>CP092879.1:77204404-77395836 GCA_030710605.1 Cordylochernes scorpioides | reverse complement strand
GTTTCTTCTTTATTATCATTTCCAGTTCCAAAATAACTTTATTAGGTACCGCTCAAAAAGAACAACCTAGCTTATGTTGTTTACAATGGAGAGTATGTACATCACATTTACATATTTACAAGGCTTTGTGGGATCTTGGGTTTAGAATGTTCATTCTTCTGTGAAATGGTCTGTTTTCCTCCCACTTGTTTTTCCTTTATTCTTTTTTCCCACTTCTCTACATTTGTTCTTAATTGATATAGAAGTTGTCTTAGAGTTTCCTTTTCTTTGTTATCATTTCCACAAAAAATTCACGATTTATCAATAGATCGTATTTGAATTTATAAATATAAATTAGTTTTTTTTCTTTCTTTTTTTTTTTTTTTTGCGAGGCAACTATAGAGCTAACGGGATAACGTTACAATAGAAGAAGTACACCACAGCGACGACGACGAAAATTTATTGGCTTTCTCCGAAGATCAATATTTCTACAAAGTTCCCATCTACAATATCTCAGTCAAAGTTTATTCGTAAAAGATTAAATCTCCAACTTGGGCCATTGATTTATCGACTCTACCCGCGCAGAAGTCCTGTAACTCCGCTTTTGCCGGTCCCAAACCTGGATGAAAAAGGAGGAGAGGAGCAGTAACAAGCTCGTTAAAAAACCTGGGCTCAGCTGGCCCGGCTGATAGTACCCTGTAAGGGCTCCTAATCCAGGGATACAGTATGAGTCTGTACTCCATGTTAGGAGCGGCTGCACATAGCGTCTGTTCCTCATGTCTGAGGTGACCATTTCATATTGGAGCTAAGTTGACCTGCTACTGAGTAGTGCTCCCAGTCTTAATGACAAAGGCATTCTACTTCATTCAATCATGATGTTTGTTTCTTGATACCCTGATATGATTGAGTGGAGATAAGAAAGAAGAAGAGAAGGCCAGTAAGAGATCTTTTTATTTCTTATCTCCATTCAATCATATTAGAGTATCAAGCTTGTAGAGCTTGAGACTTTTGATGGTGTTTAACAACCATCATGACAGGGTGAAATAGAATGCGTCTGCCTTTGTCATTAAGACTGGGAGACTACTCAGTGGCAGGCCGACATAGCTCCAATATGAAATGGTAGCCGTAGACATGAGGAACATCCTAGAAGCAAATGGCCTCCTAGCCCTTTCGGTCCATAAGCCGGCAGACATGAGGAACAGACACCATGTACAGCCGCTCCTAGCATGGAGTACAGACTAATCCTGTATCCCTGGAGCCCTTACAGGATACTATCAGCCAGACCAGCTGAGCCCAGGTTTCTTAGCGAGCTTGTTACTACTTCCCCTCCTCTTTTTTCATCCGCGTTTGGGACCGGCAAAGACGGAGATAAGCCACTAAAGCTACGTAATGTGGAGGGAGATAAGAAGAAACCGCAGAGCACTTCCCGAGCCTCTCTATTGTGACCAGCTAAGAAATATCATCTTACAGTGCTGTCACAACGAGTATTTAAATCCTTTTGTCCTGATCACTGATAAATCAGTAATGGAAGAGAGACAATAAACGGAATGTTTAATAATATTTGACCGGGAGCCGTGACAAGCTCCTCCTTTATCTTCTTTCCTCTACACCAGATGACAAACGTAGCTCATATGGAATTCCGCTCTGTGGCGCAATTTATAAATACAACTACATTCTACTTCTACCTACAAGATGGAAATTGTAACACATTTTTTATCGCTCTTTTTTTTCTTTCCTTTTATTTAAAATATACATCTACCGATATTATATGAAATGATAAAAGAAACACAATTTTTTGACAAAGTTATGGTTCACCACTGGTGAAGCTGTACAGCCCGGGTGATTTACGCTCCGCGGGTTACCTCTAATTTCTCTCTATCTTGACAATTCTTAAGGCAGAACCACGTCAATTCTTATCACTGTAACGTGACCTACTGCAGCCAATAAACACAGCTGGCTATACTAAATCACTAGATAAAAAGATTGGCGTCTTATCGATTGAAAAATAAATATTTAAATATCATATAGCGATAGCCTCTATTCATTCTTAAAATTAAAATATGTAAATATGCAACTAAGTTTTTGTCGGTATTATTTCGGAATTGGCTATAACAAAAAAAGTGAAAAGACAAAATAAAAAAAATTGAAATTGGAACAAAAAATGAAACACTACTTTTTTAATATGTATAATTAAAGACTATTTATAAGATTTTTTTACGAACATGTTTCTTTTTAAAATAAAACAATTTTCTACTGCCCTTACTGCAATAATAAAATAATGTGGAGGGCCTAGCTCATCAGTGATGAACCCTCCCAGCGGTTTCGCCAGTTTAATCTACCATACTAAAGACTATTTCTATAGGCCTATTTTACAGAAATTATAAAAAACTGTAAATGAGGAGGCATGGCACATATATCAATAGTGGAGCCTCACAATTAACTTACCAGTATAACATTAAGTAATCAACTGTCTATAAGGAAATTATCGACCAAGTTTCTAGGGAACTGCAGAAATTTCTACTAAAATTCACAAGGAAATGCATCAAACAATACTCATCCGTAAATAAACCGCAGAATAAGTTTGTTAGGGATCATCAGACTCCATTCTACACACACATGTTCAAATTTTCCTTGGCTACCCATCCCCAGGCCTCTCCAACAGTGTAATGTATATAGTGCTTTATATATATTCCGCTTTATGTGTCCATCGGAGCTCAAAAATCATCCATTCTGGTTAGCAGCCCTCGTAAATAAAAATATTTCCATATGCAAATTTTATTTTATATTCCACACATTAAATATTCATAAACATGTTTTTTAACTTACTTTTCTTCTAAAATATATAATTAAACTTTATTTCTACTACCTTTATCCCCTGTAATGATTACAAATTGAAAGTAGGAATGTATGACTCATCACTGGTGAACCCTCCTCTCAGTTTCGCCATTTTAATCTCCATTGATGAGCGATACCCTCCCTCTTTCAATTTTTCTCCATTACAGGATAAGAGCTGTAGAAATAAAATTTAATTTTATATATTTTAGAATCAAGGTAACGTTAAAGAGATATGTTTATGATTTTCATCGATAGGGAGCGCTAAGTTAACGATATTTTACACATTGAATAAACACAAGGTAATAAGACCAAATTCAAATATATAAATGGCGTTTCAGTAACAGCGTTGTTACCATCTTCATACAAAAGTACTGAATGGTAACAACGCTGTTACCAGAAACGTCACATACTATTTATTTAGATTTGGTCTTATTACCTTGTGTTTATAATCTACTAGATGGGTGACCCGGGCTTCGCCCCGGGATTGACCCGTGTGCATATCTACCCGAGTGATATATATTTAGATAAGATTTTTTAATAATTGTTTGTTATTAGCATTATTTATTTGTTTGCATCAGCATAATTTAATCTAATCTTTGATAGAGGGCGCTGTTCGTAAGCTAAGTAGAATAATTTGAATACAAGGTGCGTTCATTAATTTCCAGGACTGGGTAAAAAATAAAATAAATAAAAAAGCTAGAGAAAATATTTTTTTGCAGAGTTGAATATTGGACATTCGACCACACCTGACTGAAAGCACGAGTCTCGTGGCGCACGCGCCGATCTAAAAATAGAACAAAACAACTTCCTTGTAAGGTTCGCATTTCTAATTTTAAAATGGCCATTTTCGAAGAGCAGAGAATCTGCATTAAGTTTTGTTTTAAATTGAAAAAAAAGTGCTACTGAGACGTATGAATTGATTAAAGAAGCTTTTGGCGATGCAGCTTTATCCCGTTCAAGAACTTTTGAATGATTTTCACGCTTCCAAAAAGGTCGGGAAAAGGTAAACGATGATCAGCATACTGGGCGTCCAAGATCATTTCGTTGCGAGGAAAACAAGCTCAAAATAAAGGAGTTAATTAAATCTAACAGAAGAATTATCTTCAGTGACTGGACTATCTGTTTATTTGGGGATAATGAGGTGCTTAAGGGAGGCAGTGCGCCTTAAAAGACCTGAAAGATGGCAAAACAATGACTGGATACTTCACGTCGGTAATGCGCGGCCGCACACAGTCCATGTTGTTTTGCAGTTTTTGGCCAAGCATTCAACCATACAGATCCCTCATCCACCCTATTCCCCCGACTTAGCCCCCAATGACTTTTTCTCTATCCTAAATTGAAAATTAACTTGAAAGGACGGAAATTTGACAACGTTGATATGATACAAGCTGAATCGAAGGCAACCTTGAGGAACCTCTCAAAAAGTGATTTTATCTCCTGCTTCGACAATTGGAAAAAAAGATGGAACGGGTGTATTGAGGCAGGAGGGGCATATTTTGAAAAATATTAAATTAGTTTTTTTATTTGTTTTATTTTTTTCAAAGATACAGAGCAGTCCTGGAAATTAATGAACGCACCTTGTATATAGTTTTAATAATTGATTTATATATTTTTTAAAATAGCCTATCGTCTTACCCGTATTTTTTTTTACCTATGTATGGAAATTTTGATTTGAATTAGTGAACTACTGCGAATTTGTATACCGGACATACAAACAAACAAACAAACATACAAGCATTGATTTTTATTAGATAATATATTGCTCTATTTTCAAAATTGATTTTTATATATATATAGAAGATAATCCAAATTGTGCTTTATGATACACAATGAATATTTAGAAAGAGGGGATCATACTCGTATATCGCCGCAACTCTTTTTTATTAACGCGATTAAAGGAAGCTTTCGGGCAAGCCCTTCTTCAGCTAACTATGGTGTACGCTGAAGAAGGGCTTGCCCGAAAGCTTCCTTTAATCGCGTTAATAAAAAAGAGTTGCGGCGATATATGATCCCCTCTTTCTAAATTGTGGGAATCCGCAATCCGTTTACCATGAACACAATGAATAGTTTCATTCAAATTCTCTTTTAAGATAATTTCCGTGTTTTTTTTTTACTATTCATAGGTTTTAGGAAGAATTTTCTATTGCTTTCCGGTAATTGATGATCTTCCCTAAGAAGTTTTTTTTTGGCTTTTTTCCAATCAGAGAGAGAGAGAGAACTGTGATGACCTTTGCGTGTGTTCAACTCTTTCTTCATTTCGAATGCGATTTTTTTATGGTAAGTGCTGGTATATAATTATTTTCGGAGCAATGTTTAACAGAAAGTAACAAAAAAGTGACCTTGGCGGAACAAAAAAGTAGGGAATAAAACAATCGATGTGGGTTGCCAATGGCAGCAATATGGTGTGGAACACACACATCTGTCACTACAGCTGTAGATGTTCTGTGAACCTGAGGAAATGGTGGTGTGTTAAAAGTCACCAATATACTCAGTTGGTAGATGTTCTGTGAACCTGAAGAAATGGTGGAAACTTGGATAAATAAACAAACATATTTTTTTATTATTAAACAAGGACTTGACACACATCAAGTAATGAAACCTCAGATTTCTTAGATCATTTAAATATCATTTTGGTTGCCAAACAAATAAGTCTAGAATTCGTTGTTATTGCAGTAGTCCTGTTTCTATATGAAATGCACCTCGATTTGGATCAACAGTGATCATTTAAATACCAATCAGTTTTATTTGTGACAAATATGTGTTTAGCATAGAAGATATGTAATTTTTGAGTAGAATTACAGGAAGAATAGCATGTTCGAAACTCTTTTTTTTTAAATAGTAGAATAGAATGTTTACTAAAAATTGGGAAGAAGAAAGCTTAGATTGGTATTCATGCACAAATTCGGGAAAAGACGCTAGATTGTCATCAAAAGACCAGCCCTAGAAAGGAAGCTCAGAGAGGACATGTCTTTCGCCAGCCACCAAGCTATGATTGTCGTAAAGATAGAGGCTGCCTGGCCGGCATTCATATTTATATAAAAAATAGACACTTCGGCCAGTTGGAGTTTTTTTTTTTTTTTCTCAACGTTTCGAAAATTCGAAAAATAACGTGAGAACGCCCTTGCAACCTCAGAACAATTTTTGCCAAATGCTTTATTTTTATTTACTTCTCCTGACGAAGACAAAAGATTTTTGTCGAAACATTGAGAAAATAAAAAACTTCAACTGGCCGAAGTGTCATTTTTTTTATATAAAAAGCTATTAATGGTTGAATGCGAAAATGGAAGAACATTTTCTGTCAAATCCCATGTATAATATTTCCATCAAGCTTCAATGAATAACTCTTTATTCTTTCATAATATTTGTTATGTATCCTTGTTCGTTTGAATTCAGACGATAAAAAAGGTTTTGGCGGAAAATGATCGTCCTTGAGCCAAACGACACTCTCCATTGTTGTCGTCTGCCCGGAATTAATCATTCTTATTGTCCTGAAATGCGTGTCATCTTCTCTACACACTTGTCGGCACATTCCAAGTGGAACATCCTTCCTTATGGACACACTTCCTATCTTTTAGGAGATACGTCCCACTGGCTGGTTGTTTCACGGTTAGTTTCTATGGCACCTCTCCCGTCAAAATAAACGCTTAAACTATATATAAGCGCCATCTATTGATCATCTCTGCAAATTAGCGGAATGGGGGCGGTCGTTGTTGTTGTCATGTCCAATGAAGAGCCTCAGATATCTCCATACATCTCCATCACAGCAGCAGCAATGTCCACTATCTTGGGTGTGTAAAGCTGCTGCTCTGGGTCTATGTCAATTTTCTGCAAGGCTGCGGCCATTGCTGGGGCGGTGACAAAGTCATAACACCAGCTTTGACAAGTTCTTAGTGCCCACCATGGTTTCAGGCTAATGGCCCTTGTCAGTCCAGGGCTGGCTTAACAGCTAGAGAGAGATGTTTGAATTTGTATTTAAACAGTAAGTAAAGTGATTCCACTTGGTAAAACAGCTCCAGGAATCCGGGTTACATTAAGAGAGATTGAGATTGAAACATATTTATTGTTAAACGAGTAAAGGTCAAAGACTCTTCCATTAAGATATGTCAAGTAAGAAGTTTCAGAAGATGAGTTTCTTTTAATTGTAAAACATTACAAGCTTTCGGGCAATGCCCTTCTACAGGTAAAATAAAAATAAAAACAAAAATTAAAGGTAAATTAAGGCAAATTAAGTTGCTTAGTTGCCTTAATTTACCTTTAATTTTTGTTTTTTTATTTTTATTTTACCTGTAGAAGGGCATTGCCCGAAAGCTTGTAATGTTTTACAATTAAAAGAAACTCATCTTCTGAAACTTCTTACTTGACATATTTATTGTTGTTGTTGTTGTGTCCAAAGAAGAGTCTCAGATGTCTCCATGCATCTCCATCACAGCAGCAGCAATATCCACTATCTTGGGTGTGTAAAGCTGCTGCTCTGGGTCCATGTCACACACAATTTGCATATTTATTAATCGTACATATAAAATGATATAGGGTTAATATTAAAGTGTTAATTAAACTAAAATATTATTTTCATCAGACGAATCCCACTGAGGATCGTATGATGTCAAATTCCGTCCTGAAGTTGGACAGTGTTCTGCGTAGATCGGAGTTCTCCCCGACATGTTCTATTGTCATGTCGAGGAATAGCTTCAGAGCAGACCTCTGTTCAGGTGACAGGTACTCGAGGATGTTCCCCCTTTCAGAAGAGGAGACAATCTCCTCCCTATAATAGTTTTTATAGAGAGGTTCTAGGATGGTGTTGGCATTCAAGCTTTCGAACAACTCCTCTACCTGTTGTAAAGGGAGAGAGAGAGAGAGAATTTGTTGGATAAGTGTGTAGTTTATAAATGCTGACGTCATTAATAAATACTCTTTAAATCTCTAACGACATCTTCGTTACAATATATTTGACCATTTCTAGTAATTCCCATTATTCTACAATATGCAAATAAAGAAACCTCTACTGATATAATTATAGCATGAATGCAACTTTTTGGTCACAAATATTATCATAATAGTTGTAGACTCTTGTCCATAAATCAATGAATTTCCTAATATCATTATTCTATCCAGTTTTATTTTGTCTATTTTTACTGAAATTATTCTTCTGTTAACTGCAAATCACGAAAACTGAAACTTGTGATTCAACTGTAGAAACCTCCTGGTCAGAAATCGCTATTCCACAATCAGCTTTCACAAAGACACGATACATTGAAGCAAAAATTTGCTCAATCCCATTTACATATTATACAAATAGGCATAATGGCTTCTCCACGGAAGATCTATAAAACGTAAAATCTTCAGGAAGATTTAGCTTTAAAAGACTCAATGATTCGATATTAATCTATTATTACATAATCTCGCCTATTTACATATTGGTATATTGTCTTACGTAACTTAACAAATACCAGCGTCGAGGTCGATCTTAGCTTAGTGGTCTGGCGGCCGTCCAGGGGCTATTCTCGTGCGGCCGTCACAGAGATACCACGCGTTCTTAAGAAGAGCGCCTAAACGGAAATAATAAATCTTCCTATTTCTTTCTATTCCTACAGGACAATAAAACAAATAGATTTTACGCCATGATTAATCCACATCATGGCGGATGTCCAAAAACTATTTGAAGCGGCCTTCCTAGAGATAATCACCGTTATTCCTCAGATGGCGGTACTATAGATAATTGACAAAAACTTGGAGTCCTCGCATTAAAGAAATCAATGATCCTACTAGGAAGTGCTATTTTTTTGCTTATCCCTAGTACACATGGTACAGACCATGATAATCATGGTGGGTAGAAATAGATGACTGCTTTTACTGTAAGTGCCCCACATGTTTACACATGTGAAAAGCAGTTAATAAGAAAAAAGTGGCCAATGCGGGAATCGAACCCAAGTCGTAGCCTTCTAAAACCAACGGTTTAGACCATCCTTCCACCGTCCCCCTATAGCAAGGGTTATAGAGATGTAAACACGGATTCCATCTATATATAAACGGATCATATATTTAC
Source organism: Cordylochernes scorpioides (assembly GCA_030710605.1). NCBI lineage: Eukaryota > Metazoa > Arthropoda > Arachnida > Pseudoscorpiones > Chernetidae > Cordylochernes > Cordylochernes scorpioides. Next base: position 77,386,979 of record CP092879.1, on the reverse strand, counting down.
AATCTGGCGGCCCTCCAAGTGATATTCTGAGCCGACGTCTTAGAGATGGTTATCATCGGAAGTGACATTCTTGATAACGTCTTTGCCAATTTGACCAAAACGTCCTATCAAACACGATGCCTTCTAACCATCTATACAGATGCTCATTATTTCACACAACTTTGAGACGTTTAAATATCCACTCCAATTACTGTTAACTGCAAAAAAATGCTTCAATGGCCCCCAATTCTTGCAAAAGTCCAATCCCACCAGCGAGTGAAAGTAACCAAACTCTGGCACATTTGTAAGTGCAAAGTCGAACTGCTTTTCACATGTGTAGATATGTGGTGCACTTAGAGTAAAAGCAGTTGCCTACTACTTCTACCCACCATGATTATCATGGCCTGTACTACGTGTACTAGGGATAAGCAAAAAAAAAAGCTGTTAACTGCCTTAGCGTGGCTGGGAAGTGACCCTGGGCAGGACAGTATATCTGGAGTCTTGTACTCCTGGTAGGGCCACCATGAAGACTGTCCTACTAAGCCCAGCTAAATGCTAGCAGGCAAATACTGAATAACATATTTGTATATTTGTCAATCTATGGTTTTATGGAATGTATAAATCGAAGAAATGTGGTCTAAGAGAGGTTATGTACATATGATCCAAACAGGAAGTGAAACTGGAGGATTTGTTGCTAGGGATGTTTTCCAAGTTATCTCTATCTTAATTCGACTTCTCTCTCTCTCACTCGATGATGCTGAGTACAGTAAAGATGTCACGCTTCAGACAATCCTTGATCCTCTTTAATGATTTCTTGCTTCCCTCTTTCTTATTTTTTTCTTTTTCTTCTTACTCTGTATATATCGTTATTTCCTTTGTCTCACTGCTTTGTTCTTATGCATACCTCTGGTGAATCCTGTATAGGGTCAGTGACCCTAAATAAAGGCTTTTTTGTTGTTGTTGTTGATCCTCTTTAATATTGTAGCAAAGTAATTATTATATGCTGATACCCTGAAACTACTGCTCCCAATGTTTCAAAACATCAAACATAGATTTACCTTAATTCTGACTGACCATGGTTACTGTTGGATCGTTTTTTAGAAGGCAACTCTCAGATTTATAAAATTATTTTATTAAACTTTAAACATTTTTAGATATATAGAGAGAAACGAGTTGATTACCTCGTATTTAAAAGGCAACAAAAGAATCATCTAATTTACATGCATCGTTCTAACTAGATTCAATTGGTGCAAAAACGGACGACAAAGAAAAATAAACAAATTAATAACAGAGGGTAATTTCCTATTTTTCACAAGCTTTTACACTCAAAGAATAATTATTTTCTTGCTTCAGTTATATTGAGGCAGACTATGCAAAGTATTGAAAGAAGACCCAACTTGCTCCCATTGCCAAGATGAAGACCAAACCGACCATCTCCTCTTCACCTCTGCTCAACCTTCCAGTACCAAAGATACTTTAGATTAGGGGGGGGGGGGATAGAATAACTCGCATATATAGAGTATCTAAAAAATGAATATATATATGACTGTCCCTCTCGGTTACTACAGGTTTGCCCCTCTCGGTTACCACACCACAGCGAGAGACCCTCGGTTATCACAGTATATAACAGTTCTCACATATATATTTTTATAGATATAGAAACTGAGGCTTATTTCAGTAAGCCAATAATACACTCATGAATAAAACTTAACGAAGTTTAAAGTCTTTGATGTCGTCTTTTTTTTTTTGAAGGAGACAGAGGCAATTTGGTTCACACTTGGTTATCTCGTGTGTCTTCAATAAAGATCATTGTAATATCTTTCAGAGTTATTGTCTGAATACTGATATACATGGTAAAAGGTACAACTTCCTTAAGTTTTGTCCATGAGTGTATCTTTCAGAGTTACTGTCTGAATCCCGATATACATGGTAAAAGGTACAACTTCCTTAAGTTTTGTCCATGAGTGTATACACACTTGGTTATCTCGTGTGTCTTCAATAAAGGTCACTGTAATATCTTTCAGAGTTATTGTCTGAATCCCGATATACATGCTGAAAGGTACAACTTCCTTAAGTTTTGTCCTTGAGTGGATTTCAGAGTTGACTTATCATCTTCATTCGAAGGCTGCTGGTTTCGATACCAAATAAAGAATAACGTGCAGATTTTCGAAATGTCTATCTATTCGATATTTGGATCTCAAGAAATAAACTTTCCTTTCGGCAAAATTGACCATTTCACTGAATAATCTTTTTTATTTTTTATTTCCTTGTACAATTTATACGAAGTCCATGGGAATACATCCCAATTTATATCACGGAATGGAGCGTAGAGCCACAGCTTTCAATGATACCAAGATCTAGACACCTACAAATCGGTGTAAGTCTGCCTGTAATTTGAAACTAACTATCCCTTACATGTAACCAAACACCATCTCTGTAGTTTATAGAACCCACTAAACTCTCCATCTATGTTGAGAAATACACTCATAGACAAAACTTAAGAAATTTGTACCTTTTACCATGTATGTACAATCGGGATTCAGACAATAACTCTAAAAGATATTACAGTGATCTTTATTGAAGACACACGAGATAAGTAGTTGTTGAGAATCCGGACTAATTGGCCACAAAAATGGGTCTTCTAGCCCTACTATGGCTGCAGGTCGCGAACTGGTGGGAAGGGATCCAAGGGTATGGCAGTGGAGGTGTCATCGCAGGGGGGAGAAGCCCGGAAGCAGATGCGTGCGCGGATGGACTCCTCGAAGTTGAGGATCACTCCATCTACCACGATTCTTCCGCGGTTGCCCAGAGCTCTGAAGGTGTTGAGGTCCACCTCGATGAAGGCGGTGCAGGTCCCGTTTCTGGGTGCAGAACGGTGCGCAACGCGTACCACCTTGTCCCCAGGTAGTTGGCTAACAGCGGGAGTCCCCAACAGCGTCTCTTCAATGGTGGAGTTGGACGTTTCCACCTCCACTTTGAAGAGGCAGATGCGAGGCAGGAGCACCTTCTGCTGGCGGACCTTCATTCCCGTTAGCTTGCTGGCCAGGGAGGTTGTCACCTCAGGGATGATGTCGGGATTGCTGGAGTGGAGGACCAGCTTTCCCTTGGTTCTCAGAGAGGCCCAAACGCCTTGGGGTAGAGTGTGGGCAGCGCAGACAGCCTTGTAGATCTCCCTAGGGTCGGCCTCTGGGTCGTCGGAGACGACCACTGTGTGGGCCGCCGATTTCTCACCGTGGAGAACCACTTGGGCGGCCGCAGGCTTGACCACTTGGGCGGCCGCAGGCTTGACCACTTGGGCGGCCGCAGGCTTGGAGACGCGGGAAGGCGCAGTTGGACCTTTGAAGTTGGATCTTTTGGCCGGGGGGTTGGGAGCCTCAGGCTGCTTCCTCTTGGCTGCACCAGGAGCAGGCAGGGTGGAGGCGGGCTTCTTGGCGGGGGGGTCAGCAGGAGAAGGAGTGGCGGGCTTGATGGGGTCAGTCTGGGAGCTGGTTTCCTTGCAGGAAGGAGCAGGGCAGGTTTGCGTGCCGTGGCAGGCAGTTTTGGGCTTGTTGACCTCCGCAAAATCGTCCAGCTCCGCGAAGGACTCGAGGGTGAACGTGAGGTTCTCTACCTTGGCTTCAAGAGCCTTGATCAGTTCGGTCCGCGAGGTGATGAAGCGGATCAGGTCCTCATGTAGGGCTTTCAGGGTAGGATGACGAAAGGGGCTCAGGATGCTGCAGCTGCTTGCGATCACCGTCTCGTTCTCCCTCTCCAGGTCGGCGACGTTCACGATGGGCTTGTAGGCCGTTTTTTTCCTCTTGGCTGGAGGCATGTCAAGAGCGGGCGAGCAAGGATTTCCCTATTTAGCTACCTTGAAAAAAAATCAAGTGAAGCTTTTGACTCCAAGAGTATCTAGGAATCCTTACCACTGGTGGGGGGAATAACTAGACTCGTTGAAGTTATCGAGGATGATCCCAATCGACACACGAGATAACCAAGTGTAAACATATTTAACCCTGTCTCTCAAAAAAAAAAACAGACGACCGACGATATCAAAGACTTTCCACTTCTTTAAGTCTTGTTGTCCATGAGTATTATTTAAATACAAAGAGTTGTAGTGTCTTATGCTCCTTCTGTAATTTGTCGAAGTCCGCAATCCTGTGATATTGAGTCACTAAACAGTTTATTAAGGAGGAAGAAAAATGGTGGAATTTTGCCCTATCACATTTAATGATCGCCTCTATCTAATCAAGGCGGCCGTAAAAGAGATAGACTTGGCGGCTGTAAAAGATGGCTTTTTTTGACCAATTAGCGTTCAGACTTCAACATTAATGAAAAATACTAAAAAATGACGACATTTCTTCAGTTAAACTACATTTGTTTTTGTGTGCTTGAGAGATTGTTTGAAATTTTATATTAAAAAATTAGTTTTTTTTTTCTAAAAAGGTCCTTTTAGCATTCAATTTTAAATTTGGGCATCACCATTAGATTCAGGATTTTTTCTGATCACCCTAGACCATCTTTTATTTTCCATATCTTTATAATTATTATTATTTTTTAAATTCTTTTCCCCTTAAAACATAACCTACTTCTTGATTTTTTTTACAGTGTCACTTCCCTTCTTTCTCTCCTTCCCGGGGATACTTATGTTGCAGCTCTGTTGTCTTGCTTGGTTCATTGCCACAGTGATCGTTCTTCTTTGTAAAGCCTGTTGGTAGGACTAGACGACCGTTCTATAATGGCCAATTAGTAGGGTAAAAGAGTGAGTTTCAGAGATTCAGATATCACTCGCTAGAAGTATGAATAAATCAATCCATATTTTCAACTAATGATCTTATGTTAGTTGGTGGTAGTACAAATCTGTAGTTTACATTGTATAGGCCATGATAAGTTCCAAAATCACTTTATTAGGTACCGCTCAACAAGAGCAACCTAGTAATGATAATTGAAACAATGAATAATATATGAAGGTTATTCATATATTAAACAAAAGGTTAACGCGGGATTCAATCCCGGTTCATGGTTGTTGGGAATCGAGGGTGTTACCCCCTCGTCCACCGACTTTTGTTATTAAAGTGATAAGTACCAACAGCCAGAAACGCAATACGTGGTTACCTTATCTTGATTAATCAAGAAATATGTGACCAATTCTGGAATAATAATTTTAAAAATTCAACGCTTAGTTGATATTTATTCCGATAGATGGCGCAAGCCATCAGAAAAAATTATTTGCATATTCAGGAGAGATGTCTTTTTCTTAATATCTGATTATGGAAATCAGATTGGAGCCATCGGGTTGACTGTTTTCTACAATCGCGTAAGAACGTCCTTGCAGCCTTAGAATAAATTTTAACGCTTTGCCAAATGTTTTAATTTTTGTTCGCTCCTGACGAGGACAAAAGATTTTTATCGAAACGTCGAGGTAATAAAAAGATTTACTGGCCGAAGTATTTTTAATTTGAAGAACTACGAATACCGGCCAGGCAGCCTCTATATTTACGACAATATTCCAATACCTTGGGTTACACAGAGAGGTATATATATCCTTCTAGGTGAAGAGACAGCTTGTACCACAGGGATGTTGTTTACATTACTGGCGGTGACGTTTCTGAGGCTCTAATCTCGACTTAGGCGGCCGTCCTGGATCTAATTTTGGAGTATCAAAACAAACATGGCGTTACCCAGCTGCGTTCTCTCTTCACTCGGGAACCTTAGAAGATAACTTCCAGAGAAATCTGTGTGGGCCTTAAAATATTTACCTCTTTTGTTTATAGTTTGTTTTTTCTTCGCTTACTTATATATTTAGACTTTCTATCTATGTGTGTGAGGTTTTATTTATAGGCTTTCTGCTTTCTTATTCCATTGCTAATTAGGCAATTTTTTAATGTAGAGGCGACGGGAACTTTACGATAGGTAAATGTGTGACTGCTGTTAACTCAAAGAATCTGAAGCATAATACTGTGGTAGCCCAACTTGGCTTCTGCTAGGATGCTTCTAACATAGAGAACTGACATCGTTACCGACCTTGACACGAATTCAGATTTAACTGTTAATTGGTAGCGCTTACTTTTAATGGCAGCACATGTACTGGTGTGTAGAAGTTTTAAGGAACAAAATAATATACACTCATGGACAACAACTAAAGAAAGTGAAAAGTCGGCGGTCGTCTTTTTTTATTTTAAGGAGACAAAGGTTGTTCACACTTGGTTATCTCGTATGTCTTTAATAAAGGTCACTGTAATATCTTTCAGAGTTATTATCTGAATCATGATATACATGGTAAAAGGTACAACTACCTTAAGTTTTGTCCATGAGTGTATCTAAAACTTGACCGGTTGGCCGGTATTATGATCAGGGTGCACGGACCGATCTGATCTGCTCCATGGACAAGACACCACCACCATATTTAGAGGACTCCTATCGAGAGAAATCTAAGCTTGAAAAATATACAGAATGGACAAATTACTTTTCTAGGTGGCACGATTGAGGTACGAGCAGTTGCATGACTTGTAATTTAGATTCTAATTACCTGCTACAAGGTGTTTCCTTCAATTTAAGTTAAGGAATAGACTCAATGAAGTAGCTTGTGCAATATTCTCGAGTTGTATTTTCAATCAATATTATTTACATTTATTTAATATCAATTCTAGTTTAAGATTTCATCAACCTTTATCTCACGCAATTCTGGCCTTCCCGTTTCATGATTTTTCAGGATGTCTGAATGACCAGTTTTTTGGTCGTTGAGGTACAGCTTGCACCACGTTGACGAGGGCCAACAGCCCGAAACACGTCCGTGGTTAGCTTTTATTGATTAATCAAGAATGGATATTTGGCCAATTATGGAATAATTCCATAAAAATCAATTAATAGTAGATATTTATTCCGATAGATGGCGCAAGTCATCAGCAAACTTTCAGTTGCACGATAAGGAGATGCCTTTTTTTCTTTTTATAAAAGTTTATTGGTAACTATACCAAGGTAGAAAGGTTGAGATCAAGTCTTCAACTAGAATTATAATCATAATCTAACCTCTCGCTCTCTCTTCACAAAAGATTGAGGATCTGTTTGAGGTACTAGACGCTGACTCCTTCCTGACACCACTATATAGGGATTATTACAGATGCGAAATTGAATTTGCTGTTGAATCCCTAACTAAGGGGGAGGACGTTCTCGAGTATCTCTCGTCCGAGCAGATCTCTGCTCTGAAGAAATTTCTTGACAAGGGAATCGCCCATGTCGGGGACAAGGACTCCGACCTAGGTAAGATGCTGTCCGACTTCAGGGCAGAATGCGACATTGAACGAGACGACACCCAGTGGTATTCGTCTGATACAAACGATTTGTAATTATTTTGTTTTATTTTCCCCTCTCTATATAATTGACCTTATATAATTTTATATGTACGTTGTAATAAATCAGTTTCAATCTCAATCTCTCTTACAATCATGGTATTCTCTATATATTTAATAATTTATATTGTGTCGCGTGAGCGCGTAGGAAAAATTAGGGAAGACAAACTTCAGGGGAGAGTGAGAAAATGGTTTTACAGGATACTAACTAAAGTGTAGGATTTTTGAGCCCCAAAAATGAATGTAGCAAGCAGACAAACTGCAATACACTATAGCAAAGTACCAAGGTACTGCACGCCACCAAGGTTGTTTAAAAAAGGTCAGATTCCCCAGGCCAGGGAATGATAAGACAGGTGTTGATTAAATAATAAGATTTAATAAACCGGGAATAATTCAACGGATAACAAACGTCAGCCTGATGCAGTGATTTATTTAAGGCACAAACTAAAATTTATAAAAATACAAGAGAAGCAATGAGGGTAATACACAGAGTAGCAAGATACATATGTAAATATCAAAACTAATAAACTGTTCATAAAAATAAATATTTTGCTACAATATTTTATTTACATAGTCAATCTGATTGAATAGCTTTCGTTTCGTCACTGTAGCTATGTAAGATATCTATATGCAAATTTCTTCGTTTAGCCCAATGTAGTATACATGGTGTAAGCTACTATAATCATAACTGTCTAAAACTGTATTTACTGTAAACATATTACATTCTTACAGAAGTCCAACCCCATCAGCGAGTAACCAAACGGAGCTCTGGCACATTTGTAAGTGCAAACGTCTAACTGCTTTTCACATGTGTAGATATGTGGTGCACTTAGAGTAAAAGCAGTCCTCAAATTCTACCCACCATGATTATCATGGCTACGTGTACTAGGGATAAGCAAAGAAAAAAGTATCACATGAAGCATTTCGATTCTACATTTACAAGACACCTATATTTGTAGCCTCAGATATTGTAATCAACAGCTAAAACGTCTTATCAATTCATTATAAATTCAACAGATTAGAGGAGAATGGACTTCTTGAACTGAGATTGTAGAACTATTGATGTAAGGATCACCAAAAGATATCATGTACTCGTTGATTTATACTCGCTCGAAAGTTTCAACTTTTTCACGCACGCACACACACATACAGCTTTATTAAGATCATCGGTCTTATACAGATTCTCACTGCAGGAAGGAAGCATAGATAGAGTTTCTATACTCCAGGTAGCACAGAGCCCAACAACAGCCTCCTGGGTCTTATACAGATTCTCACCACAGGAAGGAAGCATAGATGGAGCTCCTATACTCCAGACAGCACAGAACCCAACAACAGCCTCCTGGGTCTTATACAGATTCACCACAGGAAGGAAGCATAGATGGAGCTCCTATACTCCAGGCAGCACAGAACCCAACAACAACCTCCTGGGTCTTATACAGATTCACCACAGGAAGGAAACATAGATAGAGTTTCTATACTCCAGGCAGCACAGAACCCAACAACAGCTTCCTGGTCCGATGCATGTCCAGTGGCCACACCGTACATATATCAAGGTTTTAGCGTATCACTGAAAAGGCGAGTATTTCATAAGTAGGGAGGGAGGTATTTTAGAAAACCTACATAATGGGTCATCTTATTCATGTAAGTTCTGGGGGGTCGGTGGAAGGCTGGTATAAACCGTTGTTTTACGACCACTATGACCCGGGTTCGATTCCCGCATTGGGTACTTTTTTCTGATTTAAAAAAATGCTCCAATGTCCCCATATTCTTGCAAAAGTCCAACCCCACCAGCGAGTGCAAGTAACCAAACGGGGCTCTGGCATATTTATTTGTAAGTGCAAAGTCGAACTGCTTTTCACGTGTGTAGACATGTGGTGCACTTACAGTAAAAGCAGTCGCCTTCTACCCACCATGATTATCATGGCCTGTACCACATGTACTAGGGATAAGAAAAAAAAGTAAGTTCAACCGATGGATGGAGCAGTATTCCTGGACCTATCACAAGCTAAGTACACTCAGCTGACCTTGCTGTCAGCGGCGATCTGAAGTGCCATGGCCTTGGTGTCATCGACGGCATACTTCAATCCTCTACATCTACATCTCCAGTACCATCCAAAACTGTGTCCCATATAAACTGGTATATGAGCCGGTGGCTTCTATTGAACAACTGGGTGAATGAAATAATCAAGTGACCCGAAGTCGGTAGACGAAACTGTATAAACCGTCAGTTTCCGACAGCCATGAACCCGGATCGAATCCCGCATTGGACACTTTTTTTATATGTGAAGAACCTGTTCATATTATTCATTGATGTTATTGTTGTCATGTCCAATGAAGAGCCTCAGAATTCTCCATACATCTCTATCACAACAGTCGAAATGTTCTCTATCTTGGGTATGTAAAGCTGCTGTTCTGGGTCCATGTCAATTTTCTGTTGTTGTTGTGTCAAATGAAGAGCCTCAGATGTCTCCATTCATCTCTATCACAGCAATCGAAATGTTCTCTATCTTGGGTATGTAAAGCTGCTGTTCTGGGTCCATGTCAATTTTCTGTTGTTGTTGTGTCCAATGAAGAGCCTCAGATGTCTCCATACATCTCTATCACAGCAATCTCCACTATCTTGGGTGTGTAAAGCTGCTGCTCTGGGTCTATGTCAATTTTCTGCAAGGCTGCGGCCATTACTGGGCATGAGAATATGTGAGTAGGTGTTAGTTCCACACCAGGACAGTTGTTGCATGTCCTATAGATTCTTGTGTCATCTGGATGTATTGTCATTCCTTTATAGTGTTTTGTTCTAAGTCTTGTTATAGTTTTTGTCAGTTTTCTTTCAGAGTTTATTTCACATATTTGATCTTATTTTTTGTTTGATTATCTTGTTTTTTGCCAAAGCATCAGCGTCAAATACTGACATTTGTTCTTTCCATATTATTCATTTTGAATAAGATAGGCTGGGTTTCTCTTGTTGAGTTATTTTGTCCAAAATGTATTTTGGAACAAGAACATGAAACACCTAAGATTTTACCCGACTATAAACAACCCTCTACCCTTGATCCATCCATGTATAAAACTGTATAGATGTTGTTGTCGTGTCCAAAGAAGAGTCTCAGATGTCTCCATGCATCTCCATCACAGCAGCAGCAATGTCCACTATCTTGCTCTTCATTGGAAAATGGGTGCCGTTGCCACGTTAGTCACCTTGGAAACGAACCAGAATTTGGTCGAATATTTCAAGGGTCCAGGGGGGACCGCAGGGAGGTGTGGTCGGACTTCTCCCCACCAACTGTATAGATGTCTGATAATTATGACATTGTTGTATATTTACTTGTACCAATCTATATTTCTGTCAATACTACACTAATTATTGTTCTTTAAGAAAATGAACTGCTTGTTCTCGATTGCTTGTATATAAGTTATTGCCAAGTCCTTTCTCTCTTCTTCCCCCAATTTGATACATTGTAAATCACATTGCTGATTATTGTAACTATTACTGTTGTATATACCCTTTTCTATATACTCGGGGAGAATCTGTATAAGACCAAAAGGTCTTTATAAAACTTTCTTTAGTTAATAATAAGAAATCTGCATATACGCAGACTATATAAGCAGAATGAAGAATAGATGTAGTGGATTCAATTGACGACATCGCTGGGAAGGTTTGTTGCTGATGAACCACCCCTTCCCAAAAGTCTTTTTCATCCTCAGTTCACTAATTGAAGAATATATACGACTCTCTTGACGACGTTAAATTCCCTCCACAGTAGATAGGACAAGTACATACACGTACACAGCACTGTAGCTCAGTCAGGAAGGAAGGATGTCAACAAACGGTCTATAAACACCAGCCAGACAGACAGTTGGCGCCATGCCTGCCGAAGGTGAAACCGGCCAAGTATAGTGAGTCTCCTCACCTTGTCAACAGGAACAATCCCTTTTTGGAAATATATACTCTTTAAACCTACTCTTTATAAAATTATTATCCCCCTAGTATACGTAGTACAGACCATGATAATCATGGTAGGCCAGTAGTTAGCGATTGCTTTCACTATAAGTGCCCCTACATGTCAACACATGTGGAAAGCAATTTAACTTTTGTAAAATGTACAGGAGTTTGGTTACTTGTACTCTCAGGTGGGGTTGGACTTTTTCAAAATTCTGGACCATTGAATCAACTTTTGAGAGAAAAAAAAAAGTCTCAATGCGGGAATCGATCCCGGGTCGTAGCTATGTAAAATCGACGGTTTATTTCACTCGTCCACCGAAGACCAAACCCAGTCAGCTTGAAAATTATAATTATTGTTTGGCAATATGTTTCTTGTATGATATACTATTAAAAAATTATCTACAGAACTTTACTGCGATTATGACATTTATTAGGTGAGAGGGCTTGGCTCATCTGTGGGGGAACCCTTTCAGAGGTTTCGCCAGTTTAATCAACCCTATCCCGCTATGAGATTTCATACGTGCATCTAATATTTCTTGAAAAATAAAGATACTTCGGCCAGTCAATATTTTTATTACCTCGACGTTTCAACAAAAATATTTTGTCTTCGTCAGGAGCAAACAAAAATTAAAACATTTGGCAAGGCGTTAAAAAAAAAAGAATGATTTTTAACGCCGTGCTAAATTTTTTAAATTTTTGTTTGCTCCTGACGAGGACAAAATATTTTTGTCGAAACGTCGAGGTAATAAAAAGATTTACTGGCTGAAGTATCTTTATTTTCAAGAAGTATGAATGCCGGCCAGGCAGCCTCTATCTTTCCCTTGCATCTAATATTGTATTGGGTTTTCCTTCTTATATATACCCGGCATTGGAGGACATTCTTGGTTAAAAGGTAGTTAAATAATTTATCGGCTCAAAATCACATTAATAGGTACCGCTCAACAAGAGCAACCTAGTTCATGATAATTGAAACAATGAAAAATATATGTGAAGGTTATTCACATATTAAACAAAATGTTAACGCGGGATTCAATCCCAGTTCATGACTGTCGTGAATCGAGGGTGTTACCCTCTCATCCACCGACTTGTTTTTAAATAATTTATGAACATTATTTTGTATTTCTTTTTTTAAAATTATTATTTGATGGGTAGGTTTTTTATAGATATATTCCCGAATTTTTGTATTGAATAAGCTATTGTTTTTGACATTTAAAAATTTGTATTATCCTTGTATATATATCGTAAGCAGGTTATCCTGTCGGTTGATGTTGTATTAGAAGCACTATGCAGTCATAGGGCCAAAGTGGTTTCAGGCGTCAATGGATAACACAAAGGACGAGTGGATGTCACCTGAGAGAAGCCGAAGAGGCGAGCAAGGTTCAACATGATCTACATGAGAAGGAGAGATGTTGTTGTCTGTCCGTTTATCAGTGTCCAGTGGCGGTCGTAAAACTTACTGGAAATTTCCTGGAAGGAAATGAATAATCTTTGACAAAATTGGACTTCGGACCTTGTCCTGTCTTGGGTGCGGCGGACTCTCAATAAAACTTATTTATAATTACATAATGACCAAGCTGGCCGGTTGAATTGTATCTACATATATTTAGGAGCTGTTACACTACACCAATACCTCGCTTTGCGTCGTTTCGTTTTGCGTTTTTTTTCGAAGTTGCGTCGCTGCTTAATTTTTACTGATTTTCACTGTGCGTCGTTAGATTTTCGAAGTTGCGTTGTTTTGGATTCGAGTCTTTAATTTTTTTTTTTTGATTTTTTTCCCTAAAATATGGCAACACCTTTGTTTTTGATTGCGCCAATTTATTTTCACTTTGCGTCGTTTCAATTTGCGTCGTGTTTTTTTTTTTTTTTGAACGTATGGGTGTATTTATAATTATGGTACTCTAAACCAAAAGCACATGTGTTTCTTAGATTGGCAGAGCGCCATCTAATGGAACAGAAATCAACTAAACATTGATTTAACCTGTTCTTTGATATTTGACCAACCCATTTTCTTGATAAATCAAGAAAAGACATCCACGAACGTGTTTCGCGCTGTTGATGCTGGTCAGGGTGGAGCAGGCTGTACCATTGCGACTAAAAAGATTTTCGGTCCCCGAGGCTTCTTGAGAAACGAAGAAATGCTTTTGGTTAGGATATGCATTTATTATTTTTAATATCAACACCTGACTTTTATTATTGTTTTATCATATTGGCATATATTACTACATATATTTATGTAGGAAAATGAATAAATATAAGAAGTAAACTATTTATATTTATAATATATAGGGTTGAAAGAAAAGTCCTTGAAAGTCCATTAAATATGTATGCTGCGGACTTCACGCCACGGTGACTGCGATCAATGGGACTCCCGGTTCCGGCCACTTGTGTCCAGATGTGACAAGACTTGAACTGCTGTAAAGTTTCCCGTTAACACCAGTGTTATCCTTGTTATTTCCTCAGTCTGGTTAACTTGGTAACATCGTGTCACTTATGTATTTGGGATTGTTCTATTTTATGATTGTCATGAAATAGAAATTTTAGATGGTGCCATCTAGCGGAATAACTATTCATTAAACATTTTTTCACATTGTGTCGCGGTCTCACGCAATTCTGGCTTTCCAGAATCTCACGCCCTTCTGGCCTAAATACCTGTTTCGTCATTTTTCAGGATGCCCCAAAGACCAGCCTTTTTTGTTCGTTAAGGTACAGCTTGCACCACGCTGATGAAGGCCAACAGCCCGAAACGCATCTGTGGTTAGCTTTTCTTGATTAATCAAGAAGGGGTATTTGGCCAATTCTGGAATAATTAAAAATCAACGAGAATAGTTGAAATTTATTCCGGTTGATGGCGCAAGCCATCAGCAAATTTCAGTTGCACGATAAGGAGATGCCTTTTTCATAAATTATTCGTTAAACGTTAAAATAGGTTTATTCCAGACTATCGGCCAAACTCATTTTCTTGAATTATCTTTGCCATCGGAGATCCCCATTTGATTGGTGTCCGGATTTGCATATTTAGTCATTCGAATATTTATCGAAAAGTGGAAATGGAAAGGTGAAGTTATATAGAATGCTAGATTTAGCCCAATGTGGACAGGGTGTTAAAGACAAACTATGATCTCAGAGAAGCTACTGGAAATCAAGACCTGCTCAAGAGAATAGAAACTGCATGTTCAGAAACTGTACCTAATAACGAAGCTTTAAATAAAGACCTCTGTGAGGAGATATGTACATAAAGTGGACGAGAGAAAGTTTCGAAATCAAAAGAAGCTTCATCAGACCACATTACATTGTCTGATGCAATATATCTTTCCTTCTTACACATGGGTCGTTGAATTCTGGGGAACCAGGTCTCCTCCCCCTTCTGTCAACACTATAAAAAACCTGGGATCCAATGATTAAGGGGCAGATATCTTCGACCTTAGCATTACCCTCATCACTTGTTTCTTTGCTAATCCTCGTACCTTTTTTCTTATCTTTCTGCTCTTCTCGGTATCTATTGCCCTTCTTTTATCTAGAGTGTCATTTGAAAAACGCCACATAAATGTGGTATATTGTAAAGAAGTTGAGTGGCAAGTTGTAAGGACTCATACAGCAGTCAGGATTCAGGACTAAAAACCCGTGAGGAGGTTTGAGAGAGGAAATAGAAGGTCTACCCTGGTAACAACCGGTGTCGCGACCATCTCGGTGCGAATTGTCTCAATAATCAAATCCAAGTGTTTTTAAACTTTCCTGAGTAGGATAAATTATCCCCCAGGGAAAAAGACCTCTAGAAATACCCCAGGACTATAATAGAAAATCTGAGACAATAGAACCTAATGGAGATTGTTTAAACGACTTGAGGAATATGCAACAACAACTTTCCCCAGGGTGAATGGGGTGAACGGGAATATCACAGAAATGTTTGTTTTTAGAAGGCTGGACATATGGTCGCCCAGGGTTGTTCTGACCAGAGAATTTTCTCTTCCCTTTCCTCATATTCTCTCACAGGCTATCTTTGTTTAAATATTTCTAAATAATATGGGGCACATGTACACATGTATATTATAAATCGATAAAAAAACTGGCATTATAAGTTTGTTAATTAAATTTTTAGAAAGAGAATAGATTAATTTTTCCTAATTACGATATAGAAAAAGATCTTCTATCTCCACACAAAGATGTTGTAGAACGTGGAGAGAGAGGAAGATGTTTCTAAGAAATCCTGCGAGGTCCCTAGCAGTCCTTAGGAAGAAAGGACTTGGGAAACAATTACTGTTAATTGCGGTGACAAGGTCTGTCCTGTAATTAATTACATTGCCGACCTTTGTTCATTCCAGCTTCCGTTCTTCACTTATCATCATCATGACGCTCATACTTTACTGCTGTACCAAGGACTACAGAGATGTTTGATGACGTCTTTAGTATTGTAGATGTCAGATGGTTGGAGAGTGGGATCAATGGGAAGTAGACTGTTGATGTATCTCCAGTATTGTGGCTGTAGTACTGTAGATGTCAGATGGTTGGAGAGTGGGATCAATGGGAAGTATACTGTTGATGTATCTCCAGTATTGTGGCTGTAGTATTGTAGATGTCAGATGGTTGGAGAGTGGGATCAACGGGAAGTATACTGTTGATGTATCTTCAGTATTGTGGCTGTAGTACTGTAGATGTCAGATGGTTGGAGAGTGGGATCAATGGGAAGTATACTGTTGATGTATCTCCAGTATTGTAGCTGTAGTACTGTAGATGTCAGATGGTTGGAGAGTGGGATCAATGGGAAGTATACTGTTGATGTATCTACAGTATTGTGGCTGTAGTACTGTAGATGTCAGATGGTTGGAGAGTGGGATCAATGGGAAGTACACTGTTGATGTAACTACAGTATTATGGCTGTAGTACTGTAGATGTCAGATGGTTGGAGAGTGTGATCAATGGGAAGTATACTGTTGATGTATCTCCAGTTTTGTGGCTGTAGTAATGTAGATGTCAGGTGGTTGGAGAGTGTGATCAATGGGAAGTATACTGTTGATGTATCTCCAGTTTTGTGGCTGTAGTAATGTAGATGTAAGGTGGTTGGAGAGTGAGATCAATGGGAAGTATACTGTTGATGTATCTCCAGTTTTGTGGCTGTAGTAATGTAGATGTCAGGTGGTTGGAGAGTGGGATCAATGGGAAGTATACTGTTGATGTATCTCCAGTTTTGTGGCTGTAGTAATGTAGATGTCAGGTGGTTGGAGAGTGAGATCAATGGGAAGTATACTGTTGATGTATCTCCAGTTTTGTGGCTGTAGTAATGTAGATGTCAGGTGGTTGGAGAGTGTGATCAATGGGAAGTATACTGTTGATGTATCTCCAGTTTTGTGGCTGTAGTAATGTAGATGTCAGGTGGTTGGAGAGTAAGATCAATGGGAAGTTTACTGTTGATGTATCTCCAGTTTTGTGGCTGTAGTAATGTAGATGTCAGATGGTTGGAGAGTGGGATCAACGGGAAGTATACTGTTGATGTATCTCCAGTATTGTGGCTGTAGTACTGTAGATGTCAGATGGTTGGAGAGTGTGATCAATGGGAAGTATACTGTTGATGTATCTCCAGTATTGTGGCTGTAGTAATGTAGATGTCAGATGGTTGGAGAGTGGGATCAATGGGAAGTATACTGTAGATGTATCTCCAGTATTGTGGCTGTAGTACTGTAGATGTCAGATGGTTGGAGAGTGTGATCAATGGGAAGTATACTGTTGATGTATCTCCAGTATTGTGGCTGTAGTACTGTAGATGTCAGATGGTTGGAGAGTGGGATCAATGGGAAGTATACTGTTGATGTATCTACAGTATTGTGGCTGTAGTACTGTAGATGTCAGATGGTTGGAGAGTGGGATCAATGGGAAGTATACTGTTGATGTATCTCCAGTATTGTGGCTGTAGTACTGTAGATGTCAGATGGTTGGAGAGTGGGATCAATGGGAAGTATACTGTTGATGTATCTACAGTATTGTGGCTGTAGTACTGTAGATGTCAGATGGTTGGAGAGTGGGATCAATGGGAAGTATACTGTTGATGTATCTACAGTATTGTGGCTGTAGTACTGTAGATGTCAGATGGTTGGAGAGTGGGATCAATGGGAAGTACACTGTTGATGTATGTCCAGTATTGTGGCTGTAGTACTGTAGATGTCAGATGGTTGGAGAGTGGGATCAATGGGAAGTACACTGTTGATGTAACTACAGTATTATGGCTGTAGTACTGTAGATGTCAGATGGTTGGAGAGTGTGATCAATGGGAAGTATACTGTTGATGTATCTCCAGTTTTGTGGCTGTAGTAATGTAGATGTCAGGTGGTTGGAGAGTGTGATCAATGGGAAGTATACTGTTGATGTATCTCCAGTATTGTGGCTGTAGTACTGTATATGTCAGATGGTTGGAGAGTGGGATCAATGGGAAGTATACTGTTGATGTATCTCCAGTATTGTGGCTGTAGTACTGTAGATGTCAGATGGTTGGAGAGTGGGATCAATGGGAAGTATACTGTTGATGTATCTACAGTATTGTGGCTGTAGTACTGTAGATGTCAGATGGTTGGAGAGTGGGATCAATGGGAAGTATACTGTTGATGTATCTCCAGTTTTGTGGCTGTAGTAATGTAGATGTCAGGTGGTTGGAGAGTGAGATCAATGGGAAGTATACTGTTGATGTATGTCCAGTATTGTGGCTGTAGTACTGTAGATGTCAGATGGTTGGAGAGTGGGATCAACGGGAAGTATACTGTTGATGTATCTCCAGTATTGTGGCTGTAGTACTGTAGATGTCAGATGGTTGGAGAGTGTGATCAATGGGAAGTATACTGTTGATGTATCTCCAGTTTTGTGGCTGTAGTAATGTAGATGTCAGGTGGTTGGAGAGTGTGATCAATGGGAAGTATACTGTTGATGTATCTCCAGTATTGTGGCTGTAGTACTGTATATGTCAGATGGTTGGAGAGTGGGATCAATGGGAAGTATACTGTTGATGTATCTCCAGTATTGTGGCTGTAGTACTGTAGATGTCAGATGGTTGGAGAGTGGGATCAATGGGAAGTATACTGTTGATGTATCTACAGTATTGTGGCTGTAGTACTGTAGATGTCAGATGGTTGGAGAGTGGGATCAATGGGAAGTATACTGTTGATGTATCTCCAGTTTTGTGGCTGTAGTAATGTAGATGTCAGGTGGTTGGAGAGTGAGATCAATGGGAAGTATACTGTTGATGTATGTCCAGTATTGTGGCTGTAGTACTGTAGATGTCAGATGGTTGGAGAGTGGGATCAACGGGAAGTATACTGTTGATGTATCTCCAGTATTGTGGCTGTAGTACTGTAGATGTCAGATGGTTGGAGAGTGTGATCAATGGGAAGTATACTGTTGATGTATCTCCAGTTTTGTGGCTGTAGTAATGTAGATGTCAGGTGGTTGGAGAGTGTGATCAATGGGAAGTATACTGTTGATGTATCTCCAGTATTGTGGCTGTAGTACTGTATATGTCAGATGGTTGGAGAGTGGGATCAATGGGAAGTATACTGTTGATGTATCTCCAGTATTGTGGCTGTAGTACTGTAGATGTCAGATGGTTGGAGAGTGGGATCAATGGGAAGTATACTGTTGATGTATCTACAGTATTGTGGCTGTAGTACTGTAGATGTCAGATGGTTGGAGAGTGTGATCAATGGAAAGTATACTGTTGATGTATCTCCAGTTTTGTGGCTGTAGTAATGTAGATGTCAGGTGGTTGGAGAGTGAGATCAATGGGAAGTATACTGTTGATGTATGTCCAGTATTGTGGCTGTAGTACTGTAGATGTCAGATGGTTGGAGAGTGGGATCAATGGGAAGTATACTGTTGATGTAGCTCCAGTATTGTGGCTGTATTACTGTAGATGTCAGATGGTTGGAGAGTGGGATCAATGGGAAGTATACTGTTGATGTAGCTCCAGTATTGTGGCTGTATTACTGTAGATGTCAGATGGTTGGAGAGTGGGATCAATGGGAAGTATACTGTTGATGTAGCTCCAGTATTGTGGCTGTATTACTGTAGATGTCAGATGGTTGGAGAGTGGGATCAATGGGAAGTATACTGTTGATGTATCTCCAGTATTGTGGCTGTAGTACTGTAGATGTCAGATGGTTGGAGAGTGGGATCAATGGGAAGTATACTGTTGATGTATCTCCAGTTTTGTGGCTGTAGTAATGTAGATGTCAGGTGGTTGGAGAGTGAGATCAATGGGAAGTATACTGTTGATGTATGTCCAGTATTGTGGCTGTAGTACTGTAGATGTCAGATGGTTGGAGAGTGGGATCAACGGGAAGTATACTGTTGATGTATCTCCAGTATTGTGGCTGTAGTACTGTAGATGTCAGATGGTTGGAGAGTGTGATCAATGGGAAGTATACTGTTGATGTATCTCCAGTTTTGTGGCTGTAGTAATGTAGATGTCAGGTGGTTGGAGAGTGTGATCAATGGGAAGTATACTGTTGATGTATCTCCAGTATTGTGGCTGTAGTACTGTATATGTCAGATGGTTGGAGAGTGGGATCAATGGGAAGTATACTGTTGATGTATCTCCAGTATTGTGGCTGTAGTACTGTAGATGTCAGATGGTTGGAGAGTGGGATCAATGGGAAGTATACTGTTGATGTATCTACAGTATTGTGGCTGTAGTACTGTAGATGTCAGATGGTTGGAGAGTGTGATCAATGGGAAGTATACTGTTGATGTATCTCCAGTTTTGTGGCTGTAGTAATGTAGATGTCAGGTGGTTGGAGAGTGAGATCAATGGGAAGTATACTGTTGATGTATGTCCAGTATTGTGGCTGTAGTACTGTAGATGTCAGATGGTTGGAGAGTGGGATCAACGGGAAGTATACTGTTGATGTATCTCCAGTATTGTGGCTGTATTACTGTAGATGTCAGATGGTTGGAGAGTGGGATCAATGGGAAGTATACTGTTGATGTAGCTCCAGTATTGTGGCTGTATTACTGTAGATGTCAGATGGTTGGAGAGTGGGATCAATGGGAAGTATACTGTTGATGTAGCTCCAGTATTGTGGCTGTATTACTGTAGATGTCAGATGGTTGGAGAGTGGGATCAATGGGAAGTATACTGTTGATGTATCTCCAGTATTGTGGCTGTAGTACTGTAGATGTCAGATGGTTGGAAAGTGGGATCAACGGGAAGTATACTGTTGATGTATCTCCAGTATTGTGACTGTAGTACTGTAGATGTCAGATGGTTGGAAAATGAGATCAATGGGAAGTATACTGTTGATGTATCTCCAGTATTGTGGCTGTAGTACTGTAGATGTCAGATGGTTGGAGAGTGGGATCAACGGGAAGTATACTGTTGATATATCTCCAGTATTGTAGCTGTAGTACTGTAGATGTCAGATGGTTGGAGAGTGGGATCAATGGGAAGTATACTGTTGATATATCTTCAGTACTCTGCTTGTAGTATTGTAGTATGTGGTACTGTAATATTATGATGGTGTAGAAACAAATAGTTGTACTTTTCTCCCCTTTAAATGACAGTGGAACGTCACTTGTTAAGCACTTCTTTAGAAAAAAAAAGGCATACACAGGATGGATGGTCTATAGGAGATATCTATTGGCATATCAAATATGCAAATAAGGTATCAGAATATTTATTATCCTTTCCAAATATTCAAATTAAACCTTTTTGTTATTGCGAATATATCATTTGTTGCCTCTCTGTACTCCTATGTAAATATGGTTTAATTGTTTCAATTGACATAAATTGCCATGTGTGTCATCCTGACCTTTGTCTTTCCTAATTTTTCTGTGTGGTTATATCTCTCCACTGGGATTCAATTCTGATTTATGGCGCTATCTCTCTCCAAAATGGTATATACACTCATGGACAAAACTTGAGGAAAGTTATACCTTTCAGCATGTATATCGGTATTCAGACAATAACTCTGAAAGATATTACAGTGAACTTTATTGAAGATACACAAGAAAACCAAGTATGAACAGAATTACCTCTGTCTCCTTAAAAATAATAATAAAAATAGATGACCGACGACATTAAATACTTTACACTTCCTTGAATGTAAGTCCATGAGTTAAAGAATAAAATGAAAAAAAGTTCTGGAGAGTGTAAATTGATTAGAAAGAGAATGGTAGGAAGAAGTGGAATGATGAACCTAAGATAGACAAGTATGGCGTTACTCAAGACATTTCTCAAGAGCAGATAAACTGAAGATTGCACTGGACTTGTACAGGAATAATTTCAAACCAATTTTCTGGTTGCCTTAAAATAACAAGATCACCATTTCCAAAAGATCAAATATACGAAATAAAATGTGAGAATATTTACAAAAACTATAACAAGACTCAGAACGAAACACTATAAAGGAATGACAATACATCCAGATGGCACAAGAACCTATAGGGCATTCAACAACTGTCCTGGTATGGAACTAACACCTACCCACATATTCTCATGCCCAGCAATGGCCGCAGCCTTGCAGAAAATTGACATGGACCCAGAGCAGCAGCTTTACACACCCAAGATAGTGGACATTGCGACTGCTGTGATAGAGATGTACGGAGACATCTGAGGCTCTTCATTGGACACGACAACAACAACAGAAAATTGACATGGACCCAGAGGAGCAGCTTTACACACCCAAGATAGTGGACATTGCGACTGCTGTGATAGAGATGTACGGAGACATCTAAGGCTCTCCATTGGACACGACAACAACCATTCCAAATAATGGGCTCCCTAGACTGATTAACTGTACACAGTCCTTTTTTCCAATTCTGCCAACAATTTTTGGAACTCACGTCGAATCTCCTAGTTCACCAGAGAATTGCCTTATCCCGGAAGTCAGGAGTTTTGATTCCCACAAGCCACCTATCACGTCAGATATCAACAGGAAGTTTCCATGTGAAGAATCTAACGGTGACACATTGATGACGTGGGGTTTGTCACGTTGTTATCAATAGACGAACTAATCCATGACATTCACTGAGTAGCTGACCCAACTCCACCTCGATCGAACCCAGCAGGAGGTCGATTTATTTCGGGCGGAGACCTGACCTTGGTTATTTTATCTCTCGTTGGCTGACGTAGCTGCTCTTCTCTGAGTTGCTGTCGTGTAGAAATGTTGTAGAGATAAGAGAGAACTCTACTATAGAAAATTATTGTAATGAAATAGACTACATACGAAAATTCGGCCTCAACTATCAGTTCGGAACCAATCACTGTTTAGGATTAACTTCCCTGTATTTGCAACATCGTCTAAAGGATGGGTGTTTGCGCCTAGTTATGTAAATAACTTGCTAGGCTGCATTGATTTATAACATGTAAATTTTTTCTTTCTTTCTTTTAATTATGTAAATATATATGTATATAAAATGAGTGAAAGATTCAATAAAGTGAGTCAGTTAGCTAAAACGAGTGAGGCGTCCTTCCTCTGTTCAAACAGCTTGCTACATCGCATTCTTGCGAAAGGAAAACATTCTCGGTAGTCAATCCGCCGGTCTGGTCTAGTAAATACAGTCGTCAACAAGCTCTGCCACATATCGTCACTCACCTGAGACCAGACTATTTAGGCTGAAGGAGCGAAAGGAAGTCCTGGCTAACATTGTCAGGAACCAAACTCCAACAATGGGAGTTGGGTGAGATCTGTATTCTTAATTCAGCTTATGGCATCACTGGTGATGCATATGTAAATAAGTCTTTTTATTTCTTATCTCCACTCAATCATATTAGGATATCAAGTTGTGATCATTGATGGTGTCTGTTTGACAACCATCATGAAAAAAAAAATACTTCCTTGAGCCGGATGTAAATAAGTTGTCTTTTCCAGTATGTACTTTACATGTAAGCAATAAAAGCATCTGCTAATCGTGAAACTGAATTTTGTTGATGGCTTTGCGTCATCTATCGGAATATTTTCCTAATATTTACAGTATTTGTATCTTAACACATCTGATTTTAGTGTAACCTGATTGTTCCCGCATGACCTATCGTTTAAGGACGAGGGGATATATTCGATATGAATCAATAAAGATACTTAGATGCGCACCAATTAGGATTGTAGATGACTATTGCCAAGAAGACCAAACATTGTTGTCATCATAAGATCAAAGTGGTGATAAGATTTGAGATGTTAAGGTGAAATCATCAGGATTCTAGGGAATAAGTTTACTTTTTGAAAATTCTAATTCAGATCTCCAGCTTTTAGGCCTGAAAGTTAGAAATTTGAATAAAATTTTCCAAAAAAAGAAATTTATCCCTAGAAGATGCCTGATGATTTCACCTTAATATTGATACAAGGAATTATTATATTGAAATGATATATTAGTTAATGTGCGAGTTCTTAGCACATATGTAACTATGTTTTGAAAATAGAGCAATCCATAAATAAATCTATAATTAAAATGGCATATATTGGATCAAAATATAATTTATTTTACCAATATTTCAGTTGGCTGAACGCCAACCTTTATCAAGGTAGCTATGTAAAAACTAAGTGTAACTATGT
Source organism: Cordylochernes scorpioides (assembly GCA_030710605.1). NCBI lineage: Eukaryota > Metazoa > Arthropoda > Arachnida > Pseudoscorpiones > Chernetidae > Cordylochernes > Cordylochernes scorpioides. The sequence goes on along the minus strand of CP092879.1, from coordinate 77,363,208 downwards.
AAAAACAAACCTTATTAAATTATTTAAGTGCTAATTCTTTTATTTTATTTTCTCTAGGGCAATATAAATGCTACAAAGGATAAAACAGATTCTGTGTTTTATTCCTATCGAACAATGTATATATATAAAGGAATACCTGAAATAATTTTTACAGGAGATTCTCGATTTTAATCCTCATGAAATTAAGGCCTTGGTTCTTCAATAGTGATGGGGGTGGTTTATCGAATACCTAACATAGTTGCATAGTTCACAATAGAAATACCATTTACATATTGTCTTCTGCTCGTGATATGGATAAATTCGAAATAAAATTAAAAAGCACGAATATTTCTTTTAAAAACCAAATAAAAGAAACTTTCTACTGCCGCAGTAAAGACTACTGCGATGAAAAAAAAATAGTGTGAGGGCTTGGCAAATCAGTGGGGAACCCTCCCAGCAGTTTCGCCAATTTAATTCACCAGACCGCTTTTAGAACTATGAAGATAGTAGAAAAGTCTGTTTCATTCACTTTTAAAAGAAATATACAGCTTTGTGGTTTAATTTATTATATATAGTTCTGAAAATTAAAGATACTTTGGCCAGTAAATCTTTTTGTTATCTCGACGTTTCCACAGGAGCTCCTGACGAGGACAAAATATTTTTATAATACACTGCGGCTTGTGATTGTAAAACAACACTTGAAGTTACACCGCATGAGTTTCTTTTCAATGAAAAATCAAAATTTATTTCAAGGTGAAATATTGACTATTTCTAACCTTTTTGGATGAGGTATGAAAGGGTGAATTATGAAGAGTAATGATGAACGGAAAAATAAAAGTGTCCAGGGATGGGAACCGAACCCACAATGTTCTTTAAAAGGGTTCGTTAGAAATAGTCAATATTTTACCTTGAAATAAATTTTGATTTTTCATTGAAAAGAAACTCATGCGGTGTAACTTCAAGTGTTGTTTTACAATCACAAGCCGCAGTGTATTATATTGTATTATAAGTTATTTTATGTATTATTTATGAACGGAAAAATACGTCCAGGGTAGCCTAGTGGACATGACATCTGCCCGGTAAGCGGAACATTGTGGGTTGGTTTTCCCTTCTCTGGACACTTTTATTTTTCCGTTCATCATTACTCTTCATAATTCACCCTTTCATACCTCATCCGAAAAAGGTTAGAAATAGTCAATATTTCACCTTGAAATACATTTTGATTTTTCATTGAAAAGAAACTCATGCGGTGTAACTTCAAGTGTCGTTTTACAAAATATTTTTGTCGAAACGTCGAGACAATTAAAAAGATTTACTGGCCGGAGTATCTTTAATTTTCAGAACTATGAATGCCACCGGCCAGGCAGCCTCTATCTTTTCTCATATATGGATAGCGCGTTATTGTCTTAGGTTTAATATAGGAATAAGTCTCTTATTCAAACAAAACCCTTGGTGCGGATTTATCAAAAACACCGTTTATCATTTTGTTTTATTTTCTTAAAAGACAAGTTTCTAGAACCACTAAGTTGACGATGGGATTTTCACAGACTGTGGCCTAATTATTAGTCTACTAAACCTGGAATTTCGGGTAATCGTCCAGCTTTAGATATTTTTCGAGCCAATCTCTTTTAATATTTTCACGTACCGTTTTCTGATTATCTAAATTCCTATTTGAAAAGTAAGACAAAACGAATGATTTGATAAAATACTCCCTTGAATCAATATTAAAATACAAACATTAGGTCTCCAGGGAAAAGTTTCTTTTTTTACAAATATTATATTTATAAATATCTCTAGCTTCCAGGCAAGAATGTAAAATATTTTCTCCTGTAGGAGGGTTTTCTTGTCTAAAAGCTAGAGATATTTATAAATTAAAATATTTGTAAAATATAAACTTTTCCTTGGAGGTCTAATGTTTGTATTTTAACAAACTAATGATGATAAAAGTTTAATTACTAAAACTTTAAAGATGCACGGATTAAGAAGGAAGCAATGAAAACATATTTGATAGCTCCAATAGCGGGGATTCCAACAGATCCTTGAAGACACAGAGGGAGGCGGCGACCTGAGAAACACCCAACAAAAGATAGAGAAAATCTGGGCAAGGATCCAGCCTGGCCTTCTTGTTCTGCTGACATCGCTTCTAATGAGTCTTGGCTGCGTCCTTCCACGTGGAGTCATCTGGCTGGATTGTTTTTTACCTTGTACTTTTTAACTTGTACTATCAACACTAGAGTCAGGTCTTGGCTATCTCCTTCCACATTAGGTCATCTGGCTTGGTTAACTTGTACTCTTTGACTTGTAATTTTCACACTAAAGTCTTGGCTGCGTCCTTCCACGTGGAGTCATCTGGCTGGATTGGGTGTTACCTTGTACTCTTTAACTTGTACTCTACACATTCGAATAAAGTCTTGGCTATCTTCTTCCACATTAGGTCATCTGGTTGAATTGTTTCTTTCCTTGTGCTCTTTAACTTGTACCCCATTTGGCAGGATTGTTACCTTGTACTCTTTAACTTGTACCCCATTTGGCAGGATTGTTACCTTGTACTCTTTAACTTGTACCCCATTTGGCAGGATTGTTACCTTGTACTTTTTAACTTGTACTCTACACTACAGTCAGGTCTTGGCTTTCTCCTTCCACATTAGGTTATCGGGGTAGATTTTTTGTTTCTTTGTAACTCTCTGATTTGTACCATTTACACCCTAATTGTGATTTAAAATAATTTTATTGACACATCAGCTAATAGACGATTTACCATCCCTACAAAACTAGAGTTGCACTACACACGATGCATATACAACAGTTTAAAATGTCTATAAGAACACCAAAGATTCAATAACCTCGGTAATTCTAGAACATGTCGGATGGGAAAAGCCAGACCGGAAGAACCTTCCCAATAAATTGAAGCCAATCTCGGGCGTTTTGTGTGTGGTGACATCAAGGCTAATTCCTGGTCAAGGCCCGGTGACATTCCAATTAGGATCGTCGTGTTGTTAAATGGTCACAAGCAACCACACAGCACGTGGAGGAATATCATTGGCCAAGTTTTATCTACACAAATCCTTGATTATCTACACAAACCTGTTTAGGGATTGCGGAACATAATGATAGATTTACATTTATAAATTTAAGGATTTAAAAGCACGAATGTTTCTTTTATATATAATACAAACTTCTACTGCCCTTACTGCGATGAAAAAATATATTGGGAGGGCTTGGCTCATCAGTGGTGAACCCTCCCAGCGATTTCGCCAATTTAATCCATCAGACCGCTTCTCAGAGCTCTAATTCGTGCTTTTAAATCCTTTCATTTTATATGTATAGATGGCGCGTTATTGCTTTGTGTTAATTTATAAATTTAATTGCCTTTTTTTTCGATAAAATTTTTTAACAACAAATATTTCCATATGGCACAAGAACCTGCAGGACAACTGTCCTGGTGTGGAACTAACACCTACCCACATATTCTCATTCCCAGAAATGGCCTTGCAGAAAATTGACATGGACCTAGAACAGCTGCTTTACACACCCAAAATAGAGGACATTGCTGCTGCTGTGATAGAGATGTACGGAGACATCTGAAGCTCTTCATTGGACACGACAACAACAGAAAATTGACATGAACCCAGAACAGCAGCTTACATACCCAAGATAGAGAACATTGCTGTGATAGATATGTACGGAGACATCTGAGGCTCTTCATTGGACACGACAACAACAACAGAAAATTGACATGAACCCAGAACAGCAGCTTTACACACCCAAGATAGAGAACATTGCGACTGCTGCGATAGAGATGTACGGAGACATATGAGGCTCTTCATTGGACACGACAACAACAAAAATGACCATCCTCTAGAGGACAGGGTAGAGAAAAAGATGGGCACTAGGTAATTAAAGATATAACTACACTCATGGGCAAAACATAAGAAAATGGAAAGTCTTTTATATCGCCGGTTGTCAATTTTTTTGGAGGAAACAGATGCAATTTTGTTCAAACTTGGTTATATCATGTGTCTTCAATAAAGGTCACTGTAATATCTTTCAGAGTTATTGTATGAATCCCGATATACATGCTGAAAGGTACAACTTCCTTAAGTTTTGTCCATGTGCGTATTTAGATAGAAACAAGAAATTTGTAATGCCGACTAATATTTTTTAGTTTTTGTTGTTATTCCATAAAGTTGGGTTGTAAAAAAACACTTTCATAAATAATATGTATATACATTATATATGGGACCAAATTTTGGTCGTAGAGGTACAGTCTTTACCTATATGTGTAAAAATGTTTTGTTTTTTTCAAGTAGAAGAGGAAAATAATTATTGCTCTATATATAATGTACAGAAAAATTGTAAAATTTAAAGATAGAAAGTTCGATATCAAACACTCTATTCTGATTGGTTATCAGCTAGACAAATCAAAACCTGACGTCAACATTACGCCAGGCTGGAGTTTTAGATAATTGTTTCTCATCCTGTTGCTCGCTTTCAAGTCTTTTTGGAAGTTTTCGATGGGAGAAGCAACTTTTTTCAACTTTATGAGAAAAGTATTTCTTCGAAATTTTCAAATAAACATTTGATAAACAACTAAAATACTATTGTATATGGGGGGGGGGCTTGTGGAAATTATTGTAAACTTATCTATAAATGATAGATTGAGATGTCTTAGATTATTATATACAACAATATAATACACTGCGGCTTGTGATTGTAAAACAACACTTGAAGTTACACCGCATGAGTTTCTTTTCGATGAAAAATCAAAACCTATTTCAAGGTGAAAAATACGTCCAGGGTAGCCTAGTGGACATGACATCTGCCCGGTAAACGGAACATTGTGGGTTCGATTCCCATCCCTGGTCACTTTTATTTTTCCGTTCACCCTTACTCTTCATAATTCACCCTTTCATACCTCATCCAAAAAGGTTAGAAATAGTCAATATTTCACCTTGAAATAAATTTTGATTTTTCATTGAAAAAAAATTCATGCGGTGTAACTTCAAGTGTCGTTTTACAATTATTATATACGTTGAATAAATTACAAATACAAACAGAATCTTCGAAATTTGTCTCTTTTTTATACCATGCCAAGTTTATTTTTTAAATACAGTAGAACTACCTCCCTGTAAAGGACAACACCTAATTGTAGAGTCAAAGTGTCCTTTAGGGAGAGGTGTATTGTTACTGGAGAGTTGCTAAATAGTAAAAATGGTAATTTTGTAAATGAAAACTGTCCTTTATAGAGAGCTGTCCTCTAGCGCGTGTGTCCTCTCATGGAGGTTGTTCTGCTGTATAAGAAAATTTGCGTTAGACTTTTTATAAAAATTTCTAAAAACCTTTCGCAACACGTCTCTTCATTACTAAATACTCGCCTGATGAAGAGCGAGAACTCGAAAGCTCGTGGTGCTTTGTAAAAAAGAAACTTAATGCAAAAAAGGTTTTTAGATATTTTTATAAAAGTTTATTTCTAGTTAGAAAAAAGGGGTACAATATTATTACCTATCAATTGATTTATCGAAAACCTGTCCAATCATTGATAAAGAAAACCCTTAGTTTTAAGTGTCCCGTTAAGTTCGGTTATCGAACTGTGTAAGAAACTTAAAGAAGTGTAAAGTATTTGATATCGCCGGTCGTCTATTTTTTTTTTTTTTAAGGAGACGGACACAATTTTGTTTATACTTGGTTGGTTATCTGGTGTGTCTTCAATAAAAGTCGCTGTAATATCTTTCAAAGTTATTGTATGAATCCCGATATACATGATAAAAGGTACAATTTCCTTAAGTTTTGTCCATGAGTGTGTTTATACACATTAAACATTATAAGATAGGAGAAGGACATATTGTGATGGTAGCTGTATAGTTTTGTTTATTGTTTTATGGTTCTTCATTGTTTATATTGTTTCAAGGATGAGTCTGTCGGTTTTGGTTGTGGCATTTAGATGGGTTAGTGGTCTTAACGAACATGTAAATTCTTAACAATCCAAATATGGCCGAGATGTATTCTTTCTTTTCTCGGAAGGTAGCCAAATGGGTTGCCAGATTCTCTCTGTGTTTTACAGTTGACGTCACGGTTGTGTTTCTCACCTAACTACATAAACAAGGGAATCTTGACGGACACAACAACAACAGAGGCAATCTTGAATTTAATAAACAAATTCTAATTTCGTTGTGATTCGGTCTTGTTTTAGTAAATATAATGATTGAAGGAAGATTTGCATAAGACGAAAGTCCTAATAAAGGCTTATACACCTATCCCCCGATTTACACGGTAGATACGTTCCTGAGAAAAACGTGTAAATCGGGGGATAGGTGTACACATAAATAAAAATAAAATGCATTGACAGGTTAAAATATTGTTACATCATGATTAATGGCGTATTTCTTATATTAGTTTTAATATATTTGAAATTTAAATTATATATTTATTTATTTTTATATAAAATATTCTATGATATTTATTTAAAACAGATTATTAATTTATCATCATTTGTATTTAGGTACACTGTGACTTCACTGATCTCTTTGATGTGAGAAAATAAATAAAGGATTCTGGTGGCTACTTAAAGAAGACTTAACTCGTTATTCCCTTTTATAAATTTGTAGGATGGTTGAAACACGCTCTGGTAAGATGCAAGACCCAGCACAGGAGAGAATCCAGGCTGAAGAGTCTGCCAAGCCGCAACCTGGTGTAACAATTGGTAGAGATGCTAGTTCCGACCCAGTTGTCCTGAATCCCAACATCGACATCCCCAAGTATGATGGAACGGAAGACCCTCGCCCATGGATTGAATCTCTTGAAGAAATTGGCTTCTTGTACCATTGGGCAGACTACATTATCTCTCGTTATGCCGCCATGAACATGACGGGAAGCGCTAAAACCTGGTTGAATTTACACAAAGCTAGTTTCACGAGCTGGGAAAATATTAAAATCCGCCTCATTCAGGATTTTTCTTTGGACGCGAATAAAGAAGAACTTAGAATGAAGCTCAACAGAATGCAACACTGGAATGAACCAGCAATCAGGTTCGCGGAAGACATTCTAGTGTTGTGCAACAAGGTTGACCCCGCAATGGAAGAAGAAACAAAAATTGAACATGTTATTGGAGGACTGAAAAAAGAGTACTCATTCGCGCTCTACCTGAACCCTCCTAAAACGACCGATGACCTTCTTGTCGTGTGCAAGAAAATGGATTCTTTTGAAAAGAAGTATCGGGAACGTGTGGAGAAATCCAGAAACCTATATAACGGTCCACGCTATTCTAGACCCCAACAACAATCGAGGTACGTGCCGCCGACTGCCGCACGAAACTACCAGACCACTTCCAGGCCCCAAGCCCCTGTTTCCAATAATTACAAGAACGACTCCCCTCCTACCCCCAGACAGTATCGAAACAACTTTCCCCAGCCCTCTACCCCTAGACGTCCTTATAATCCTAACTTTGTGCCGAAACCAAACCTTCAGAGAAACACTTACAATAAAAGCCAAGAAGTGAGCAAAAATAGGACGGAAGATGGAAGACCAATCTGCTTTAAATGTAACAAGCCAGGGCACGTGGCCCGTTATTGTAGGGTCAAGTTTATAAGAATCCTAGAAGAGGATCCAGCAGATACCCAAGAGAAGGTCGAAGAAAAATGCCAAATGAATGAAATATCAGAGAAATCAGGACCTCGGCTTTATGCTGATGTATGTCATAGCACACAGACAAATATTCCTACCCGGAATAGATATTCCGTGTTGGAAGATTTAAACTAAGCGTCGCGCCTGAATCTGTCAATCAAAGCAAGTCGACCATAAACGGAATCAAGAAGTTGGACCCTAAATACAAATTAAAAATTAATGTGGACAAGATAGGGACTTTTGAAGCTTTGGTTGATACAGGTGCTGACCTCTCAGTGGTCGACCTCAGAACGGCCCTCGATACAGGCCATGGTATAAGTAAACTCGCAAAAATTTGTGCAGGACCCGATGGAAAAAAATTGGACATGGTAGGAAGTATATTTTTAAATATAAAAATTGATGACGAAACATTATCACACAACTTTGTGATATTGAAAACGCATTTACGGACATTAATTCTTGGGAGAGATTTCCTTAAGAAAATGAACGCAAAAATAGATTGTAAGCAAGAAACTATAAAATATGATTTGACGAATAATCATGACGAAATCAATTTTGAAATGTTGAAAATAAAGAGTGCCAAGGATTCCATTGTACCGGAATGTTCCATGAAATTGATCAAGGCATTGGTAGAAACAGAGGATGGAGAATATATTATCGAGGAGAGCAGCAAAATGTTTCAAACAAATGGACTTCGTCTAGCAAGAAGCTTGATCAATGTTATAAATAGGGAAACACACATCTGGATAACTAATCCGTATCCTCGACCGTTAAAAATAATGAAAAACCAAACATTGGCTTTTGGAAGTAGTCCAGCGAAAATAAATGTGAGTCGAGAAAGAGAGGTAGAAAAGAACGAAGAACCTAGATTCCAAATAAACGAAAATCTTTCACCAAAGGAACAGAAGGAGTTAAAACAAGTTTTAGAAAGGTATGGAGATCTTTTTTCATCGAGATTAGGGAGAACCAATTTGGCAAAACATCGGATAGACACAGAAGACGCGAAGCCAATTAAACACAAGCCTTACCGGGTAAGTGCTAAAGAACGAGATATTATAAAAGAGCAAATTGACGAGATGCTTACAGAAGGCATAATTAGGCCATCTTCTAGCCCCTGGTCTTTTCCAGTAATATTGGTCAAGAAGCGAGATGGTAAATACAGATTTTGTGTGGACTACAGAAAACTGAATATTGTGACAGTAAAAGATGTCTATCCGATCCCTAGAATAGACGAAGTTATGGATACTCTCCAAGGATCTACACACTTCTCAGCAATAGACCTCAGATCTGGATATTGGCAAGTTGAAGTCGAAGAAAGAGACAAAGAGAAAACAGCTTTCACTACAGCGCATGGATTATATGAATTCAACGTGATGCCTTTTGGACTTTGTAATGCGCCTGCTACCTTTGAGAGAAATATGGAGAATATGCTTGGAAATCTGAGATGGCAAATTTGTTTGTGTTATCTGGATGATGTTATCATATATAGCCCGGATTTTCCAACGCACCTCAAAAGACTTGAAGCTGTTTTTAGATGTTTTCGTGAATCTAATTTAAGGCTAAACGACAAGAAATGCCGATTTGCTTTTGAAGAATTGGAGATTCTCGGCTATATAACGAGCAAACATGGTATAAAACCCGCGGAACATAACATCAAAGCTGTCAGAAATTTTCCTCGACCCAAAAAGGTCAAAGAAGTACAATCCTTTTTGGGAATGTGTTCATATTATAGAAAATTTATCAAAGACTTTTCAAAAATTGCTGACCCTTTGACCAACCTTATAAAAAAAAGTGTATCATTTACCTGGACAGAAAGACAAGAGGAAGCGTTTCAAACCCTAAAAACAGCACTATTAAGTCCACCAATTTTAGGTCACTTCAATCCAAATGCACCTACTTATGTTCATACTGATGCGCCCAACATCGGCATAGGTGCAACACTTGTCCAAGACATCGGTGGTGAAGAGAAGGTGATCTCATATTTGAGTCGTACCCTAAGTAAAGCGGAGCAAAATTATTCAACCACTGAAAAAGAATGTCTGGCCGTTGTCTGGTCAATGTCAAAATTACGACCCTACCTTTATGGAAGACACTTTAAAATAGTAACAGACCATCACGCCTTATGCTGGCTCAAAAACTTGAAGGATCCAACAGGTCGATTGGCAAGATGGGCATTGAAAATTCAAGAATATGACTTCGATATAATACATAAATCGGGAAAGAAGCATCTGGACGCCGATGGCTTATCTAGGGGGCCCTTACCAGAAACTGATTGGGATGAGGATTTTGAAAGGCTATTTTTAAATCAAATAACAGACGAAGAGGATAAATTTATCGAAAGTGTTAAGAAAAACCTTAATGGAAGCAGGCGATCAATTGCGCAAAACTTTAAAGAAGAAGATGGATGCCTCTTTAAGAAAAACCCGAACCCTGAAGGCAGGGCGTGGTTGCTTGTGGTTCCAGAGAATAAAAAGAGAGAAATTATGAAAGAATATCACAATCATATGTCGAATGGCCATCTGGGCGTCGCCAGAACCATGTACCGAATAAAGAGTAAATACTTTTGGCCATCCATGCTAAAGGATGTCTCAGAATTCGTTAAGACGTGTCACCTTTGCCAAAGTAGGAAAGGCTCAAACCAATTACCTTCTGGACTACTACAGCCCATCCCCCCAGCCAACTTTCCTTTCGAAAGAATTGGAATTGACTTTGTTGGTCCACTACCATCTACGAAAAACAGGAAAAAATGGATAATCGTGCTGTCGGACTACTACACTAGATATGCAGAAACAAGAGCAGTCTCGGAAGCAACAGTGAAAGAAGTTTCTAAATTTCTAGTAGAGGATATTTTTCTTCGGCACGGAGCCCCACAATATCTTATTAGTGACAGAGGCTCTCAATTTACCAGTAATTTAATGAAAGAGGTGATGAAAACGTGCAAGATTAAACATTGCTTCACAACGAGCTATCATCCCCAGACTAATGGATTGACAGAGCGGTTAAATAGAACATTGATCAATATGCTCAGTATGTATGTGAACACTGATCAGAAAAATTGGGACGAAATACTCCCATTCATCACCCACGCTTACAATACTACAATTCAGGAAACCACAGGATATTCTCCCTTTTTCCTGATGTTTGGAAGAGAACCCACGTCTCTTTTGGACGACAGGAATATCTCGGTGGACATTGACAAAGATGATTATGATGAATACATAAAACATCACTTAGACAAAATAAACAGAACAAGAAAATTAGTTATTAACAACACAATAAAGACTCAAGAAAGAATGAAAAAGAACTATGACAAGAAACACATGGAAAGAAGCTACGAACCAGGAGAATTAGTAGCAGTTTGGACACCAATTAGGAAAATAGGAAAGTGTGAGAAACTACTGAGAAAATATTTTGGCCCATATAGAATATTAGAGAAGCTGTCCAACGTAAATTACTTAATTGAACCAAAAGATAATCCTGGCCAAGACCCATTGATTGTCCATGTCTCAAGAATCAAACCCTATTTTGAAAGAATTGATGAGGTCAATCACGAGGACGTGACGACCTCTGGAGAGGGGGAAGTGTTACATCATGATTAATGGCGTATTTCTTATATTAGTTTTAATATATTTGAAATTTAAATTATATATTTATTTATTTTTATATAAAATATTCTATGATATTTATTTAAAACAGATTATTAATTTATCATCATTTGTATTTAGGTACACTGTGACTTCACTGATCTCTTTGATGTGAGAAAATAAATAAAGGATTCTGGTGGCTACTTAAAGAAGACTTAACTCGTTATTCCCTTTTATAAATTTGTAGGATGGTTGAAACACGCTCTGGTAAGATGCAAGACCCAGCACAGGAGAGAATCCAGGCTGAAGAGTCTGCCAAGCCGCAACCTGGTGTAACAATATGTAGTCAGCACTTATAAGCTCGGGATTCCTCGTGAGATGTGTACACAGCGCATGTGTTCAATCACAGTAGCATTTAGTATAGTGCAATAAAAACAAAAACTTATTTGGAAAACCGTGTAAAAGCGAAAAAGTGTAAAACAAGTACCGTGTAAATCGGGGGATAGGTGTATTTGCACATATCATATGTAAATACGTTTAATTTTTTTTTTTTTTATCTTTTTGTTTTTCTGATTTATCATACAAATCCATGTACAAAACTAATTGTCTAAATTAGCTTTCCTCTCTGTTTATTTATAATCTGCATCATATTAATTGATTGTGATTAACTTTTGGGGTTTTAATTATTTTCCTTGGCACAGACTGCATGTCTTAATAAAGACTTTTATATATGGAAGTATGCAAAAAACCGAAGTGTATCCGAGATAAAGATCTAACAACAAGTCAGATGAGTCCTCAAAGAATGAAACAATTTATTTGATAAAAATTGATCCTGATTTTTAAAATGGGGTTAAAAATTAATACAGTAGAACTACCTCCCTGTAAAGGACAACGTATAATTGCAGAGCCAAAGTGTTCTTTATAGAGAGGTGTCTTCTTACCGGAGAGATACTAAATAGTAAAAATGGTAATTTTGCAAATGTAAACTGTCCTTTGTAAAGAGGTGTCTGCTAGTGGGGTGTCCTCTCTTGGAGGTTGTACTACTGTACCAATTTTCATCGATAGATAGCTCTAATTTGAGTAAATATATTCTATGAAAATATCTTTTAATTTTTACTTTAGAATATTTCATCCGGAATATTCTCCGTCGTGTTTTCTTAAAATCGGTACATAAATCTTGCCTACTTCTGAAATGAACAAGGTTTGCAGAACACGTGATGATAAACCTTAGACCACGGAGTTGGTCAACGGTCAAATCGTTTTTTATTTATTTTCACTGAATGACCTACCCCGGGGAACTCGTTTGGCCACACCTTTCCCGCCCCCTTTCTCTTCTACCCATTTTTTTATGGTGTTATTTCAAGTAAAAAGGTAAATTGCCCTGACCTTGTCTTTACGCAATGGTTAGACAACACCTGGTGGTAGAGTCGTGCTTCCGTTTTGTGGCGTCATTTCCTGGCCTGTTGTCATGACCTAGACAAGGTAGATTTGTGTTGATTTTGTGTTCATACGGTATGTTCAAATATCTATTCCGGTCTTCTACTTTCGACTCATCGGCTAGTCAAGGTAAGTTCAAATTTCAATAGTTGGGTTTTCTTTTATTGAAGTAAATAAGCCAAAAATGTGTTTCAAATTGTGTAAGATGTTATTGTAGCTGAGATTCAAAAGAATGATACTTTTTACATATGTTGAATATATAGTGAAATTTAACACATTCTAGGGACATGTTAAAAAATCGTACCATTTTAAACTATTTTTCATTATTTTCACACAAAAAAAGTATTAATACATTTCAAATTGGGTTTTTCACAGTGAAAAATTGTTTCGAATTTTGTTGTCTATGTGTTTTTTATCTACTAAATTATTAAATATAAAAATTTAATCCTCCTAAATGCATTCCTATAGTTATCAAATGAGACACACTAAACTGTATAACCGTAAAGTACATTAAAATCTTGGCAAACGCTATGTTGTAAAGATTGATGAGGTTTTTTCTAAATGTCATTACCAAGCTTCGAGGGTGTTGACACTAAATGTCACTTAATTAACTAATTCATTTAATTAGCTAATTATTTCTGTTTTTATTTCATTAAGCTCTATATATATTTGTCAAATCTACATTTTTTTAATACCATTCTTAAATTCTACACTCATGGACAAAACTTAAGGAAGTTGCACCTTTTATCATGTATATCGGGATTCAGACAATAACTCTGAAAGATGTTTGATACAAAGTTACATTTATTAAAGACACATGAGATAACCATGAGTGTGAACAACCTCTGTCTCCTTTAAACAAACAAAAAAATAAAATAGACGACCAACGACATCAAAGTCTTTCCACTTCCGTAAGTTTTGTTCATGTTTGTGAATGTATATAAGTAATAATAATAATAAAAAACTATTATAATTATAAATATATTTGCCATCTCTCTCTGCTTCTCTTTCTTATGGATAAAATATGTAATTAATCTTTTTGGAAACCTGTTTCATTTATTGTGTTAATTTATTCCTAATGGCCTTGTCTTTATAGTTTGCTTAAGAGTATTGCTCGAAGCAAATATTTGAATATAATTCTACTGTCCTATAAGCTTATGTCCATAGTTTACTTGAAAACCATTTCTAAGATTCCATCCTTCAGTGTAGCATATAAAAGCAGAATGATCCAATACAACATTAGAGCTCTGAGAAGCGGTCTGGTGGATTAAATTGGCTAAACCGCTGGGAGGGTTCACCACTGATGAGCCAAGCCCTCCCAATATATTTTTTCATCGCAGTAAGGACAGTAGAAGTTTGTTTTATACATGCTACTCTGAAAGGTGGAATCTTAGAAATGGTATTCAAGTAAACTATGGACATAAGATTTTAGGACAGTAGAATTACATATTTTTTCATCGCAGTAAGGACAGTAGAGATTTGTTTTATACATGCTACACTGAAGGGTGGAATCTCAGAAATGGTATTCAAGTAAACTATGGACATAAGATTTTAGGACAGTAGAATTACATATTTTTTCATCGCAGTAAGGACAGTAGAGATTTGTTTTATACATGCTACACTGAAGGGTGGAATCTTAGAAATGGTATTCAAGTAAACTATGGACATAAGATTTTAGGACAGTAGAATTACATATTTTTTCATCGCAGTAAGGACAGTAGAGATTTGTTTTATACATGCTACACTGAAGGGTGGAATCTTAGAAATGGTATTCAAGTAAACTATGGACATAAGATTTTAGGACAGTAGAATTACATATTTTTTCATCGCAGTAAGGACAGTAGAGATTTGTTTTATACATGCTACACTGAAGGGTGGAATCTTAGAAATGGTATTCAAGTAAACTATGGACATAAGATTTTAGGACAGTAGAATTACATATTTTTTCATCGCAGTAAGGACAGTAGAAGTTTGTTTTATACATGCTACACTGAAGGGTGGAATCTTAGAAATGGTATTCAAGTAAACTATGGACATAAGATTTTAGGACAGTAGAATTACATATTTTTTCATCGAAGTAAGGACAGTAGAGATTTGTTTTATACATGCTACTCTGAAAGGTGGAATCTTAGAAATGGTATTCAAGTAAACTATGGACATAAGATTTTAGGACAGTAGAATTACATATTTTTTCATCGAAGTAAGGACAGTAGAGATTTGTTTTATACATGCTACACTGAAGGGTGGAATCTTAGAAATGGTATTCAAGTAAACTATGGACATAAGATTTTAGGACAGTAGAATTACATATTTTTTCATCGCAGTAAGGACAGTAGAGATTTGTTTTATACATGCTACTCTGAAAGGTGGAATCTTAGAAATGGTATTCAAGTAAACTATGGACATAAGATTTTAGGACAGTAGAATTACATATTTTTTCATCGAAGTAAGGACAGTAGAGATTTGTTTTATACATGCTACACTGAAGGGTAGAATCTCAGAAATGGTATTCAAGTAAACTATGGACATAAGATTTTAGGACAGTAGAATTACATATTTTTTCATCGAAGTAAGGACAGTAGAGATTTGTTTTATACATGCTACTCTGAAAGGTGGAATCTTAGAAATGGTATTCAAGTAAACTATGGACATAAGATTTTAGGACAGTAGAATTACATATTTTTTCATCGAAGTAAGGACAGTAGAGATTTGTTTTATACATGCTACACTGAAGGGTGGAATCTTAGAAATGGTATTCAAGTAAACTATGGACATAAGATTTTAGGACAGTAGAATTACATATTTTTTCATCGCAGTAAGGACAGTAGAGATTTGTTTTATACATGCTACTCTGAAAGGTGGAATCTTAGAAATGGTATTCAAGTAAACTATGGACATAAGATTTTAGGACAGTAGAATTACATATTTTTTCATCGAAGTAAGGACAGTAGAGATTTGTTTTATACATGCTACACTGAAGGGTAGAATCTCAGAAATGGTATTCAAGTAAACTATGGACATAAGATTTTAGGACAGTAGAATTACATATTTTTTCATCGAAGTAAGGACAGTAGAGATTTGTTTTATACATGCTACTCTGAAAGGTGGAATCTTAGAAATGGTATTCAAGTAAACTATGGACATAAGATTTTAGGACAGTAGAATTACATATTTTTTCATCGAAGTAAGGACAGTAGAGATTTGTTTTATACATGCTACACTGAAGGGTGGAATCTTAGAAATGGTATTCAAGTAAACTATGGACATAAGATTTTAGGACAGTAGAATTACATATTTTTTCATCGCAGTAAGGACAGTAGAGATTTGTTTTATACATGCTACTCTGAAAGGTGGAATCTTAGAAATGGTATTCAAGTAAACTATGGACATAAGATTTTAGGACAGTAGAATTACATATTTTTTCATCGAAGTAAGGACAGTAGAGATTTGTTTTATACATGCTACACTGAAGGGTAGAATCTCAGAAATGGTATTCAAGTAAACTATGGACATAAGATTTTAGGACAGTAGAATTACATATTTTTTCATCGAAGTAAGGACAGTAGAGATTTGTTTTATACATGCTACTCTGAAAGGTGGAATCTTAGAAATGGTATTCAAGTAAACTATGGACATAAGATTTTAGGACAGTAGAATTACATATTTTTTCATCGCAGTAAGAACAGTAGAGATTTGTTTTATACATGCTACACTGAAAGGTGGAATCTCAGAAATGGCATTTAAGTAAACTATGGACATAAGATTTTAGGACAGTAGAATTACATATAAATATTTTTTCATCGCAGTAAGGACAGTAGAAGTTTGTTTTATACATGCTACACTGAAGGATGGAATCTCAGAAATGGCATTTAAGTAAACTATCGACATAAGATTTTAGGACAGTAGAATTACATATAAATATTTTTTCATCGCAGTAAGGACAGTAGAAGTTTGTTTTATACATGCTACACTGAAGGGTGGAATCTTAGAAATGGTATTCAAGTAAACTATGGACATAAGCTTTTAGCACAGTAGAATTACATATTTTTTCATCGCAGTAAGGACAGTAGAGATTTGTTTTATACATGCTACTCTGAAAGGTGGAATCTTAGAAATGGTATTCAAGTAAACTATGGACATAAGATTTTAGGACAGTAGAATTACATATTTTTTCATCGCAGTAAGAACAGTAGAGATTTGTTTTATACATGCTACACTGAAAGGTGGAATCTCAGAAATGGCATTTAAGTAAACTATGGACATAAGATTTTAGGACAGTAGAATTACATATAAATATTTTTTCATCGCAGTAAGGACAGTAGAAGTTTGTTTTATACATGCTACACTGAAGGATGGAATCTCAGAAATGGCATTTAAGTAAACTATCGACATAAGATTTTAGGACAGTAGAATTACATATAAATATTTTTTCATCGCAGTAAGGACAGTAGAAGTTTGTTTTATACATGCTACACTGAAGGGTGGAATCTTAGAAATGGTATTCAAGTAAACTATGGACATAAGCTTTTAGCACAGTAGAATTACATATTTTTTCATCGCAGTAAGGACAGTAGAGATTTGTTTTATACATGCTACACTGAAAGGTGGAATCTCAGAAATGGTATTTAAGTAAACCTTGAACATAAGATTTTAGGACAGTAGAATTACATATTTTTTCATCGCAGTAAGAACAGTAGAGATTTGTTTTATACATGCTACACTGAAGGGTGGAATCTTAGAAATGGTATTCAAGTAAACTATGGACATAAGAATTTAGAACAGTAGAATTACATATTTTTTCATCGCAGTAAGGACAGTAGAGATTTGTTTTATACATGCTACACTGAAGGGTGGAATCTTAGAAATGGTATTCAAGTAAACTATGGACATAAGAATTTAGAACAGTAGAATTACATATTTTTTCATCGCAGTAAGGACAGTAGAAGTTTGTTTTGTGTTTAAAAGAAGCATTCGTGTTTAAATATTTTCCCCCTAAATATAGACGGCGCGTTGCCCGGGTCATTCGGCTAGTAGAATATATAGTGGAGGTAGGAAGACATATGGAGTAATCAAAATGAGGGTTTTATTTGACCTGGGGTTCATTAGGTGCTCGGGTAAGGTCAGATCCAGCTGGACTTGGGATTTGTTTCCGGGTCTTGATTCTCTGACGGATATCCTAACGGAACTATCTTTATTTACGGGGCTGTTAACCAAAATAAAATGATTTTTGAGCCCCAATGGCGGCATAAAGCGGAATATATACAAAGCACCAGGCTGGGGAAGCTAGGGACAGGATCTCCGTTAGGGAAGAGGCAAGTTAGGCTGGAGTGGATATCCTAACTCTTGTCTCTTATCTAAAAAATAAATAAATAAGTGAAGGGTGACAAAGCAGAGACGTAGTCCATGGTCAAAGTACATCCATTTATTTCTGTGATATAAAATAAATTAATAATGGATGGGATAAAATTTAAAAAATTAAGGTGAAAACATATCAGGCTTGCGGGAATAAATTTCTTTTTTAAAATTGTAATTCAAATATCTAGTTTTCATGCACCCGAAAGTTAAAGATTTGAATTAAAATTTTTAAAAGGATTCTTATACCTGGAAACCTGAAGTTTTCACCTTAATATTGACATGAGAGATTATGTTATTGAATATAAAGTTAAACCTGTCTATAGCGCCCCCCCTCTAAATAGCGCCTTCCTCTCTATAGCGCCTGATTTTAAACATTAAAATGTAAACATTTTACATTAAAAGTGACCTGTCTATAACACCCCCTCTTTATATCACCCTATTTTGGTGAGTCCCAAGAGGGGCGCTATAGACAGGTTTAACTGTACAATATGATGACATACAAAGTGGGGTGAAGAAAAGGTGGAAGAACCTCAAGCAGACGATATAACCAGGTCAGCTGTACCAACAACGTTGTGACGTCACATCCATGACGGCGTATTTTTGTGAAATAATATGACGGCGTGGTTCGCTGTAACGAAATTTCCGCTGTGGTCGGTCGGATGGTTGCGTTTGGTGAAACACGACTCCGGTTTACCACTGGCTGACGAAACCAACACACTTTTTTTAGAAAGGGGGAAACTTTTCTATATCATCCCCCCCCCCCCCCCCCCCTCTCTCTCTCTATAAACGAGGCTTTGTGCACCTTCTTTATTGACGTACGCGCTCTCTCTGTCTTCTTCTCCTTTCTTATCCCCACACAATCATATTAGGGTATCAAGCTTGTAGAGTACGCGCTCTGTAGATTACGGTAGTTTGAGGAAAGACCAGGGAAGATTTAGGGAAGACCAACTTCGGGATGAGACAACAATTTATTTGAGGCAAGAACAAACTATGAATGATAAACAAAAGATAAGCAAAAGAGGGAAGTGTACAGAGTATAGCAAAATATAAACATAAAAATTATACTCTGTTAATAAAATAATCAATACTTCGCTACAATAAAAAAGTGCAGTAAATTTGGTCGTTTCCGTATTTCCCTAAGGAAGAAAATCATATTTCCGAAGAAATTTCATTTCCCCCCCTTTTTTTAGTCATATTATAAAAAGATGCACAATCATATTTGTCAGACAGATTTGACAGAAAAACTACAATATTGTGTGGTCAGGTATTTCTCTACAGCATTATAATGTTTTTTTAATTATAATTTTGGTTTTATAATTCTATATAGAAATGTTAAGATATATATACACTCATGGACAAAACTTAAGGAAGTGAGAAGTCCATGATATCGTCGGTCGTTTTTTTTTTTTTGGTTATCTTGTGTGTCTTCAATAAAGGTCACTGTAATATCTTTCAGAGTTATTGTAACAAGGTATTTATTATTTTATTAACAGAATATCATTTTTGATGCTTATATTTTGTTATTCTGTAAACATTATCTCATTGCTTATCTTTTTATCATTCATAATTTGTATTTGTCCTAAATAAATTGCTGTGTCATCTTGTGTTTTTCCACGTGGCAGTATGAATCCCGATATAAACATGTTAAAAGGTACAACTTCCTTAAGTTTTGTCACCATTATTTATTTATTTACCAGTAGCAAACAAGACACGCTATATCCGATCTGGATAATTGCGCGGAAAATCAGGCTTCCAGGAATAAGTGTCTTGATGAAAACACTTTTCCTTGATGCCTGATTAATTTTACTTAATTAGAACATGTTCGGGAATGATGAAACATCAGTTATCCTTCCTTCCTTTAGTTCTTTTACGTTTTAAAACGTAAAGAGGGAGCCGAAAGCTTCCCCATGTGCACTAGGTGTAAAACCCGAAGAGGCCACTCCCCAACATTCACTAAATTGCATTGGAAAGGACAAAAGATCCCTGTACAGAGAACCAATACGAGTTCTTGAGCTTCTTTACAAGCACGACCTCCAAGATCTTGTCTAATTTAGACTAAAAGGATAAGTAAAAAAAAGTTTTAAAACTCTTTATTCAGACATTAACTACAAAGCATTATTTACATAGTAGCATTTACATAAGAAAATAACAATGGCTATATATATGTATTAAAGTCAGTTTTACATGAGGCAAAGTTTCAGTTTAGCAAGTAAAGATGAATATAGAGATATTGAGAGAGTATATATTAGTTCTTTTAGGTTTTTTTTTATCCCAAGTATATGTGATACAGGCCATGATAATCATGTTGATAGTTGAAGAATACTTTTACTGTAAGTACACCACATGTCTACACATGTTAAAAGCAGTTCGGCATTTGCACTTGCAAATGTGCTAGAACGCCTTTGGTTACCTTTAATATCTGGTGAGGTTAAACTTTTTTAAGAATTGGGGGCCATTGGAGCATTTTTCTTTCTTTTTTTATATATTAAAAAAAAAAAAGTTATGAAAAGAAATGGGCATCTCCTTATCGTGAAACTGAAAGTTGCTGATGGCTTGCGCCATCTATCGGAATAAATACCAACTATTCTCGTTGATTTTTAATTATTCCAGAATTGGCCAAATACCCATTCTTGATTAATCAAGAAAAGCTAACCACGGACGCGTTTTGGGCTGTTGGACCTCATCAGCGTGGTGCAACCAAAAAATTGGTCATTCAGGCATCCTGAAAAATCATGAAACGGGTAGTTAAGGCCAGAATGGCGTGAGACCGCGACACTATGTGAAAAAATAGAACAAATGTGATATTGTACTGGGATAAGGTGCATAAATTATGAAAAAATGGCATCTCCTTATCGTGAAAAAAAGTGCCCATTGCGGGATTCGAACACGGGTCGTATCGGTTGAAAACCAACAGTTTAGACCATTCATCCACTGACTTCCTTTCTAGGTTTTCTATAGATAAGTGGTAGACTGCCTGCGTTTAAATCTAATGGCTTAATTTATAATGCGCCTATGCTTATAGAATGACGTTAAACAAGTTTTACCGCAAATATTTACTTTTACCGAAAGAAAAATCGTAATTTTTATTATTTAAGAAGAAATAACGACTATTCCTATCCTTAGGGATACAGTATGAAAGAATGAATTGTGAAGAGTAATAACGGAAAAATAAAAGTGTCCAGGGATGTGAATTCTCCTTTCATACTTCATCCCTAAGGATAGGAATAGTCGTTATTTCTCCTTGAATAATTAAAAATTACGATTTTTCGTTCTGTAAAAAGAAACATTTGCGGTAAAAACTTGTTAAACGTCGTTTTAATGTCTTAATGTTTTAAAGAAGCAGCGACAGATATCTCTAAGAACGACACAAGGACATCTTTGTTGAGAGTTGAGTTATGTAAAAGAAGTGTCGTCGCCATGGAATTAGTTTGGTGGGACTGTGGCAAGGTCGAGTCAAGGTCGGTAGAAGGAATGTCCGCCCCCTTTTACTGTCGTCTTTGTTCTCCTTGCTGACCTCTGTCTACCCTTGTCTATATGCTCCTCTTTTTTTTTACCCCCTGTTATACCTCTATTTGTTTAAACTCGACATTTAAAAAGTGTTTTTGAGCCACTAACACTTTTCTTAATAGAAAAAATCCTAAGAAATACTCTATGTATGCAAATATACTGTATATAGGTCCCATAAAAAGATTATAAAAACGAAGAGAAAATTATTTATTTTTGCTATACATGGGCTACGAGCTTTCGGGCAGCCTCGCCCTTCTACAGGTAAAGATACATGGCGGCAAAAGGCTTTTTTATAAGATTCCGTTTTTAAAATATATTTACATATAAGAAGAATATAGGACGGTTAAAATATAATTTAAGATAAGAAATATTTTGCAAATCTAAAACTATTGTATATGATATTTACAAAAATATGCTAATCATGTAATGTCATATGACAATCAATTGGCAAATTAGCAGATGGTTATACTATGAAAATATACAATGAAACCGGACAACGAATGTTCAACCCGCCATCAGCGGCCACATTGGTTTAATGGTTATTTAGGTTATTACATATGTCCTGGTATTGTGTAGGCAAATCTATGTGTCGGTTAATGCTGTTTTTTGATATGGATAATATGGCCTCTATGATCAGTCTTTGGTATTTATTGGAGATGTTATTGTATATGGTGGTGGGAGAAGTTAGATTGAATGAGTGGCCGGTGGTGTTAATATGATTGAATATAAGCGACCTATTGTCTCTGTTAGTAATGCATCTACCGTGTTCGGTCATCCTGATGGCCACGGACCTACCAGTCTCGCCTATGTAAGATGCACTGCAATCGTTACATGAGACTGAGTAGACCGAGCCACCAGAGGACCGAGCAACGGTAGATCTAGGTAATCTGGTGATAGGGTGTCTAAGGATGGCGCCGATGCTATTGCTATTAGTAAAGTGGGTGTTAATTCCGTGCGTTCTGAGGATGCGGGAGATGGCGACTGATTGGGTGGAAAAGGGAAGTATACAACTGTTTCTGGTGATTGGAGGAGGTCTAACGGGAGAAGGGTCAAATTTATACTTATGTATGAAATGGGGGGGGGGGGTATTGGGACCGGGCCAACTGTTTAATGATTAGGAAAAATTCAATGGTTCTAAACAGTGGAAGGGAGCAGTGGGTGAACAATCTCTTGGTAAGGGTACGGACAGTATTTATTTTATGCGATAGGGGACATGATGATTTGTAGTCTGTATAAAATGTGGGATTGTTAACCTTGTGGTATACGGTGGTGTGGTAATGAGAGGCAGTACGGATGACCAGTATATCGAGATATGGCAATACGGACCTGTTTTCCAATTCTAGGGTGAAAGAGATCTCGGGATGATAGGAGTTTAGAGAGTTTAAGATATTGATTTCTTGTCCGGTATCACATATGCAGAAGATATCATCAATATATCTCCGCCATATGTGAATGCCCGGTGCAATTTGCTGTTGGACCCAGTGGTCTATGTTGGCCATGACTATTTCTGCAAGTGGGGAGGATAGTGGGCTGCCCATGGGCGAGCCTCTGATTTGTTTGAACAACTGGTTGTTAAATGTGAAAGTAGTAAAGTCCAAACACAGTGAGGACAGTGCGACTATGGACTCTGCGGTACGGTGATCCACCTGGTTGTCCTGTAAGAAACTAGTCAAGTGCCTAATGATAAGCTGGTGGGGGAGGGAAAGATACATGGCAACCACATCATAAGACACCATAACGGTGTTGGGGACAGGGCAGAGAGAGTTAATGGACTGCACGAATGAAGGGATATCCCTAATGGCAGAGGATTGTGGACTGGCCTTCACCCAAGGTGTGAGTAGGCCAGTCAGATATTTGAACAGCTTATAGGCAGGTGAAAGATGGTAGGCTATGATGGGGCGTAGGGGGATGCCAGGCTTATGGGTCTTAGGAAGACCATAGATATAGGGGGTATTATTAAGGTCGGAGGTGAAAGTGCTATATTGATCCGGTGTTATGTGACCCGATTTTTTCAGACGTAATAACCCCAATCTGAAAGATTTAGTTGAGGTAGATGCATCAGGCTGTGTAATGGGAACAAAAGTATTGCGGTCGCTGAGTATCTCCGTCATCTTGGAGGCATAGTCAGCCGTGTCCAAGACGACGGTCTGGGAACCTTTATCCGATCTGGTGATTATAATGTTATGGTTTCGCCTTAAGGTAGCCAGGGAGCGGTACTTACCAAGAGATTGGGACTGAGAAGGGGATTGGGACTGAGTAGGGGTGGGTTTCCGGAGGATATGGGCTATGGAACTCCGTATGTCATATTGGGCTGTGTGGGAAAGGGAGCTGATGGCGGGCTCAACACCAGAAATAATTCTAGGAATGTCAGGCGTTGCGGGAGGCCGGTACTTGAGGCCTAAGGAAAGAACCTCGGTCTGCGAAGGAGACAACACTGTAGATGACAGATTGAGGAGAGTGGGAACCGGTTGGTTGTCGGGGTGAAATTCCTCTGGGAAGCCATATTTGCTGATCCAAAAGGATAGCTTCTTGTATTGGCGCCCTTTGATGATGCTGTCCTGCTGTCTTATGTCGGCGGTGAGGAGACCAAGGAGTTCAACCATATTGGATTGGGATATGAGATTGGTGACTTGGGAAATGACGCCTTTAATGGTCTTGGACAAGCAGCGTATTCGCGAATAACATCCCTGGGTTCTAGCCCATAGTAATTGGCGTTGGGATCGGAGGATAACCCTGTTCGAATGAGAATTTCCCACAGGATCTGCGACTCTGAGAGATGGGGGGATGAAACGGGCCCTTTGGCATATCTTGTTGAAGTTGAGGTGCAATCTCCATCTGGCCAGCTGCAGCGACTTTCGACAAAGATGCGTTAGGAGGCGGAATACTTCAGGATTGAGGTTGGTAAATCGACGAATAGCGTTCAAAGATAGCTGTGCTTCAAGGCCAATTGCCATTGGATATTAGGAGCTAGAGCAAACGTAAATATTTGGAGGTTGAGCTATATATGTGTCAAGTCGTTACTGAAGAGAGGTTTTCTGTTGAAATTGAAAATTCTGTAAGGTCTAGAAAGAATGTTGTTAATATCGTGCAGAGATTTCAAAATAGAAAATGCCTCAGCCTGAAAGTGGTTACAAAAGCTAGACGTTGGTAGATGTAAGATTTGGCAATACGTTTGGGGGGGGAGAAGTAAAGGAAACTATTTTCCTTAGTGATGCTAGATTTTGGAGCTGTTTGTCTGTGCAACATGCCGTGATCTCTGAGAGTGGTTAATATGAATGCCGGCCAGGTTTTTTTTTTAAGAGGTAATGAAAAGATTTACTGGCCGAAGTATCTTTATTTTCAAGAAATAATGAGCTCTGGTTGGTGCACCAGTAGTACAATGCTATCACGGTGTCATCACTGATGTCTTGTAAGTTGTTGATGTAAGATTGTAAGATGTATGTATGTTGAAGCAATTCAGCTTTCCACTCACAACGTATATCATCCGCACTTCCAGAAATCCTACAAAGAATTAGAGCGAAACATGATTCGAAGTTAAAATCGAGTTTCTGATGGGGAAAATAATGTGAATTGGAGACTTTAACAAATTGACTCTATCCACAAACTCGTTGAAGAATTTGTCAAAAATCCTTTGTTGGTTAAGAGTTTGGTTGTTGTTGTTGTCGTGTCCAGTGAAGAGCCTCAGATGTTTCCATACATCTCTATCTCAGCAGTCGTTCTCTATCTTGGGTATGTCAAGCTGCTGCTCTGGGTCTAAGTCAATTTTCTGCAAGGCTGCGGCCATTACTAGGCATGAGAATATGTGAGTTTGGTTGGATAGAATATAGAGGCTGTTCTAAAGTTTCTTTATTTCTTGCCGTTTCGGTGACTTACTGTGACCTTCTTCAGGGGATGTGTGTTCTAGAATCCTAGGTATAGAAATACAGGATGTTGTTTTTATACATACCTAATGTCACTCAGCCAGGATGTTGTTGTTAAACATACCTAATGCCGCTCAGCCAGGATGTTGTTGAAGACATACTTGTGTGCAGACAATGCTCCCCTCGAACAGATCGTCCAAGCCATCTCCAAGGGTTCCCCCTTGCACAAGGCTAGGACCTACCTCAAGTTCTACAAGCGGAACTATCATGTGGACCTTAAGTCCATGAGACTCAAGTATGGACCTAGCCGCAAGTTATGCTCGAGGTCCAGCATTCCTTCCAGTGAGTTCTCTCTCACCCCACCTGACTTATGATGTAAAGGTTTCAAGAAATATATCTGGTAGTGATTGCTAACTCTTGAATGTGTTTGAGTCCTACAGATGCAAATTTAGTTTTTCTTAACCTTGTGCAGCGCCCAATCTTCTATTTCCCACACAATAAGTAGTGTCTATAACCATTTATTAAAGATCTATCCACTTTGGACCAACCCTTTCCATCTCCAAGTGCGTTTAGCGACGAAAAATGAACCCATGTTTACGTGTAATATAACCCCCAACAGCTGGTGCCACTTTTTATCATTACGGCCTTGGTGCACGCCGCCCTCTAGTAGCCGTAACAAGAACTAAGATGGGAATAGACAAAAGTTGCATAAAGATATTTCTTAATAAATAATTTTATCTGTTTATGATTAGTGCGCATCAAGAGTAATTTTCAAACATTTCCAACTTCCTCGCAAAGAATGTTCAACATGACAATTCCAAAGCGATTTGGAGCATATAAGAAATTTTAGGAAATCTTTAGCAGATTTATATTGATGTTAAGATATTAGATGTATAGATGTATAGATGTTAGAAACACATTGAGATTTAATTAGAAAACATTACCAAAGGAGACATTTATTTATAATCTATATATATAAAAATGAATGTATGTGTGTGTGTGTCTGTCTGTCCTTTATGCCTGACCAAACCACTCATTGGATCGCCATGAAACTTTGGGAAGTTATTTAGTATAGTACTGGGAAGGTTTCTAGCAAATAAAATTTTTGAAATAACTTTTCGCTTTAAAATAATCAAGATAAATATTCTAATTTATCTGTTATAATTCAACAATCTGCTCTAAATATTATCATGATGATACGATGATTTTGTAATGTAGAAAATTAGGAAAGACAAAATTCAGGATGACACGGCAATTTATTTGAGACAAGAATAATGATACAATTCCAAGGCAAGATACTATTCCTTTAACTTCCAATTACCGAGGGAACCAATTAATATTGATTTTATTAAACTTATCGAGTATTTTTCAAGGGACCGGGAAAAAATGTTCACTTTATTGAGAGATTCGTTAGACAAACCTTTACTCGGGTAAAACCCGGGCGAAGCCGGGTACGTCCATACAAGAATAATGATACAATTCCAAGGCAAGATACTATTCCTTTAACTTCCAATTACCGAGGGAACCAATTAATATTGATTTTATTCAACTTATCGAGTATTTTTCAAGGGACCGGGAAAAAATGTTCACTTTATCGAGAGATTTTGCTATCTATCTATGTAGATAATTAGTTAGAAATCATTAGTTAAATATGGTTACTATGGGTTACACATGGTATAAACAAATTAAACAATAGTATTCGAACATATACCATAGCGCTGTCTATCGGAAAAACGCGAATTTTTTAATCTTTAACTGGAAAACACCGCTGAGAAAGTGATGGACGAAGTTCTCTCCATATTTATCATCTTTATTATTATTTTAGCGATGAGTGTGGTTGTAGAGAAATATGTCTTTTTTAATAACAAAATATAAGAAATTGAAGCATTAAACCGCTTCTTAGAGCTCTAATATTGTATTGGACGATTCTGTTTATATATGCTACAATGAAGAGTGGAATCTTAGAAATGGTTTTCAAAATAAACATTCGAGATTTAATGTTTCCATTTATTATCTATATATATATAAAAATGAATGTATGTGTGTCTGTTTGTTTGTTTGTTTGTCCTTTATGCCTGACCAAACCACTCATTGGATCGCCATGAAACTTTGGGAAGTTATTTAGTATAGTACTGGGAAGGTTTCTAGCAAATAAAATTTTTGAAATAACTTTTCGCCTAGAAATAATCAAGATAAATATTCTAATTTATCTTTTATAATTCAACAATCTGCTCTAAATATTATCATGATGATACGATGATTTTGTAATGTAGAAAATTAGGAAAGACAAAATTCAGGATGACACGGCAATTTATTTGAGACAAGAATAATGATACAATTCAAAGGCAAGATACTATTCCTTTAACTTCCAATTACCGAGGGAACCAATTAATATTGATTTTATTCAACTTATCGAGTATTTTTTCAAGGGACCGGGAAAAAATGTTCACTTTATCGAGAGATTCGTTAAACAAACCTTTACTCGGGTAAAACCCGGGCGAAGCCGGGTACATCCATACAAGAATAATGATACAATTCCAAGGCAAGATACTATTCCTTTAACTTCTAATTACCGAGGGAACCAATTAATATTGATTTTATTCAACTTATCGAGTATTTTTCAAGGGACCGGGAAAAAATGTTCACTTTATCGAGATATTCGTTAAACAAACCTTTACTCGGGTAAAACCCGGGCGAAGCCGGGTACATCCATACAAGAATAATGATACAATTCCAAGGCAAGATACTATTCCTTTAACTTCCAATTACCGAGGGAACCAATTAATATTGATTTTATTCAACTTATCGAGTATTTTTCAAGGGACCGGGAAAAAAATGTTCACTTTATCGAGAGATTCGTTAGACAAACTTTTACTCGGGTAAAACCCGGGCGAAGCCGGGCGGGTCCGCTAGTATATATATATATATGGCATGTTATTTCAATTATTTTATTTCCAAAGCGCTATATCCCACAAGGGATACTTGCGCCAAACAAGGAGAAAAGTTTATTTACATAAGTTATTTACATTATTCAACGCATGAAAACATTAGAGATCCAGATTTTGTAGAAAGTTTAGAATGTACTAGCGGATGTACCCGGCTTCGCCCGGGTTTTACCCGAGTAAAGGTTTGTCTAACGAACATTTGTTAAAACAATTCTTGATAAACTTATATTTAAAAAAATAGATATATTTTGATAATTTGGAACTCGTAAATTTGAATCTCTCGATAAAGTGATCATTTTTTTCCCGGTCCCTGTGTGCCGTGTCATCCTGAATTTTGTCTTTCCTAATTTTCTACATTACAAAATCATCGTTTTATCTAGTGAACATTTTTGTCCCGGTCCCTTGAAAAATACTCGATAAGTTGAATAAAATCATGGTCGTTTATGGAAGATGGATCGGAAATCAAATCGTTAAGTTCACAAATAACCTAGTTCATTCTTCATTCTATAATCTTGAAATTCTGGGCAATCGATCATCGCCTTATAATTAATAGCGAGATAATTAGCTTAAAATACTTAAATGTACTTTGCAAAATGTTTCTTCACTAGTTGTTTTTTTTTAACTCGGAAATTCTTGCGAATACTAATAAACTAGTGAATAAACCTTTAGCGGAGTACGTGAATAGTTTTCTTGAAAACCATTTCTAAAATTCCACCCTTCATTGCTGCGTATATAAGCAGAATCGTCCAATACAGTATTAAAGCTCTGAGAAGCGGCCTGGTGGATTAAATTGACGAAACCACTGGGAGGGTTCACCACTGATGAGCCAAGCCCTCCCAATATATTTTTCATCGCAGTATGGATAGTAGAAGTTTGTATTATGTATAAAAGAAACATTCGTGCTTTTAAATCCTTTCATTTCATACGTGAATAAGTATTTTATAAAATTTTCTCCAACGTTTCCACGTTATAACGTTTTTCCTAAATAAAATTAGCAGTGAGGATAATGATCTAATTTAACTTTTTAAACATTATCAATTAGAAATCACAATTTGTGACTATCTGTAGTGCAAACAAATACACTCATGGACAAAACTTAAGCAAGTGAAAATATTTTGATGTCGTTGATCGTCTATTTTTTTAAGGAGACAGAAGCAATTTTGTTCACACTTGGTTATCTCGTGTGTCTTCAATAAAGATCACAGTAATATCTTTCAGAGTTATTGTCTGAATCCCGATATACATGATAAAAGGTACAACTTCCTTAAATTTTGTCCATGAGTGTAAGGAAGGGTTTATAATAGTATGTGATTGTCAGTTTAACAATTGGTCGAACCGTTTGTCCTTTCACAATGTAATCAACCCAGCCACCGCCAAGAACGGGTTTATGCAACTATCCTGGTAGTTACATACCTATTTGCATACACACCATATTTGAATGTTGTTTTCTACTCGACATTTTGGTACGATATTGGATACATACCAGAAACATACCTAAGTATAAATCCTCAATTGTAAGACCTACATTACATTGGATGTTGTCACCATGTAACAATCCTGTAAGCCTGAGTCACGCCTATCTACCAACCCTCAATTGTAAGACCTACATTACATTGTATATTGAAACCTTTATAGCATTACGTGGCCAGAAATTCCATGTGATTTCATTTTGCCTTTTGGTTGGTGATTCATCCTCTGGTTGTTGAACTATCTCCAGGTACATAATATACAAAAATTGAACATCGCTCAGCCTATACTGAAAAATACGTATCGATCAGTTATATTTTTCAATTTATCAAACAATTTGGCCGCTGAATATCTGATTCTGGTAGAGCACCATCTGGCGAATAAAATTGTAACTAAAATCAATTTCGAATTTTTCATTATTTGCCATAAAAATATCCCATTGCATCCTGAACACAATGGTGTTTACCGCATTGCTCTAGCGCAAATATTCGCGGAGTTATTAATTTTTAAAATAGTGCGGGACTTTTGGATTACCCTGTATATTGGGATGGAGGGGGAAGGGTGATCTAAACCATTGATTTTCGACTGCTACGATTTGGGATTGAATCCAGCATTGGGTACTTTTTTCTTAATAAAAAATGCTCCAATGGCTCCCGATTCTTGCAAAAGTTCAATCCCACCATTAAGTGCTAATAACCAAATCAGGCTCTAGGAGTTAGTGCAAAAGTCGAACAGCTTTCCACATGTGTAGACATGTGGTGCACTTACAGTAAAAGTAGTCGCTAACTACCCACCATGATAATCATGGCCTATACGACACATGTACTAGGGGTAATTAAAAACAAAACATGGTGAATGAAGAAAAGCAGGTGAAAATGAGGATGTGGTGAACTTACAGTAAACGCAGTCGCCACCAACTACTATCCACCATGATTATCAGGGCCCACGTGTACTAGGGATAATTAAAACATGGTGAATAAAGAGATGGAGATGATAACGAAGATGTGGTGAACTTACAGTAAAAGCAGTCGCTAACTATTCTCCACCATGATTATCATGGCTGTCTATGTACCACACGTGTACTAGGGATAATTAAAACATAGTGAATAAAGAGATGGAGATGATAACGAAGATGTGGTGAACTTACAGTAAAAGCAGTCGCTAACTATTCTCCACCATGATTATCATGGCTGTCTATGTACCACACGTGTACTAGGGATAATTAAAACATGGTGAATGAAGAGATGGAGATGATAACGAAGATGTGGTGAACTTACAGTAAAAGCAGTCGCTAACTATTCTCCACCATGATTATCATGGCTGTCTATGTACCACACGTGTACTAGGGATAATTAAAACATGGTGAATGAAGAGATGGAGGTAATAACGAAGATGTGGTGAACTTACAGTAAAAGCAGTCGCTAACTATTCTCCACCATGATTATCATGGCTGTCTATGTACCACACGTGTACTAGGGATTATTAAAGCATGGCGAATGAAGGAAAGAAGTAGGAGACAATAACGAAGATGTGGTGAACTTACAGTAAAAGCAGTCGCTAACTATTCTCCACCATGATTATCATGGCTGTCTATGTACCACACGTGTACTAGGGATTATTAAAACATAGTGAATGAAGAGATGGAGATGAAAACGAAGATTGGTGCACTTACAGTAAAAGCAGTCGCTAACTATTCTCCACCATGATTATCATGGCTGTCTATGTACCACACGTGTACTAGGGATTATTAAAACATAGTGAATGAAGAGATGGAGATGAAAACGAAGATTGGTGCACTTACAGTAAAAGCAGTCGCTAACTATTCTCCACCATGATTATCATGGCTGTCTATGTACCACACGTGTACTAGGGATTATTAAAACATAGTGAATGAAGAGATGGAGATGAAAACGAAGATTGGTGCACTTACAGTAAAAGCAGTCGCTAACTATTCTCCACCATGATTATCATGGCTGTCTATGTACCACACGTGTACTAGGGATTATTAAAACATGGTGAATGAAGAGATGGAGATGAAAACGAAGATTGGTGCACTTACAGTAAAAGCAGTCGCTAACTATTCTCCACCATGATTATCATGGCTGTCTATGTACCACACGTGTACTAGGGATTATTAAAACATGGTGAATGAAGAGATGGAGATGAAAACGAAGATTGGTGCACTTACAGTAAAAGCAGTCGCTAACTATTCTCCACCATGATTATCATGGCTGTCTATGTACCACACGTGTACTAGGGATTATTAAAACATGGTGAATGAAGAGATGGAGATGAAAACGAAGATTGGTGCACTTACAGTAAAAGCAGTCGCTAACTATTCTCCACCATGATTATCATGGCTGTCTATGTACCACACGTGTACTAGGGATTATTAAAACATAGTGAATGAAGAGATGGAGATGAAAACGAAGATTGGTGCACTTACAGTAAAAGCAGTCGCTAACTATTCTCCACCATGATTATCATGGCTGTCTATGTACCACACGTGTACTAGGGATTATTAAAACATGGTGAATGAAGAGATGGAGATGAAAACGAAGATTGGTGCACTTACAGTAAAAGCAGTCGCTAACTATTCTCCACCATGATTATCATGGCTGTCTATGTACCACACGTGTACTAGGGATTATTAAAGCATGGCGAATGAAGGAAAGAAGTAGGAGACAATAACGAGGATGTGGTGAACTTACAGTAAAAGCAGTCGCTAAATATTCTCCACCATGATTATCATGGCTGTCTATGTACCACACGTGTACTAGGGATTATTAAAGCATGGCGAATGAAGGAAAGAAGTAGGAGACAATAACGAGGATGTGGTGAACTTACAGTAAGCGCAGTCGCCACCAACTACTATCCACCATGATTATCATGGCCTACGTGTACTAGGGATGATTAAAACATGTTGAATGAAGGGAAGGAGACAACGATGATGTGGTGCAGTCAGCCTGTACGATGTGACCGACATCAGGGAGGGCTGGCACACCGATACCTTCAACGACATCAAGTCAGACTGGCGGGTGGAGATCACACGGGAGGACATTAAGCGACGACATCCCTACCTGTGTGAGGAACACAGCTTCAGCGTGGTGTCTGGACACGACGTGCTGGATCTCGTGGCACCCTCCCGGGAGATACGCGACGCCTGGGTGAAAGGACTGGAGCACCTCGTGCAGACGTGCAAGAGTGAGCGTCGCAAGGAACAACACGATAGGTGACCAGTCTTCGTGTGGTTGTCCTTCCGTACCTATTACACATGTGGACAATATTTAAGTCTTTGATTATCGTAAAGATAGAGGCTGCTTGGCAGGTATTCATATTGTCACGGTAGTGATAACGAGTATAACAAAAGTTTAAGTAAAAATAATTTATTTATAAAATGCAAACTATTTCTAAAAATTTATTTACAAGTAATAATATACAATCATGGTAAGGGGTGATGACTATGCAAATATTTATGATGATATACAACAGAATATTTAAAATAATTATTCAGTGACAATATTTCTATGAAAAATAGACACTTCGGCCAGTCGTCGGTCGTCTGTTTTTTTTTTTAAGGAGACAGAGGCAAATTTTGTTCATACTTGGTTATCTCCTGTGTCTTCGAAAAAGTTCATTGTGTATCAAATATCTTTCAGAGGTATTATCTGAAACTCGATATACATGCTTAAAAGTACAACTTCCTTAAGTTTTGTCCACGAGTGTAGTATACCTGGATAGTTTTTGCAACTAAACAGCTACCATATGTATTGTTCTAAAGAGACAAGGGTCGCCTCTCCCGTCAAAATAGACGTCTAAAACCAGACGCCATCTATTGACCGTCGCCGCACCTAGCGGCCTCGGGTCGGTGACGGTCAATAGATGGCGTCTGGTTTTATACGTCTATTTTGACGGGAGAGGCGACCCTTGTCTCTTTAGATTAATTTCCTCCCGGCAAAATTTCCATCTATATAAATTGTTGTTGTAGGTGGCTGAAGGAACAGTTCGCCAAGGCCGACGTCAGCAAGACCAATTCCCTAAACTTCCAGGAATGTCTGGCGCTCCTCAACAACCTCAACATCAACATGGAGAAAGGCCACGTCAAACAGCTCTTTGATGTAAGTCTGTGGTCCTCTTTGATTGAGGTGGTCTTAGGGTGGTAAGTCTCTTCAATCAGCTTTCCATAAAACGATCAATCTATAAAGTTGTCAACATTAACTAAACAGGACCTTTAGGAGAGGCCACTACATATCATCAAACAACTCGAGGAGCACGGGCTGATGGAATTTTGATACAAGGGGATAAGAAACAACAAATGAATTGTAAACTGGTGATAATACATTGTTTTGGTTTCACTTTTCAGTAGGTCTCTCACCAATGTAGTACAAGGTTGTCCTCAGGCACCTTCAATGTGTCCTTCAATCCTTCTAGTTAGTAGGCTATCCACATGACCCCAGTTAGATCTTCGTTTTATAAGTATTTGCATATACACTCATGGACAAAACTTAAGGAAGTTATACCTTTCAACATGTATATCGGGATTCAGACAATAGCTCTGAAAGATACACTCATGGACAAAACTTAAGGAAGTTGTACCTTATAGCATGTATATCGGGATTCAGACAATAGCTCTGAAAGATACACTCATGGACAAAACTTAAGGAAGTTGTTCCTTTTAGCATGTATATCGGGATTCAGACAATAGCTCTGAAATATACACTCATGGACAAAACTTAAGGAAGTTGTACCTTTTAGCATGTATATCGGGATTAAGACAATAACTCTGAAAGATACACTCATGGACAAAACTTAAGGAAGTTGTACCTTATAGCATGTATATTGGTATTCAGACAATAGCTCTGAAATATACACTCATGGACAAAACTTAAGGAAGTTGTACCTTTTAGCATGTATATTGGTATTCAGACAATAGCTCTGAAAGATACACTCATGGACAAAACTTAAGGAAGTTATACCTTTCAACATGTATATCGGGATTAAGACAATGAAAGATTTTTAATACACAATGACCTTTATTGAAAACACACAAGAGAGTAGGAAGTTTACTATATTTGAAAAAGAAAAATATCGTGTTAAATGTAACTCGGTGTGTACAGAAAGCCAACTACA
This sequence comes from Cordylochernes scorpioides, assembly GCA_030710605.1. Classification (NCBI taxonomy): domain Eukaryota; kingdom Metazoa; phylum Arthropoda; class Arachnida; order Pseudoscorpiones; family Chernetidae; genus Cordylochernes; species Cordylochernes scorpioides. The sequence continues at coordinate 77,328,324 of CP092879.1, read as the reverse complement.
AGCACGAGAAACACAAGGGCCACGACGTTCTCGACAAAGAGGAGTTTGTCAAATTCTACCACATGTTGCTGCAGCGCCCCGAGCTCGAGGAGATCTTCAAGAAGTACGTAATTTCTTCTTGTCCTCCAATTTCCAAATCCCAAATTGTTGGGATTGATCTACATTTGTACAAGAAACTTAGCCCTGGATGCTTTATTTAATTATTTCTTTTACAATTTGTATGTTGCAGGTTCTCAATCAACAACGCCACCATCATGGGGCCTGAGGAACTTCTCAAGTTTCTCGTTAATGAACAGAAGGTAAGCTGGCGACGCCACATTGTGGAGGGAGAGAGGTTAGAAAGTAGCTGTATAGCAGAAATGAGGAGTTCGACATTGTACCAAATCTTTGTTAGAAATCTGGTTACTTGCGCTCTCAAATTACATCGCCCCACATCAATGATCCTTTGGGTCATATTGACTTTTGTTAGTTGATTTAGTGGACGATACTCTTCTAAAATTTCTATAAAATCTATTGATAACCTGCCACAAACACATATATACCGATAGTGGACATTGCTGCTGCTGTGATAGAGATGCATGGAGACATCTGAAGTTCTTCATTGGACACGACAACAACACACACATATATATAAAGAAAAAAAAAAGGCATCTCCTTATCGTGCAACTGAAAGTTTCTAATGGCTTACGCCATCTATCGGAATAAATAACAACTATTCTCGTTAATTTTTAATTATTCCAGAATAAGCCAAATACTCATTCTTGATTAATCAAGAAAAGCTAACCACGTACGCGTTCCGGGCTGTTGGCCTTCATCAGCGTGGTGCAAGCATCATGATTTTACACACACATGTATATATGTTGATAAATATGAAACAATCAATATTATGTAAATAGTGTTCCTTGCAGAATTCTCTCTCAGAAGAAGGCGGGCGATCAACCACGTCGAAATAGTTAAAAAATAATTAGTTTTGATCCAAAAATAGGGGACATTTATTAGACGAAAAACATGGTGAAGGAAGACGAATTTCTTTTATTGATGCATAGGTGCAAGCTTTCGTGTAAAAACCCTTCAACAGGCAAGCAATGAAGCGCGACTTATAAGAACTATGGTACAAATGGTAGGAAGGAATATATATATATATATAAGGGACATTTATGGATTTTTTTTCCATTTTATTATAATCAACCAGGCGCCATATTGAAATATTCACGCCTATTACAGAGGAAACAAACAAATCAGAGCACATTTTTTAATATTAGAGAATTGTAAGAATCTATTTCGTGGAAAATCAAAAGTCCAATAATTCTGTTAATATACAAAATCATATTGGAAAGGCATTTACTACTCTACACGCCTGTGACAAATTTTACGTTGCGGTTCTTATGTATAATTCCATTTACGAAGTTTTTGACACATACAGATGGAATAATGACTGAACATTGAACATTGTCACAGCTAGGATGTGTTGTACAGATGACCGATGCTACCATCGAGGACTGTCAGCGACTCATTGAGCAGTTCGAGCCTCAAGAGAACCAAGTCGAGCTACAAGGTGCTATGTCCCCACAGGGTGAGTCTCAGCTCTCCGTGTTTGTCGACGTCCTGGCCATCCTGGCGTCTACAAAGGCGTGGATTTATAGAAACTTCCTTGCCCTAGAGTTACGGGGGACCGAGAAGAACCCCTCCTGGTTTGGAAGAGGACTCTATTAAGATGGTGGAGCCCTCTTTACTCATAATTCATATAATCTCCGTGTTTGTCTGTGTGTGTCACTGATGTTTGCTCCAGGATTCAGCGACATGTTGGCCTCGGATGCCTTCAGCATCTTCCGTAAGGAGCACAAACAAGTCTGTCAAGACATGGAACAACCTCTCAACAACTACTTCGTTGCCAGCTCCCACAATACGTAGGTCCCAACAACAACACAATCTCCTTATAGGGTAACTGAAAGTTGATGGCTTACGCCATCTATCGGAATAAATATAAACTACTAGCGGATGTACCCGGCTTCGCCCGAGGTTTTACCCGAGTAAAGGTTTGTCTAACGAACATTTGTTAAAACAATTCTCTATAAACTTATTTTAAAAAAAAGATATATTTTGATAATTTGAAACTCGTAAATTTGAATCTCTCGATAAAGTGAACATTTTTTCCCGGTCCCTGTGTGCCGTGTCATCCTGAATTTTGTCTATCCTAATTTTCTACATTACAAAATCATCGTTTTATCTAGTGAACATTTTTTCCCGGTCCCTTGAAAAATACTCGATAAGTTGAATAAAATCAATATTAATTGGTTCCCTCGGTAATTGGAAGTTAAAGGAATAGTAAATTCGCCTTGATTGTATCGTTATTCTTGTCTCAAATAAATTGCCGTGTCATCCTGAGATAATCTTACTTTTGATAAATAATCTTTAAGATAATAAACTTAGGGATAATAAAACTTATAGATAAAAAAACTTGTTATCATCGTCGCAATTGTGGCGCTGCTTGCGAGTTAAATCTACAAATCTGCAAATAACTCTAAGGATATTCAAGATATTCAAGAAATTATTTTTCAAAAACCTTCCCGGGGGGATATACCTAATAATTTACCAAATTTTCACGGCGATTGGATGTATGGTTTTTGAATCTATAGAGTACACACAGACAGACATTCAATTTTATATATATATAGATTCGTTGATTCCTAATCATTCCATATTTATTCCGATAGACGGCGCAAGCCATCAGAAACTTTCAATTTCCCGATAAGTTGATAGCTTTTTTATTTTCTTAATTTATGAACCTTTTATCTTAGTATAATATCACATTTGTACTATTTTTTTTCTTAGTCAATCTATGGCATCAACGTATGATTCTTTTAAAAATTAACAATTTCTACTACCCTTACTGCATTAGAAAAATTAATGGGAGGGCCTGGCTCATCAATGGTGAACCCTCCCAGCGGTTTCGCCAGTTTAATCTGCTATAATAGTAGAAATTGTTTAATTTCAAAAAGAATCATACGCGTCTATAATAGACGGCGTGCAAATGCATCACGGTTACCTCAACTTGCAACAGTTTTTTAATAAGTTGTATAATCACCTGGAAGTAGTATGTTATCAAAGAACAAAATTATAAGGTGAAGCCTTTCTTGGAAGTTTTTTATTTATTTAGCCGAGCGTTCAAGCATTTCTGATCTTCTACAAGAGTAAAAAAGAGAACGTATAAGAAGATAAATTGATAAAACCCAATTTGGATTATAGATTATAATACAAGAAAATAAGACCTAATCCAATAATTCATTTTCTTCAACTCATAGGAAGAATAACAACAACAAAAAGCCTTTATTTAGGGTCACTGACTCTATACAGGATTCACCAGAGGTATGCATAAGAACAAAGCAGTGAGACAAAGAGACAACGATATAGACAGAAGAAAAAGAAGAAAAAAAAAAAACAAAAAGAGAAAGAGGGAAGCAAGAAAAACAACACAAAAAGAGTAGCAGTAAGAAAGTGAGGAGTGAGTCTCACTTGGCCTCATAGGAAGAATAACTTCTTAGGTCCATTGAAGTCTATCAAAAATAATAAATTGTTTTATACATATATGCATATTTACACATTTACATTAGATTTATACGCAATTATCCTAATTGTGGATATGGTGTGTCTTTGCAACTGTTAAATAAATTAAAAATATATATTAAAAGATTTGCATATATATGTGTAGGTATCTCCTGGCAGGCCAGCTAATGGGGGACAGCAGTGTGGAGGGTTATATCCGGGCTCTACAGAGAGGTTGCCGCTGTCTGGAGCTCGACTGCTGGGACGGCGTAGATGATGAGCCGATCATCTATCACGGCTACACCCTCACTACACAGATCCTCTTCGTCGACGTTCTCACTGCCATCAGGGACTACGCCTTCAAGGCCTCCCCGTAAGTCTCACCACTATAGACCACAATCCAGTACTTATCTTTCCCCCCAGGTATCCTGTTGTCCTCTCCATCGAGAACCACTGTACCCCCGACTTCCAGAGAAAGATGGCCAAGCATTTCGTTGAAGTGTTCGGAGGTAAGACCATTCTCAATAACCTCACAATCATTTTACCCACATGTTGAAAAGTAACCATTGTTGAAATCTGTAACCATTTAGATATCTCTAATTTTTTTAAAGTCTGAATTTATATTTTCTTACCAAAATATTTATATAATTTGCCATCACGAATTCCCTGTTGGGCTTATGTCGATTATCTTTTTTTTTTTTCATATTTGAATAAATTTTCAAAAGTATAAACAAAATAGCCTAGACATGTTTAACCATCCTCATTGATACTCCACTGTGAATATACAAAAATTTATGAAAATTCTAAACTATTATAGACACGTATGATTCTTTTAAAAATTAAACAATTTCTACTGCCCTTACTGCAATGGAAAAAATTAATGGGAGGGCCTGGTTCATCAGTGGTGAACCCTCCCAGCGGTTTCGCAAATCTAATCTACTATAATAGTAGAAATTGTTTAGTTTTAAAAAGAATCATACGCGTCTATAATAGTTTAGAATTTCCATAACAGATGACGCGCTAATGCATCATAATACAACAATCTACAGCATTTTTTAATGAACTAGTATGTAGAATAGTATTTGATTTTAACTCGTGTGTGTGTGTTCTTTTGGTGACTTATTGTTATCATTTTTCTCCTGTAGAAGGACGATCGTGCTCCCGAAAGTTGGAGATATGTAAATTTAAAAAATCGTTTAAGAAACCTATCCCTGGAGACCTGGTGTTGTCAGCTTAATGCCGGTACAAGGAATTATTTTATTGAATGTATTTAATTTCCATATAAACTAATTGATCAACTAATGGCCCCCGTTTCTTGCAAAAGTCCAACTCCACCAGCGAGTGCAAGTAACCAAACGGGTCTCTAGCACATTTGTAAGTGCAAAGTCGAACTGATTTTCATATGTGTAGACATGTGGTGTACTTACAGTAATATTATGATGTATAGCGCGCCATCTGTTATGAATATTCGAAACTATTATAGACGCGTATGATTCTTTTGTAAATTAAACAATTTCTACTGTCCTTACTGCAAAAACAGTAAAAACAGTCGCCTACTTCTACCCACCATGATTATCATGGCCTGTACCACTTGTATTGGGGATAAGAAAAAAATACCAATTGATCAACAAGTATATCAAGTGATTCAATATTTAACTACTATTGACTAAGAAGAACACACATAATCCTGATGTATGTTGTCCAGATATGCTCTGCCAAGACTTCCTAGATTCCTACGACTCCAAGCTGCCACCATTATCGACTCTCAAGAAGAAGATACTGGTGAAGGTAGGTGGCGTTGGATTACAATGTCGACTTGGCCAGACAATCCACCTTCCACTTGACGAGATATTCTATCCAATAGCTCGGACATTATTCCATATACACCGCGTTGACAACTGTTGTCGTGTCCAATGAAAAGCCTCAGATGTCTCCATACATCTCTATTACAGCAGTCGCAATGTCCACTATCTTGGGTGTGTAAAGCTGCTTTTCTGGGTCCACGTCAATTTTCTGTTGTTGTCATGTCCAATGAAGAGCCTCAGATGTCTCCATACATCTCTATCACAGCAATATTCTCTAACTTGGGTGTGTAAAGCTGTTACTCTGGGTCCAGACCAATTTTCTGTTGTTGTTGTCGTGTCCAATGAAGAGCCTCAGATGTCTCCATACATCTCTACCACAGCAATGTCCTCTATCTTGGGTTTGTAAAGCTACTTTGGGTCCATGTCAATTTTCTGTTGTTGTTTTCGTATCCAATGAAGGGCCTCAGATGTCTCCATACATCTCTGTCACAGCAATTTCCTCTATCTTGGGTGTGTAAAGCTGCTACTTTGGGTCCATGTCAATTTTCTGTTGTTGTTTTCGTGTCCAATGAAGAGCCTCAGGTGTCTCCATACATCTCTACCACAGCAGTCGCAATGTCCACTATCTTGGGTATGTAAAGCTGCTGCTCTGGGTCCATGTCAATTTTCTGCAAGGCTGCGGCTATTGCTGGACATAAGAATATATGGGTAGGTGTTAGTTCCACACCAGGACAGCTGTTGCTGTGCCACTTTTTCTTGTGGTTCTTGTGCCATTTGGATGTACGTTGATAACTCTCTGACCTAAAACAGACGTACAGACTTCAGTCTAGGTAGCCCCAATGGTGTCTAACCTAAAATATGACGCGTTTCTTACTCATCTCATATGTTGAACTACATCCAGAAATTACTCTTTGATTTGATTATTTCAATTCTAAAAGTACAATGGTTTATCATTCACAAAGTTTTTAATAGTTTCATTTAATGATAAGACACAATTTGGATTATAGATTATAAACACAAGGTAAAAAGACCAAATCCAAATAAATAAATAGTGTGTCACGCTTTGTATATTTACACTGGAGTATCTATGAGAATGGTTAAACATTACTAGGTTATTGAGAATGGTCTCACCTCCGAACACCTCAACGAAATGCTTGGCCATCTTTCTCTGGAAGTCGGGGGTGCAGTGGTTCTCGATGGATAGTACAACAGGATACCTGGGGAGAAAGATAATGTTACCGAAACCTCACCCACTATTTATTTATTTGAATTTTGAATTTTTACCTTGTGTTTATAGTTTCATTTAGTTTTTTTTTTAATGTATGTTGTTTATCTATGTTTTTTCACTTGTCTGGTCCCATTTTTTTCAGGCTGTTTCATTTTTCTTTTTGAAAAAATCGTGTTTCAAACTGTCAACGGGTGAATTCACAGAAAGTAGAGTCTAGTGATCATCGTATTTTTCTATACTCTTTTTACATATGTGTTGTATCAAATTTTGATATGGGAATTACTTTCTTGTTTTTGAGTACGTGAGTATTTTGCCAATTCAGTCGTGACATCTTTAAAAACATAATAAAACACTTTTGAAAATCTCTATTTGATTTAATTGAGCTGATAAAAACATATAAAACAATAATTTGATAAAGAACTACTTGTCTTGAGGCATATAAATAAGGAAGGAAAATTAAAACTCTTGATAACGTATTTACATATTTACAAAAGGTTGTGTACCGGCCAAAGTAAAACAACAACAATGGATTTATATAGAGTGAAGCCGCGCTATCTGGAGATCGACTTCACAGAGTTGTTCAAGAACAATATATTTTAAAATTAAATAAAAGTAAGAGATTCGAAATTATTATAAACACGTATGATTCTTTAAAAAAAATAAACAATATCTACTGCCCTTACTGCAATGGAAAAATGAATGATAGGCCTTTTTCCTTTGCAGTAAGGACAGTAGAAATTGTTTAATTTTTAAAAGAATCATACGCGTCTATAATAGTTTCGAATTTTCATAACAGATGTCACGCTAATGTATCATAAAAGATCGAGATATATTCCAAGAAATTTGGTTAAACTTCCTTACAATGTAAGTACCTCTTTTTTTCCCTCTCTTCCACTGAATCAATAGTTATTTGGTAACGATTCCAGAGCGCCTGAATCTTGTAAGAACAAACAATTCCAAATGGTTTAGTTAACTAACTAGTAAAATAATCGATTTGGAATAGTTTGCTTTTACAGAAAGAGACCCATTTGGAATAGTTATTATAATGATTATAATCATGGCGATATAATTATCGCGCCAAAGATTGCCAGGACCCACGCCAGTATTGTCACAACGGATGGTTGTACAGGTGGAAAGGGGAAAATCTTTAGGGAGAAAATGGAAAAAGACAAATGTTAGGAGAATGCTTCTACAATGTCTGCAACCTGAAGAAGATCCACCTTACCAGGTAGTGGAAGATTCCTTTGTTTCTTCTTCCTCCTCACTTTCTCTTCTTCTACTTCATCTTCTCTTCACTACCGTTGTTTACCTCATAGATGAAGGAAAGATTCGAACAAAGCTTCATTGTATTATTTAAATGGCAAACTTTAACGCTATCCTGCCTCAACAAGCCAAAGAATCCGCATAGGCGAATAACGAAATATACAATTTTAATTAATATTTGTAATAAATAAATAACTTTTAAGCTGTATATAGAGAGAAAGAATATCATTCCATTGAAATTCTTCCCAATCCTCTAAAATTATATATTAAAATCAAAAAAGACATATCCTTTTTTGGTTGGCCAAATATCAGGGAACACATTAAATCAACGTTTAGTTGATTTCTGTTCCACTAGATGGCGCTCTGCCATCTAAAAGTTCACGTGAACATGGTTAGGATGAGCCTTTTTTTTATCTTAATAACAGACATCTGACCTTTTTTATTATTTTATTTTTATTATTTTTTCGCAAAGTTATATTTATTATTCATTTGTTATATATGTGGGATTGTTGCGTGATGTGTTGATGTGGCTTGTGGAAAGGCTGCTGATAAAATTATAATTAAAATTAATTTATTTAAAGCCAGAAATATAGAAATAGAAAAGAAGCAACGGTTGAAGTAACGGCCGTCGGAGTTAGCCTAGATGTTTACCGCCGAGTGGCCAGAGTCTCTGATGACGTCCCGCGCGCATGCGTAGTCTGGTTGACGCTCGCGGTTGCCGAGGCCGTCCTAGTTCGTGCTCGCTGAAGCAAAGTGTAGTCGCCACATATATATTATGATTACAAGAAAAACAAAAATCTTTATTAAGACCTTTTGGTCTTGAACAGATTCTCCCCGAGTATATAGAAGAGGGTATACCGTAAACAACAGTAATAGTAACAATAATAAGCAATGTTATTTACAATGTATCAAATAGTGGGGAAAAGAAAGAAAGGGATTGGTATAAACTTATATAAAAGCAATCGAAAGGTTCCTTTTCTTAAAAAAACAATAATTAGTAATATTGACAGAAGTTTATTTATTATTATTAATCATGATTGTATAGATATTACACGCCTATATGGATCCAGTGGCCTGATCAAGCGCGACCGCGTGTTTGCCTTTTAAATAATAAAAAAAGGAATTAAATTTGCATACTTTCCTTTGTTTAGGAAGTATATTGAATTATCCTTAAGTAGCTATGAACTAGTATCGTTGTTGGTGTGTGTTATTTCTTCTAGTGTGTGTATTGTACTATTGTTTACTCTCTCTGTGTACTGTATGTGTTGTATTGTTTACTCTCTGTGTGTACTGTACTATTGTTTACTCTCTGTGTGTACTGTGTGTGTTGTATTGTTTACTGTATATGTTGTACTATTGTTTACTCTCTCTGTGTACTGTGTGTGTTGTATTGCTTACTCTCTCTGTGTACTATTGTTTACTCTGTGTGTACTGTTTACTGTGTGTGTTGTACTATTGTTTACTGTGTATGTTGTACTATTGTTTACTCTCTGTGTGTACTATTGTTTACACTGTGTGTACTGTTTACTGTGTGGGTTGTACTATTGTTTACTGTGTGTGTTGTACTATTGTTTACTGTGTGTGTTGTACTATTGTTTACTGTGTGTGTTGTACTATTGTTTACTGTGTGTGTTGTACTATTGTTTACTCTGTGTGTACTATAGATATACTTGTGTACTTATTTAAAAAAACGGCTTTCGAGAATAGGTTTCTTGCCCTATTTACATATTATCTCAAGCTCTCAGGTATTCTAAACCCTTTTACAGGGGTATAGGACAAAATGAATCTTTAACAATTATTTATATCTCTTGTATCATTTACATATTTTGTATAGTTGCTAAATAGTTAGTATATGAAATTCGAGGATATGTAAATATATACACAAGATATAAATAATATTGTTAAATTATTATTTTGTCATATACTGCTGTAGAAGGGTTTGTTATAATATCACCCGAAAGCTTGAGAGAATATGCAAATAAAGTAAGAAACATATCCTCGGAAAAAGCCTTGTTTTTTTAATTACTTGTATTATTTATATTTCAGAGGATTTTATCTTTCGTAGTTGAATTTTAAGTTGCCATTGTATGGGATGTGTCGGGGAAGTTGGCGTTCTGTGTTCCTGGGTTATAATGTGTTGTACTCTTCAAGATATATTTGTCTCTCTATGGCGTTTCTACGATGTTTCTCTAAGTTTTTTTCATCATTTTTAAAGTAGAAATCGTTCAAATTATCAGAACTTTGGTGGTCTGAGTATGACACCAATGCTGTTAACGAATCAACCCACCTACTTTAACTCTTAAGTTTTGATCTCTCTCGTCATTTTTTGTTTTTGATTATTATCAAAAATAGGATTGAGAAATGGTTCATCATTTTCTTTTTCGGTTACTTACGGAAAATTTCTCTTTTTCCGTTTCTGTTTTTTTTTTCCTCAGGAGTTTTCACAGGTTCATATATTGTCCCTTCTCACACGATTAATTTTCATCGAATATTTGGACCTCCAACATTGGGGATATTTGCTTCAAATAACACACTCTGATATATACACCACTACCTCGCTTTGCGTCGTTTCGTTTTGCGTTTTTTCGAAGTTGCGTTGTTTTGGATTCGAGTCTTTAATTTTTTTTTCTTAAAATATGGCAACACATTTGTTTTTGATTGCGCCTTCACATATTTTCACTTTGCGTCGTTTCAATTTGCGTCGTGTTTTTTTGGAACGTAACCCCGACGCAAGCGAGGTATGGGTGTATAACCAAATTTAAAACTACTCAAACTAACTATTTTTGTCTATTTATTTTTAATGAACATTTTAAAAAATACTTACCTAATTTTCATTTAAACATTATTTATTAATTTAATAACATTTATTATGTTTTTTTTTTGTGGGGAGGATATTTATCTTTAAAAAAATAAAGGCTACCTCTCCCGCGTCAAAATAGACGCCAAAATCTGAGTGCCATCTATTGACCATCTCTACAAACTACCGAAGACTATTTATAAATATATATGATGTCTAGATGAATGCTTCTCAGTTTGCCAAAGCTGGTGACTTGGATTTGTTGCCAATCTGAGTTCGCTAGTTTACAGCGACGGTCAATATATGGCGATCAGATATTGGCGTCTATTTTGAAGGGAGAGGTCACCTCTATTTATACAGATCAATATATCCTCTCAGCAAAATTTATATATTTATATATTAAAAACAAAGTAGGCATATCTTGATCAGGAGCACATGTGCTTTTCAGAAGGCAGAGAGCCATCTGGTGGAACAGAAATCACTAAATATTGATTTAGCCTGTTCCCTGATATTTGGCCAACTCAATACAGCTTACAGCCTACTCTATGCTGACAAACGCCAACAGCGCGAAACGCGTTATTGGATGGCTTTTCTTGCTGAATATCAGGAACAGGCTAAATCAATGTTTAATTGATTTCTGTTCCACCAGATGGCACTCTGCCTTCTGAAAATCACGTGTGCTCCTGATCAGGATATGCCATCTTTGTTTTTAATATCAAAACCTGCTTTTTTTCTATTGTGTTTTCGTAAATATATATAAATCAAGTATGTAAAGTGGCTGTAGATAAACTACATAAGATACTGAGATAGAATGGCGGCCGTCCAGGGGAAACGGCTGCCTCCTCCGGCCGCCAACGGCAATCTGGCCAATGGCGTGGTGGTGGAGGAAGACGACGAGGAGGAGGCGGAGATCCCGGGCTACGACGTGAGGGACGACGAGGGTGACGTCAAGCCGCCGCCGGAGCCTGAGAAGAGCAAGGAGACCGTTGAGGAACTCTCTGAACTGGTCATCTACACCAAGAGCACCAAGCTCAAGTCACTCGACTCCAGCCTGGAGAAATGTAAGTCCTTCCATCCCAAGGTGGGCCTAAATGTTGGCCCCATGATATGTCCATTTTTATTTATTTTATTTAACAATGGAAGAATACACGCTATATACACAAATCGGATATTTGCGTGTGAAATATATACATTTGAATGAAAGAAAAAGTAGTTTAAAGGGATATATACATATTTACATATCAGTATGCAAATTGATTACATTAGTAGTCACTTATTTAGTTAAGTACATTCTGCAGAATCTTTGGTGTATGTCCTTAGTGTAGACCAGATGTTTGTTATGGGAAGTTGATTTAGTTCCCTAAGATCAGCGGGCAGTCATTTAATATGTGTCTGGGTTTCTGTTCTTCGCCTCCACACGAGCATCCAGGTGATTCAGCTTTGCCAATTTTAAACAGATATGAATGATATGTCCATGATGACGTGTCGTTGAATAAGTAGGTGGGTTCTCTCTTAGAAGTAGGTTCTTTGAAGTATCAAGAAGTAATTTTAAAAAACAAAAATGGATTTAACGAGAGCTATCTTTGATGAAAATTCAACAGAATCTTGTTTTAAAAGAAGAAACACGGGTCGAGTAGAAAATATTCTTTATATAAGAGAACAATGATACAAGCTTTCGGACAAGATGGCTTTCTACGGGTACAGAATGACACGAATTTAACAAACAACAACAACAAAAAGCCTTTATTTAGGGTCACTGACCCTATACAGGATTCACCAGAGGTATGCCTAAGAACAAAGCAGTGAGACAAAGGAAATAACGATATAGACAGAAGAAGAAAAAAAAACAAGAAAGAGAAAGAGGGAAGCAAGAAAAACAACACAAAAAGAGTAGCAGTAAGAAAGTAAGGAGTGAGTATCACTTGGCCTTCTTCTGAGATAGGGACTTGTGGAAGCCATAAAACGCGGTAGCAATATACTTATTCTGGGTCATATTGTCAATTATTGATGGAGAATGACACGAATTTATTCTATAGCAAATAGGGAGATTATTGTTATCCAGATATTTGCTTATTCTCAACTTCGCTAACTGAAATACAACATATTCAGATGTCAAAGCATCTCTGTATCTTTCAATTGCACGATTAGGTGTTAGCTTTTCTTAATTTCACTACCTAAGAGATCCCAATACAATTTCTCTCTCTTTTATAAACACAAGGTAATAATAAGACCAAATCCAAATAAATAAATAGTGTGTGACGTTTCGGTAACAGCGTTGTTACCATCTTCAGACAATTTTTTCATTACTTTCATTTGATTCATTACTTTTGTCTGAAGATGGTAACAACGCTGTTATCGAAACGTCACACACTATTTATTTAATTGAATTTGGTCTTATTACCTTGTGTTTATAATCTATATTGTGCCTTATCTCTTTCTTTTATAATATTTTTGACTACCTATGGAAATAACGTAACACAATTTTATCTTACTACATACAAAACACAGGACGTAACAATTAAGTGTATGTATCCTAAACAGAGTTAGTTTTGTTTATCAATAATGGTTTCGAGGGTTTTTCAAATCTCCCAAAATTTGTAAACCTAATACCGTCCACCACCTGTGGGAGGGGGGGGGGGGGGGGGGGGGAGAGGAAGATGTGGACGGACCAATCAGAAAGGAAGAAGCCGAGCTGATCAGCAGTGAAGACGTGTCCTCTCTTGTTGACGGCTGTTGTATGATGCTCTCTGTATGTTACACTTGCTTCTTCTCCATAATACACGAAGGTAATTAAAAAACAGCCCAACAGAAATCCTTACCGAGTTCTCATTTGACCATCCTTAACTCAGCGTCAATGTGTTGGATAAAGAAGAATCAGTAGCACAGTCACAAAGCAATCGTTTAATCATCCTATCTTGATTTCATATTATAATTTGCTATCGCATCTCTAAAAAAAGCCATAGAGATAAATTCCAACAATAAAGGAAACTAAATTTTAGAAAATATATATCGATATGGAACGAGGAAAGATGCGTGTATTATGCTACACCCATATCTCGCTTTGCGTCAGGGTTACGTTCCAAAAAAACACGACGCAAATTGAAACGACGCAAAGTGAAAAGATGTGAAGGCGCAAATAAAAACAAAGGTGTTGCCATATTTTAGGGAAAAAAAAATAAAAATTAAAGACTCCAATCCAAAACAACGCAAATTCGAAAATCAAACGACGCACAGTGAAAATCAGTAAAAATTAAGCAGCGACGCAACTTCGAAAAAAACGCAAAACTAAACGACGCAAAGCGAGGTATTGGTGTATTTTATCTTTTACCATCTGTAGTTTTGTTTATGTACACCTTTTTTTAGAAATGTGTGTGGCTATCAAAACTCAAGGTAGAATAAACCTGTGGGGGATATATGTATATAGGGAGTTAGCCCCCTTTACAAATTGTATACATAGATCACGTTTAGCAGCAAACTCTGTCCAACTTTACTTCTTGGCGTACTACACTAGCTAGCGTAAGTAATCCAATACTTCGATCGAACATGTGTTAGAGGGTCTATTCTATACACTCATGGACAAAACTTAAGGAAATTGTACCTTTTAACATGTATATCGGGATTCAGACAATAACTCTGAAAGATATTACAGTGACCTTTATTGAAGACACACGAGATAACCAAGTGTGAACTTGACTGACTCTGTCTAATTAAAAAAAAAAAAGTAGACGACCGATGACATTAAAGACTTTCAATTTCTTTAAGTTTTGTTCCCCTCCCTACCCATGAGTATAATTAATAGATATATGATTTTATATTGTGCCAAATTCTTTTATTTTTAAACACGATTATTATATCTCTTGTAATAGTGTATAGAACTCGAGCAGATTTCTCCGAAAGCTTCCCCTTTTTACGTTTCAAATAATTAAAAGAATATCTGTGGCCCAAACGAAACACATTTCGTCTTTGATTATAGAATGGGAAATATCGTATATACCGTTGTATGTATCGTAGGTGTATTCTCTAATCAGTTCTCCATCTGTATTGATTGGTCTTTTTGATTTAGCACAGTTCTTGTATAAGCCCATTTTCTCATATTTATTCACTTTGTGTACAGTCTCTCGAACAGGTTAGTTCCTCTTATCTCAATCATTCTCCATAAAAAAAAGTAAAAAAAGAAAAATTGCAACATGTTTCTTTCTTCTTAAAATATCAGCAAGCTTTCGAGAGATAACTCTTTCTCAATAGGCCTTACTCATGTCCTGAGAAAGGGTGAAAGCTCGAAAGCCTGATAAATTTTAATATAAAGAAACGTATTGTAATTCTTCTCTTTTCACTTTTATTACTAAAATTTTGTAAATTAAGAAAAAAAAGGCATCTCTTAATCGTACAATTAAAAGTTTCTGATGGCTTGCGCCATCTATCGGAATAAATATCAACTATTCTCGTTGATTTTATCAATTATTCCTGAATTGGTCAAATATCCCTTTCTTTATATTGCATAGCGCGCCATCTGTTATGAATATTCGAAACTATTATAGACGCGTATGATTCTTTTGAAAATTAAACAATTTCTACTGCCCTTACTGCAATGGAAAAATTAAAGAGGGGGCCTGGCTCATCAGTGGTGAACCCTCCCAGCGGTTTCGCCAGTTTAATCTATCACTTTCTTTATTAATCAAGAAAGGTCATCAGTAACTTTTAGTTTCATGATATCTCCATACTTTTTTTTTCTTCTTAATTTATCCACCTGAGTACAATTTTACCTTTTTTTTTTTACTATTTTTGATAAAAATTTGTCAGTTTATTTTGAATTTTCCAGAATGTTGGTCAATCAGTGGTATGTGTGTGATATTCAGTAAATTTACGAATTTTAGTAATAAAAGTTAAAAGAGAAGAAAACAATATATTTCATTATATTAAAATCTATCAGGCTTTCGAGTTTTCACCCTTTCTCAGGACATGAGTAAGGCCTATTGAGAAAAGGTTATCTCTCGAAAGCTTGCCGATATTTTAAAAAGAAATAAACATGTTGCAATTTTTCTTTTTGTACTTTTTTTTATGGAGAATGAAGAAGTTTGAAGATGTTTGCTGGTATTCGATGTGATGTCAAATAGTTGATGGAAGTACTAAGGATGTCTGGGTAACGCACTGTGCCCCCCAGCTCTCCACAAGTGGTGGCGCCATGATCCTAAGGCCTTCGCCCTCCTGAAAGCGACCATAGCGTGGTGTGAGTGAGTGGGCATGTGCTTGGTAGATCCAAGTATCAGCACTCGTTCCTTTTCCAAGGCTTTTTGCACTCCTTAGTTGCTGCATCCGTTTATTAACTCTCTCGTTTGTTATATTTTATTTATTCTTTATGAGATGGAGATGATATTTTCGCATCGTGTTCTAAAATTCATTTTGTTTGTTTGAGAATCCAACGTTGTACTAAACACAATGAATGTATTTAATTGCATTAGCCCATTATATGTTATAAGAAAGGTCAACTACCTTTTGATGCGTATGATTCCTTTTTATATAAATCAAATTTCTACTGCCTCCTTACTGCAATGATAAAATAATGTGAGAGGGCTTTGGCATATCAACTGGCGAAACTGTTGGGAGGGTTCACCTCTGATGAGCCAGGCCCTTCCATTTATTTTATCATTGTAGTAAGGGGACAGTTGAAAATAGATTTATTTTTTTAAAAATCATACGCGTCAGAATTAGTTTAAATTTCTTACAATAAGTGTATGTCGATCACCATTTGTCGCATGATATAGCCTGCACACCTGTCCATTCTGTGATGTAGTCAGTCATCCGGCCAATATTGACGCTAACTTGTTGATGCAGACAATTTCAACGATCTCGTGTCCCTGAGTGAAACCAAGGCGACGTCACTCATCGAGTCTCACCGAGGTTTCCTAGTCGGATTCAACAAGAGATGTCAAACTCGGATCTACCCAAAGGGTCTACGTACAGATTCAAGTAACTACGACCCCATGCCCTACTGGAACTCCGGCTGTAACTACGGTACGTCCACATATCTACGCCATCAATCAATGTAACTTACACTTTATTCATGATAAAATTGTGAAAAAAAGTATTAAAATGAAGAGCGATTAACGCTTGAAAGCTAGCGTTTTTTTTTGAATGAAAAAGATACTCATTGTGAGAATATATTTGTGATTTTAATAGCTTATACTTTACAAAAAAAAAACTAAAATACGCCCTAGCTCTTTTTATTTACTTGATTAGAGGAAGCTTTAGAGCACAAGCCCTTTTTCAACTAACTAAAACGTTTTATCGAGTAAAAACATCAGACCTCCAGGGAAAAGTTTCAAACACTTTCAAACACTCTAGCTTTCAGGTACGAACGTCCTTCCACAGGAGAAAACATGGTATAATGAACGTTTTAGTTAGCTGAAGAAGGGCTTATACACGAAAGCTTCCTTTAATAATAAAAAATGAGTAGCGCGCGACGTCTTATGACTTTTTTTTTTGTAATTTATCCTCAATCATGTGATAATGAGGAATTTAAAGTAAATTAAAAATAATTAAAAATCGCGACTATTTTTAGACGTTTTAACGTCCAGAATTTAAACGTTCATTACACATCACACAAAGTTAATTTGAGACATATTTCACGTTTTTATCTTTAATTTCTTCTTGTGGTTTGGCACTTTCTAGTTCCACTGGTGTATTTCAGTTAATATCCTAGTTTCCAGAGAAAATTGAACTCTTTGTGGAGGATGGTCGCTTTAAAGAGGTATAATTGTTTTTTATACAAGGTCTTGGAGCCTAAATTCATAGATCAAATTTACAATCTTGATAGGGTTGGAATATAGGTCGGTCTAACTGTAGCAAGGTATACTGAAGATTGTATCCCATTTTGACCCTAAAGTTTCTGTTATTCCATGTCCAAAATGGGGATGTGTCAGTGGCCCTCAACTATCAGACCAAGGACGAAGCCATGTTCATCCACGAGGCTTTCTTCTCCCAGAACGGTCAGTGTGGCTATGTCCTCAAGCCACCCTACCTCCGTGACAGTAAGTATGTCCACCCACCATCTCGGTGTCCGCTACGACAACGCTGGGCGCAGACACCAAGTACAAACCCAACAAACCCCCACCGCCCGGGCACAAGAGGAATCTACACCTCAAGGTAAATGATGAAGAACGTTACCATATTGCCTTAGTCAACCGCAATGCCCATCGTACGGGAGCCCTCCGTCTATAGACCGTTATTTTGACTGTCCCTTACTGACGCCTATTTACATAAAAAAAGATATTCATATTATGAAAAAGGCATCTTTTTTATCGTACAACTGAAAGTTGCTGATGGCTTGCGCCATCTATCGGAATAAATATCAATTATTCTCGTTGATTTTTAATTTTATTCCAGAATTGGCCAAATACCCATTCTTGATTAATCAAGAAAAGCTAACCACGGACGTGTTTCGGGCTGTTGGCCCTCATCATGTTCAGATATTCATATGTTTTAAACAAATCAATTCAAACTTCGGTTTCTGATCGAGTCAGATTCATCTTTAATAAAGAAGTAATTGATATAATAAGGATTTTTGATATTATGTCATATACAACCTATTATAAAGGACTGCGGCGTATGATTATAAAACAACACTTAAAGTTGCACCGCATAAGTTTCTTTTCTGTGAAATATCAATATTTATTTCAAAGAGAAATATTTACTATTTCTAACTTTTTTGGATGAAGTATGAAAGGGTGAAAATATGAAGAGTAATGGCGAACGGAAAAATAAAATTCCCGCCCCTGGACACTTTTATTTTTCCGTTCGCCATTACTCTTCATATTTTCACCCTTTGATACTTCATCCAAAAAAGTTAGAAATAGTAAATATTTCTCTTTGAAATAAATATTGATTTTTCACAGAAAAGAAACTTATGCGGTGCAACTTTAAGTGTTGTTTTATATACAACCTATGTGTGTGTGGAAAATGTTGGTTTTAATAACCAATATGATGCAGAAAAAGAGCTTGACTTAATTTTAGTGACTCAAATATAAATCTGTATACATTCTCTCTGGTATGTTTATTGTCATTTTATGTGAATAATTTATGTGTAACGTGTAAATAAATGAAGAGCTGTTATTCGTGGTAATGATGAAGTGTTCCTTGACTTCTGTTTACTTGGTCAGTTTGGCGTTATTTGACTGACATAGATTCTCTTACCACATATTTTTTAATAGATCTTTTCTATATATCTTCAATACCTCCTCTTCAATGTGTGAGAGAAACATTTTAAACATTTTTTTTTATAGCGCACTTGAAAATATTCGAATTCCCGTTCTCATAATAATAAAAAGAGACATTTTTGGTTCAATATATTTACATATACATATTCAGTTTGTAGATTCATCAACCTTTTTTATTATTATCTTTAATGTTTCGGGCGAGCCACTATCGCCTTTTTTAAAATGATGGAAAGCATATATTGCCCAAGGATATCTCTTTGGAAATGGGCGACATTGGGTCATCGAAACGTCATGGACAATACAATTTTCTTTTATAAAAAGTTGAAATGGCTACAATTTGTATATATTGTAACGAAATATTTTTTATATGTACAGATTGTTGATATTTTGTTACTCTGGAAACTTCCATCATTGTTTATCTTATTTATTTCAACACACAAAACGCGATATCACGGCTAGGGATAATTGCATCGATTTACTTAAAAAAAAAAAAACAGAAACCTTTATAAACCTATTATACAAAAAAAATTAATCAAAAATAAAAAAGAGAAACAATAATATATATTAGGAATCTGAACCTTTCAGGTTAGAAAGATAATCAATCATAAATATATCAAAATTCGAAACTATTTTAAAGGCGTAAGATTCTTTTTGAAATTAAATAATTTCTACTGTCCTTACTGCAATGGAAAAATTAAAGGGAGGGCCTGGAAAATGCCAATAAGGGCAGTAGAAATTGTTTAATTTCAAAAAGAATCTTACGCCTTTAAAATAGTTTCGAATTTTGATAACAGATGGCGCGCTAGTGCATCATATTATAAATATATCTACAAAAATTATGTTGATTTTGTTTTTCCCTTAAATAAATTAAATTCTGAGGTTTGTCTTTTATATAATTTCTACGTGATAATATGTAAATATAATCGGAATATAAATAAACATTATAGTTTTATAATACAATATAACGTAACGGAAAAATACGTCCAGGGTAGCCTAGTGGACATGGCATCTGCCCGGTAAGCGGAACATTGTGGGTTCGATTCCCATCCCTGGACACTTTTATTTTTCCGTTCATCATTACTCTTCATAATTCACCCTTTCATACCTCATCCAAAAAGGTTAGAAATAGTCAATATTTCACCTTGAAATAAATTTTGATTTTTCGTTGAAAAGAAACTCATGCGGTGTAACTTCAAGTGTTGTTTTACAATATAACGTACTGGGATGATAACCAAACTGTTTTAAGGCATTTTTAAAGAGAGGTATCGCTTTTGGTACATTAATATCATCTTCCCGCAACTTTATGTTGTTAGTGAATTAAATTTAATTGCCATCTATCGTTAAAATTTTACACAAATAAAATTCCCATCCATTTCCTCATTTGTACCAGAAATCTGGTGTGTTATCTCTCTTCCACATTTTATAATATTTGAGGTTAGAGGTTTAATCCAGTCAATATGTGATATACATATTATTGACTGTTGAAATTTTACACAAATAAATGTACTGGCAATGCGTTTATTTTTAAGTATCATCAAATATTATCTCTACAGACCTTACTTCAATGATATGAGTTATTGAATGAGAGGGCTTGGCTCATCAGTAGTGAACCCTCTCAGCGGTTTCGCCAAATTAATCTCTAGACCTACTATTGATGATATTTAAAAAGAAGCGCATTGCCAGTAAATTTATATGTGTAAAATTTTACCTTTATGTTGTATTTATCAGATAGATACGCTAAGTAGAAGAGAACTATGTAAGAAATCGTAGAATATTGCATAAGTCCCAATTACATGATAATCTTGGAGATACACCAATACCTCGCTTTGCGTCGTTTCGTTTTGCGTTTTTTTTTTTCGAAGTTGCGTCGCTGCTTAATTTTTACTGATTTTTCACTGTGCGTCGTTAGATTTTCAAAGTTGCGTTGTTTTGGATTCGAGTCTTTAATTTTTTTTTTCCTAAAATATGGCAACACCTTTGTTTTTGATTGCGCCTTCACATATTTTCACTTTGCGTCGTGTTTTTTTTTTTTTTTGGAACATAACACCGACGCAAAGCGAGGTATGGGTGTATTTATTTCCATTCTCCAAATTACAAGAATATTTTAGCATTAGGCAACATGAGAGAGATCAAGAAGGATGATGATAGATATATCAGAATACAGAGTTCACATTATAGTTTTAATTTCACGTTTTACAAACTCTAGGTGTGAATAGATGTAAACATTCTGACAATGTGACAGATTATCAGCGGCCAGCAGCTCCCCAAGACCAACAATGAGAGAGACATTGTTGACCCTTACGTCGTGATAAGGATCACAGGACATCTCCTGGACAACAATGGATGGACTACCAAAGTGATCCACAACAATGGTAAGTTGTTTCTCGTTTGTTGGACTTTTACTTCTTCCAGGATCTTAAAGGCTACTTACTGAGTTGAAGGAGGAATTAAAATGATTTTAACATGGAACATACTCCATGCTATGACAAGTCGAAATCTATGGCATGGAATATATAACCTGCAATATATTTTTTGAAAATCTGATTAACCGATGTGCGCTAACAACACCATAAAATAACAAATTCAATATGTATTTATATCTACCAAAAAAGAGAAGCTACTCTCTTTAAAATACATTAAACAATACAGAATCTCCCCAATACAGAACTTATCATTATCTCTAGTACACGTAGTGCAGGCCATGATAATCATGGAATGTAATAGTTGGCTGTACTGGTTTTACTGTAAGTTGCACCACATATTTACACATGTTAAAAACAGTTCGACATTTGTACTTATAAATATGCCAGAGCCCCCCCGTTTGGTTACTTGCACTAGCTTGGTAAGATTGGAGTTTTGCAAGAATCGGGGGCCATTGGAGCATTTTTGAAGCAAAACGTAATGGCGGTGATTAAAGAATATGCAACAACGCAAGTTTTTGGTAATTACACAAAACAAATCAACAACCTGTATACGATGGTTTCGGGCTAGAGTTGTGAAATCGGTCATATTTACCAAAAAAGGTGTTTATCCTCCTGGTTACAATTACAATTACAATTATTTTATTTCCAAAGCGCTATATCCCGCAAGGGATACTTGCGCCAAACAAGGAGAAAAGTTTAATTACATAAGTTATTTACATTATTATTCAACTACAGGCAAAGTCAGACTTTCACCAAAGTGTGCCTGGATCATGGTGCCATGATCAACGAAAGCTGCACCCCTATACCCCATTCCATGAGAACGCTCGAGGAGCATGAACTCATGGAATTCGTGTAATCTTTACACAAGGGGATAAGAAACAACAACAACAACACATTATTCAACGCATGAAAACATTAGAAATTTTAGAATGTATTTACAAAATGTATTGAACTTTAAATATGATTTTTTTATCGGAAATCAAATCGTTAAGTTCATAAGCAACTAGATCATTCTTCATTCTATAATCTTTAAATGCTGGGCAATCGATCAGTAGATGTCTTGAGGTTTGTTCCTCCATACCACAAAAGCAACTTAAATCCTCCACTGCTTTTATTCTATTTTAAAAACTTTTGAAATTTCCGTGGTTTGTAACAAATTGAGTATTATAAAAATTTGGACGAAAGTATTTAGGGATTTCTTGGGGAAAAAAGCTTAAGAAAGTATTATTTGCTTCGTTTTTCAGAACATTCATTCCTGGTAAAGTGATAGGACGAAAATACAGCATAACGTACTGGGGTGATAACCAAACTCTTTTAAGAACTTTTTAAAGAGACAGGTGTCTCTTGGACAATTTTTGTACATGAATATCATCTTCCCGCAACTTTATGATGGATTTATCAGATGGAAAATATATGAAGTCGGGTAAGATGAGAGGCTAACACGCTCGATTCCCGACAGTCATAAACCGTGATTGAATCCCGCGTTAAAATTTGTTTAATATGTGAATAACCTTCACATATTATTCACTGTTTCAATTATCATGAACTAGGTTGCTCTTGTTGAGCGGTACCTATTAATGTGATTTTGAACCAGATCGAAAATATATACGCTAAGTAGGCTAGAACTATGTAAGATATTGTAGAATAATGTACAATTAAGCCAATCACACAATAATGGGTATTTATTCACGTTCCAAATTACAAGAGTGTTTTGGCATTGGCCAATATGAGAGACATCAAGATACGATGATGATCAGAATACAGAGATTTTACAGAGTACTCATTGATATATTACAGAAATATCCGAGAAGTACACTCATGAACAAAACTTAAGGAAGTGGAAAGTCTTTGATTTCGGCGGTCGTTTGTTTTTTTGAAAGAGACAGAGACAATTTTGTTCACACTTGGTTATTTCGTATGTCTTCAATGTTGTTTTCAATAAAGGTCACTGTAATATCTTTCAGAGTTATTGTCTGAAACCAGATATACATGGTAAAAGTTACAAATTCCTTAAGTTTTGTCCATGAGTGTATATAATGAGCTACTTGGACGTTCTCAATCTACCCATACAACCTGGAGAACACACAACTGAAGGAAGGAATGTGCCAGGATTCAACCCGGTGTGGAACGAAGAGTTCAAGATCCCGCTGGTGGCCCCGGAGATGGCGGTACTGGAGCTGGTGGTGTATGACCAGAGTGAAAGCTTCCTGGGCAAGAACGAGCTGCTAGGGAAGTACGCCATCCCTGTCCCCTGCTTGGCTGAGGGTGAGTCACTTTGAGTTGTCTTATCTTGGTTTATAAAAGTAACAGCACTTCGTCTCCCAGCAACATAGGATTTCCAGTATCTTTTTCCTAATTTATCTACTTCTCGTGTTCTCTTCAAGTAGATTCCCGCAGGCATATCGCTAGGAGTTTGTCTGGTTGAAGGATTCCTTCCTCTGACAGACATATTAACCTCTTTGTGATGTTTTACCTAATTTCTTAGAATGTCTTGATCCTTTCTCAAACAGGATCTCTATGCTCTAAAACATTTCCCAAATATACTATCGTATTTTGTTATCGAATAAACCGAATAATATCCAGGTTTTCCTTTGAATGTTTATAGAATAAAGCTTTTTTTTAAATTCAAATTTTATTTAAGATAATTGAGTTCTAGGTTAACTTATCATTATGGTCATTATTGTCTGAGATAAAGGGTTTATGCCCCTCGAGAACAACCAACCTGACAGATATTTTACTTTATTACAACCGTATATATGGATATGTTCGTTCTTTCTCCACGGAGTTTTAAATAATCTTTTTATTATTATTATTATCATTTTCTATCATCATCATCATCACATTTTATACTTCAGATGGGCGGGTTTATGCAACATATTAATATAATAAAATTAACTTAATTTGATATTTTTAAAGCAATTTGTTGAACGTTTGCCATCAATCGAACCAGTGAAGTACGTCGTGAAAATGTCCATATATTGCAATGATAAAAATAATGGGATGACTTGGTTCATTAATGATGAACCATCCCAGCGGTTTCGCACATTTTAATCTGCCATATTCCGATCGTTCAACTATTGTATCGGGTTGTTTTGCTTCTCTAGCCGTTCTTGGTGAATGTATTTGACAGTGTCACGATAGACAAACGTTGCATGCCACCAGAGTGTGTGTCCTGTGCAGGTTACCGCTACGTCCGGCTCCTGGACAACGACCTCGACCCCATCCTACAGTCCAGTATCTTCGTCCACGCCACACTCAGCGCCCCCAAGTGACATTCCGCTAACATATCTGGTGATGATGACACCATTCGCTAGCTTTTTGTTATGTTTTTTTTTCTCGTCGTCTATTTGAAGTCTTTTAAATTAAAATTTATATAAGTTCTCCGTTCGTGTGTCTTGTTTTCCTCCTACACACACATTCTCCAGGTATGGATGACTTTAACAGGATTTGGTTGAAAGGTATCTCGGTGTGGATAGCAGAGTGCTTTGTAGGAAATCGACACTATTTTTGTCGCTTATGATTCTTTTCAAAATGGAACAATTGTTACTGCCCTTACTGCAATGATAAAATAATGGGATGGCCTGGCTCATCAGTGGTGAACCTTCCCAGGAGTTTCGCCAGTTTAATAAAAGTTGTCAGTACAATATTGAATTGCTGCTATTAGATCTGTGTGTAATAGGTGGAATTATATATTAGAATCAAACATCAATCAGACTTAAAAACTAAACATCTCTTTTAGTAAAACATCAGACAAAATCTCTCTCTCTCTCTCTCGACGCGCGTCGTCTGGACAGATTCCTACTTCCATCAGGCTTCTGCGACCGCGTCACCCAATACCAAACTGTTGACTATGCCTACTCGGACCACCGTGCCGTCCTAATTCAAGTAGGAGACCCAGCTCCTACAAGACTTCCCTGCATCGGAAAGCTGCTACGGTCAGACCTCTTTGTCGATCGAATGGAAACGTTCATCGATGAAATATCGGTAGACCTAGCAAATCTCTCACCCCCGATGTTATGGGAAAAATGGACCAGGATCAAGGCAAATCTGGTCGCGGAGATACGGTCACTCGCGCCTGCCGTCGCCGAGTCCGGCGGTGGTTACATCGAGAGAGCAAGCCTCTTCCTGAGGCGGAGACTGGAGGACGACACTGCCCGCTCCGACTATCCTTCCTTGTCGGACCTCGGGCGTTCCCTCCGAGCCAGACGCCGCTCTCCCTCCACCTTCACCGACGACGACGGCAGCGCCATCTCCGGAGGTCAGCTTAGGCGTTTCCTTCTGGAGCGCTTAAGCAGTCGCTTCGCTCAGGCTCCAAGCTCGGAAGAAGCCATTGCCGACTTCCTAGCTGAAGTGACTCCCCTGGAGTTCGACGAGTGGGACCAGCTATTTCTTGCGGACATCTCCCGCGACCAGATAGCGGCAGTCATCCACCGCCTGCCAAACGGCCGTGCCTCGGGATGGGACGGACTACCCTGCGAGTTTGTCAAAGCCTTTGAAGATTTCTTCGCCGAAGTTCTTTGGCAAGTCTTCGAGGCTTCTCGGCTCCGCGGGGCCTTACCTCCATCCTCAAGGCGCAGCAAGGTGTTCTTGCTGCCGAAAGTGCACGGTGGTCCGGGTCTACAGGCATTCCGGCCAATCAGCCTGCCAACGACCGACTACAGGGTCCTCAGCGGCGTGCTCATGGCTCGTCTGCGACGTCATCTACCAGACCTGGTGCCCCAATGTCAGACCTACGCCGTTCCAGGACGGTCATCTTCCTGGAATATCGCGCGAGTGTCTGACGAAGCCGCCGGGGCATCCAGATATGACACGCCGCTGGCTGTCATCTCTTTGGACCTGAAGTCGGCCTTCGACACCCTGAGCAGGAGCTACCTGTTCGCCCTGCTGGAGAAGCTGGGCCTACCATCTACCTTCCTAGGGTGGATTGCTGTCCTCTACGGGGAAGCAGACGCCTCCATCCGGGTCGGAGATGTCTACACCAAGGCCTTCCCGCTTCTCAACGGGGTGAGGCAGGGCTGCCGTCTCAGCGCCGCGCTCTTCAGCATCGGAGTTGGACCTTTGCTACGCCGCCTCGAGAGGACCTTGGGCCGCGGCAACGTGGTCGCCTATGCGGACGACATCGTACTCTTCATCAGGGACGACGCTCAGTTTGAGCTCGTGCCCCTGATCTTTGAAGAGTTCCGCATGTCCTCCGGGGTGGCTGTCAACTTCAAGAAGAGCTGCGGGCTCTGGTGCGGTTCCTGGAAGCACCGGACGGATTCTCCTCTGGGAATCTCCTGGACGTCCGAGTCGCTGACCGTCTTAGGCTGCACCATCACCACCAGGAACACCGTCGCCTCCCAGGCCTCACACCTGATGGGGCTGCTGGAGCGAGCCATCGCGAGGTGGTCGCCCTTCACCCGCGGACTGTCGCTGGTGGGTCGTGCTCGCGCGGCCAACAGCCTGGTCCTGGGTTCCATCCTGCACCACCTCCATGGCTACCTTCCACCTGAAACCACCATCGGCCGGCTGCAGGCGCGGTTGGCGCGCTTCGTGTGGGGTACGAGCCGAGTCTCGTGGCTCCCCGGACGCATTCTGGCTTGTCCAGTCTCCGATGGTGGCGTCGGCCTGCTTGACATCGCGGGCCAGCTTCGGCTCGCCTGCCTGAAAGGGGTCCAGGCCTCTCTTCGCGGCGCCGCCAACGGCTACTCTTGGCTGGTCCGCAGCCGGGCGTGGCTGACACCGCCGGCTCCTGACGTCTGGCACTCGCCTAGGAGGAGGAGACTACTGAGCCTGTGGGAGGCCGCGTCCAGCGTCCTCGAGCTTTACCACCGGGTTCTTCATCCCGCTAGCCTGAGGTCCCTGCGTCTTCGAGGTGACAACAGGTTCCTGCGGCCGCCAGACCTGCTGACTCCCGAGCGCTGGCTACAGGCGACTGTCGGGGACTTCTCCGATGGCGCCCCTGCACTTGCGCGCTCAACGCGGGCCGCGCTCCTAGATGCGCAGCACCTGGGGGCCTTCTGCCAACGTCTCCTGCGGGGAAAACGCCAGCTCCAGCTATCATGCGGAGTACGAGGCGGAGACCATCGTCCTGCGGGGATCGACGACCCCCATCACCCGCCTACCCAGCCAGAGGGCGCGCCGGGCATTGGACTCGGCACGGCTCCAGGCCCATCCTACTGCAGAGCTGGCTGCCCGGTGGACCCCCACCGTGGATGTGCCCCGCTCCATCCCCTGGGCCGACCTGCGTCGGAACTGCTTCTCGGGGCACGACGCAGATGTCGCCCTACGGCTGGCCCTCCATGCCCTACCACATCCTGACCATCCTGCCTCGAGGCGTGCCAACTGTGCCGCCTGTGGGTCCAGCGACGGGTCGCTGGCCCACAGATATTGGAGTTGCCGAGCCGTGCGAACCCTGCTCCGAGAAGTGTTCGCTTCCTGCGACTTGCCCCTGGATCTGCAGGCCTGGCTCTTCGGCGTCGGCCTCCATCCCGAGGCAGTGAAGCTAACAAGTGTGGCGAAGGCTACCATCTACAAGTACCATCTTGGTCTTGAGTTGGGTAATGCCAGCCAACACATCGACCTGCCCACCCTGTGGGAAAGAACTCTCGCATTCCATCGGTGGCGGAGTCTTTCTCGCGGTGGGCGCCACCAATGAAGACCTTGTATATATTTTATATATATGTATATTTATCAATTGCTTTATATATTTATATCTATTTATTATTGTATTTTTCATTATATAATCTTATTTATTCATATTTTTATTTAATCTGTATTTAACCTTATATAATCTTATATGGACGTTATAATAAATCAGTTTCAATCTCAATCTCTCTCTCTCTCTCTCTCAGATTACAAACTTTGTGGAAATATCAAATTCAAACATACCAGAATCTTAATAAAAAAAATAAGACCTAATCTAAATAATTTATTAGGTCTTATTTTCTTTTATTATAATCTATAATCCAAATTGTGCTTTATCATACCAGAATCTTCTTGGAGAACTGGAGTTTGAGAGAAGACAAAAATAAATAAATAAAATAAACTTAAATATATGTATCATTCAGTTAAACCTAGTCTATTATTGATCAATATAATTTTCCCCTCACAAAATATAAGCACAGTTAACACCTGAATAAATATAACAATTTTCATACCACATCTTTGAAGCTTTTGAAAAAGACAAACTTTCTGATCGACGAAATATAAAGCAATAAATTCTTTATCTAAGATGTGATGTTTTTATTTGAACATTTACATATTATGAGGATTGCAATACAGTAGAACTTGGATAATTCGAACTTCTTTAATTCGAAAACCTCTTTAATTCGAATATTTATCTTGGTCCCTAGAATTTCCTATAATTATAATTTCCGTTTTTAATTCGAATTTTTGGATAATTCGAATTTTTTTATGGTCCCTTGGGGTTCGAATTATCCAAGTTCGACTGTATTTTTAGAAAAAATATATTTTGAAAGAAACAAATCTTTGCAACCACAAAACGTAAAATGAAACTATTTGAAAGGGAGATTTGACCACTGATGGCGTTGCGGATTGTGTCCAATTTACTGACGTGGATGGCTGAGAGTGGAAGACTTGGTGCTATCCTAGACTGGGCGGAACACAAGAGGAAGAGTTTGTAAACAAGAGGGAATCTTTATTTCTACAAAAGTGATAAATAAACAACAACAGCTTCTGTACAAAGTTCACAGGGAGCAGCAGGACCTGCGGCTTTTCCTGTCGGCGAGATGGATGGTGGAGCCGCGCAGGGTTTGGTCCTCGAAGTCGGCCATCGCCCTGGACACCGCCGTTGGTTGGACATCTCCTCTACAGTCTGACTGGTGGTGGAGACACTTGGGACTGGCTTAGACCTGTGTGTGGTCGTATACTCGTTGACAAAGGAAGTTGTACCTTTTACCATGATGTATATAACTCTGAAAGATATTACAGTGACCTTTATTGAAGACACACGAGATAACCAGATAACCAAGTTTAAACAAAATTGCCTCTTTCTCCCCCCCCCCCAAAAAAAAAAGGACGACTGACGACATCAAAAACTTTCGACTTTCTTAAGTTTAAAGTTATTTAAATAAATAAACATCTGTCATAATTTGTATATAATTAAATGCAACCCCGACCCACTATGTATGTACCATGTATGATTTTCAAAGATTTAATAAAAGAATAAGGTAACTGGAGGAAAGAAAGTAACAAAAGACATAGAAAGTAGATCTAGAGGAGAGCATATTTATTAATAACGACGCAGTTAACCTTCTGACCCCAGGTCCCTGCGAGCTAAGTTTAAACCAACACTTCCTGGAAAAACAGGACGTATCTAGTGACCAGAAGTTATAAATCTTAAAGCTAACACCCAAT
Source organism: Cordylochernes scorpioides (assembly GCA_030710605.1). Taxonomy (NCBI): domain Eukaryota; kingdom Metazoa; phylum Arthropoda; class Arachnida; order Pseudoscorpiones; family Chernetidae; genus Cordylochernes; species Cordylochernes scorpioides. The sequence goes on along the minus strand of CP092879.1, from coordinate 77,298,694 downwards.
ATTTCCGGCAAAGACAGGACGTATCTAATATCCGTCGAAGTTATAAGCGTCAAGCTACCCGAGACTTCCTGACCCAGGCCGGGCGTAACTAATACCAAAGGAAACCGCCGGCCAATTAGGAAGGAATAACTAAATAGGTCAACCAATAGGAAAACGGGGACGTTCCATTTTCGACCAATGGGAAGGAAGCCGACTCGTGGTGTTAAATCGAAAGACAAGAATTGTCAGTAGTGATTTAGCTTCCAAGAAGGTGACATCTGCTCTAGACCTCTCTCCCTCTGCTCATCCCACAGCTAAGTACAATCACCGCCATGTGATCAACTAATTAATCATCAAAAACCGCTCTGCCTTTCTCAAAAGCTTCCTTTCCTCCAACCCAGTTGCCTTTTAATTTCAAACCTCATCATGTGTCCTGATTATTCCTAACTGTGTGCTTCACTTACCACTCAACGACTGCGCTTCAACCAAATCTCACCATTCGCATCCAACAACAAGAAACCCCGCAACGATATTGCCACAGAACGGTTAAGTCGACAGGATTCTACAACAGTGTAATACATCAAATATTATAGTGTAATAACAAGTGCATCATCATATTACATATATATATTACGCAATTTATTTTTTAAAATTTTATATAATTTGTTCATAATCTCAAACAATATTTTTGTTTGCTTGCAGAAAAAAATACTGAAAGAGCTCCTTGTTGTATGAGAAATGTAAAATAAATAGCATTAAATACACCGATAGACAAAACTTAAGGAAGTGGGAAGTCTTTCTTATCACCGGTTGTGTGTCATCAGTCTCCTGCAACAACAACAAAAAAAAAAATAGATGGCCGACGACATCAAAGACTTACACATCCTTAATTTGTATCAATGAGTTTATTTATAAACTATTATAAATAAAGTTTCTCATATAAATTACATATTGGGACTTTATTCATTTAAACGCCAGCTTTATGGACCAACTATCAGCTCGACGGTGGCGCTCGAGTGGCAGAACTGGGAACTAAAATTGGCTTCATATTTTTGACGTCCAAGTGGGGTCACGTGGGTGGAACTGGTAATAATAAATACACGGAAATATGTAAAAAAAAAATGACCCAAGACTACAATTTCCTTTTAAACTTTTTTTTTTTACCTAAATAATATAATGGTTATTTTAGTTCCCATTTCTGCCACTCGAGCGCCACCGTCGAGCTGATAGTTGGTCCATAAAACTGACTTAAATGAATAGAGTTCCAATATATGTGTAATTTATATAGGAAAGTTTTTTCTAGAATATATTTATATATATACACTCATGGATAAAACTTAAGGATGTGGAAAGGTTTTGATATCGCCGGTCGGTCGCAGGACATCTCCTGGACAACAATGGATGGACTACCAAAGTGATCCACAACAATGGTTAGTTGTTTCTCCTTTGTTGGACTTTTATTTTTTTCCAGGATCTTAAATGTTACTTACTAGGTTGAAGGAGGAATTAAAGTGTTTTTTAACATGGAACGCACCCCTTGCTATGACAAGTCGAAATCTATGGCACAAAATATATAACCTGCAATATATATATTTTTTAAAATCTGATTAACCGATGTGCTAACACAACACCATAAACTAATAAATTCAATATGTATTTATATCTACCAAAAAAGAGAAGCCACTCTCTTTAAAATACATTAAACAATACAGAATCACCCCAATACAGAACTTATCATTATCTCTAGTACACGTAATACAGGCCATGATAATCATGGAATGTAATAGTTGGCTGTACTGGTTTTACTGTAAGTTGCACCACATATCTACACATGTGAAAAACAGTTCGACATTTGTACTTATAAATATGCCAGAGCCCCGTTTGGTTACTTGCACTTAGCTGGTAAGATTGGACTTTTGCAAGAATCGGGGGCCATTGGAGCATTTTTGAAGCAAAACGTAATAGCGGTGATAAAGAATATGCAACATCGCCACAACTTGTGCACCGTGGTTTCCTGGCTATGTCGGGCTAGAGTTGTGAAATCGGTCATATTTACCAAAAAAGGTGTTTATTCTCCTGGTTACAATTATAATTACAATTATTTTATTTCCAAAGCGCTATATCCCGCAAGGGATACTTGCGCCAAACAAGGAGAAAAGTTTAATTACATAAGTTATTTACATTATTATTCAACTACAGGCAAAGTCAGACTTTCACCAAAGTGTGCCTGGATCATGGTGCCATGATCAACGAAAGCTGCACCCCTATACCCCATTCCATGAGAACGCTCGAGGAGCATGAACTCATGGAATTCGTGTAATCTTTACACAAGGGGATAAGAAACAACAACACATTATTCAACGCATGAAAACATTAGAGATCCATATTTTGTAGAAATTTTAGAATGTATTTACAAAATGTATTGAACTTTAAATATGATTTTTTATCGGAAATCAAATCGTTAAGTTCATAAGCAACTAGATCATTCTTCATTCTATAATCTTGAAATTCTGGGCAATCGATCAGTAGATGTCTTGAGGTTTGTTCCTCCATACCACAAAAGCAACTTGAATCCTCCACTGCCTTTATTCTATTTAAAAAACTTTTGAAATTTCCGTGGTTTGTAACAAATTGAGTATTATAAAAATTTGGACGAAAGTATTTAGGGATTTCTTGGGGAAAAAAGCTTAAGAAAGTATTATTTGCTTCGTTTTTCAGAACATTCATTCCTGGTAAAGTGATAGGACGAAAATACAGCATAACGTAGTGGGATGATAACCAAACTCTTTTAAGAAATTTTTAAAGAGACAAGTGTCTCTTGGACAATTTTTGTACATGAATATCATCTTCCCGTAACTTTATGATGGATTTATCAGATGGAAAATAAATGAAGTCGGGTAAGATGAGAGGCTAACACGCTCGATTCCCGACAGTCATAAACCGTGATTGAATCCCGCGTTAAAATTTGTTTAATATGTGAATAACCTTCACATATTATTCACTGTTTCAATTATCATGAACTAGATTGCTCTTGCTGAGCGGTACCTATTAATGTGATTTTGACCCAGATGGAAAATATGTACGTTAAGTTGGCTAGAACTATGTACGATATTGTAGAATAATGTACAATTAAGCCAATCACACAATAATGGGTATTTATTCACGTTCCAAATTACAAGAGTGTTTTAGCCGATATGAGAGACATCAAGATACGATGATGATAGATATCAGAATACAGAGATTTTACAGAGTACTCATTGATATATTACAGAAATATCCGAGAAGTACACTCATGGACAAAACTTAAGGAAGTGGAAAGTCCTTGATGTCGGCGGTCGTTTGTTTTTCTACAGAGACAATAGTTCACACTTGGTTATATCGTGTGTCTTCAATAAAGGTCACTCTAATATCTTTCAGAGTTATTGTCTGAAACCAGATATACATGGTAAAAGTTACAAATTCCTTGTTTTGTCCATGAGTGTATATAATGAGCTACTCATACGTTCTCAATCTACCCATATACAACCCGGAGAACACACAACTGAAGGAAGGAATGTGCCAGGATTCAACCCGGTGTGGAACGAAGAGTTCAAGATCCCGCTGGTGGCCCCGGAGATGGCGGTACTGGAGCTGGTGGTGTATGACCAGAGTGAAAGCTTCCTGGGCAAGAACGAGCTGCTAGGGAAGTACGCCATCCCTGTCCCCTGCCTGGCTGAGGGTGAGTCACCTTGGGTTGTCTTATCTTTAAGATGGTGTTGTGGCTTTGTCACCGACCCGAGGCCGCTAGTTGCGGTGACGGTCAATAGATGGCGTCTGATTTTAGACTTCGGTTTTGACGGGAGAGGCGACCCTTGTCTCTTTAGATCAATTTCCTCCCGGCAAAATTTCCATCTATATTGTCTTATCTTGGTTTATAAATGCAACAGTCACTTCGTCTCCTAGTCACGCATAATTTTTAGTATCCTTTCCTAATTCATTTACTTCTCGTGTTCTCTTCAAGTAGATTCCCGCAGGTATATCGCTAGGTGTTTGTCTGGTTGAAGGATTCCTTCCTCTGACAGACACATAAACCTGTTTGTGGTGTTTTACCTAATTTCTTAAAATTTCTTGATCCTTTCTCAAACAGGATCTCTATGCTCTAAAACATTTCCCAAATATACTATCGTATTTTGTTATCAAATAAACCGAATAATATCCAGGTTTTCCTTTGAATTTTTATAGAATAAAGCTTTTTTTAATTCAAATTTTATTTAAGATAATTGAGTTTTGAGTTCTAGGTTAACTTATCATTATGGTCATTATTGTCTGAGATAAGGGGTTTATGCCCCTCGACAACAACCAACCTGACAGAAATTTTACTTTATTACAACTATAATATGGATACAAGAATTGTTCGTTCTTTCTCCATGTCAACGAAGTTTTAAATCATCTTTTTATTATTATTATCATTTTCTATCTTCACATTTTATACTTCAGATGGGCGGGTTTATGCAACGTATTAATATAATAAAATTAACTTAATTTGATATTTTTAAAGCATTTGTTGAAAGTTTGCCATCAATCGAGCGAAACCAGTACGTCGTGGAAATGTTTATATATTTTGCAATGATAAGAATAATGGGATGACTTCGCTCATTAGTGATGAACCATCCCAGCGGTTTCGCACATTTTAATCTGCCATACTCCTATCATGATCGTTCAACTATTGTATCGGGTTGTTTTGCTTCTTCCGTTCTTGCCGTTCTTGGTGAATGTATTTGACAGTGTCACGATAGACAAACGTTGCATGCCACCAGAGTACAGTCACCAGAGAGTGTGTCCTGTACAGGTTACCGCTACGTCCGGCTCCTGGACAACGACCTCGACCCCATCCTACAGTCCAGCATCTTCGTCCACGCCACACTCAGCGCCCCCAAGTGACATTCCGCTAACATATCTGGTGATGATGACACCATTCGCTAGCTTTTTGTTATGTTTTTTTTTTCTCGTCGTCTATTTGAAGTCTTTTAAATTAAAATTTATATAAGTTCTCCGTTCGTGTGTCTTGTTTTCCTCCTACACACACACATTCTCCAGGCATGGATGCCTTTAACAGGATTTGGTTGAATAGGTATTTGGTGATGAATGGCTGAGTGCTTTGTAAGAAATTGACACTATTTTTGATGCGTATGATTCTTTTCAAAATAGAACAATTTTCTACTGATCTTACCGCAATGAGAAAATAATTGAAGGGCCTGGCTCATCAGTGGTGAACCCTTCCAGGAGTTTCGCCAGTTTTAATAAAAGTTGTCAGTACAATATTGAATTGCCACCATTAGAGCTGTGTAATAGGTGAGGTTATAGGAATTAAAAGAACGAATCAAATAACAATAATCAGTCTTTGAACTATAAACATACATCAATTTTAGTAGAACATGCTATTAGACTAAAACCATATTCCAAACTTCCAAAAAACTGCAATAGTCCACGAAAATATCAAATACAAACATACCAGTCTCTTCTTGGAGGGCTGGAGTATGGCAGAGGACAAAAACAGCATAAATAGAAAAATAAACTTAACGAAATATATACACCAAGCATGTCAAACTCGCGGCCCGCGGGCCTCAAGCAGCCCACAACGAATAAATTTGCGGCCCACCAGACAATATATTTTAATAATTTTTTTTTTTATAAATTAAAAAAAAATTAATAAAAATTTGTAGCCTAATTTTTAAAAATTGTAATTATACATAATTTATTTATTAATAACGAACCACTGGTCGCCATACATAAGTCGTAAGTTTTGATAATATTATACCTACATACATAACGTATGTACATCGCCATAAGTATTGTGTGCCTTTAAGTTTAAAGAAAATATTGTCGCGGAGATAAATAAAGCAAGGGGAAGTTTGGGGATAATTAGTTTATTATAAGGGAGAGATAGAGCGTACAACTTACCCCAAGACAGAGTTAATCCTAATGAGGGATGTCAGCTCCCCCCGCCGGCCAGATTCCGCGAACCCCTCACCCCCCTGGTGTCCAGGGATGATTGACAGGCGTCCCATGGGGCCTCTCGTAGTTGGAACCGCTGAGCCGCTTGACATTACTTCCTCCTTAGAGAAACAGCGACCCGCTGATTAGCTTGTCTCAGCCCTTGTTCTGGAAGGAAATCTATCACGGCTGGTGTTCCCCAGTAGAATAGAATGTTGTTCTTCAGGGTCCAGGTAGGGCTTCATCCGAATGACATGGACGATATCCTTGGCTTTCCGTGATCGGGGAGAGGGGTCCACGGGCTCTACTTCATAGGTAACTTCTGAAAGCTTCTTGGTCACCCTGTAGGGACCGAAGTATCTCTTCAGTAGCTTTTCTGATAGTCCTACTTTTCGGATGGGAGTAAAAACCCACACAAGATCATCCTTCTGGTAATAGACTGGAGTATGTTTCTGGTCGTAAAGTCTACGGTCTTTCGCCTGTGATTGTAAAAGGCGTGATCGGGAGAGTTGACGCGCTTCCTCAGCTCTGGTCACAAGTTCTCCAACATAGTCGTCAGAGATCTCATCTGGTAGGTAGGGTAGTACGGCATCGATGTAGGTCTCGGCCTCGCGGGCGTGGACAAGAAAGAACGGGGTGTAGCCGGTCGCCTCCTGTTTAGCAGTGTTGTAAGCAAAAGTTACATAGGGCAAAACTTGGTCCCAGTCCTTCTGCTCAACACCTGTGTACATGGACAACATGTCTCCCAGAGTTTTGTTGAACCTTTCAGTCAGGCCGTTGGTCTGGGGATGGTAGGCCGTTGTAAATCTGTGCACAATCCCGCACAGAGCATTGATCTCTTTTATTACTTGAGAAATGAAATTTCTGCCGCGATCTGTTATCATTTCTCTAGGAGCTCCATGCTTCAAGATGACGTCTTCAACCAGGAACTTAGCTGTTTCGATTGCTCCTCTGTCTGGGATCGCTTTCGTTATGGCATACCTTGTCATATAATCGGTGCACACAATGATTCAACGGTTTCCATCTTTAGAAACTGGAAATCTTCCAAGGAGATCAACCCCGACCTTATAGAATGGTTTTTCTACGGGCGGTATGGATACAAGTTGTCCAGCCGGACGTCGAGGTAATTTATTCCTTCGTTGACACTCCTGACAATGACTTACATATTGGCGAACAGTTCTGTAAAGGCCAGGCCAATAGAATCGCTTCTTGACTTTGTCATACGTTCGGACGAAACCCAAATGCCCAGCTGTAGGAGCATCATGTAAATCTGCCATAACTTCCGATCTTAAGTGTTTAGGGATCATCATAAGCCAGGGTCTTCCAGTTGTGCTATAGTTTTTCTTGTATAAGATGCCGTCGATAATGCTGAATTCCTTTCTGGTGTAGCCCGAGTTTAAATTATCGATTATTTTAGCTAAATCCGGGTCTTTAGTCTGCTCTATATCGACGTTGGTTAGTGACATCACAGCACTTGGTTGATCGTTCTCAAGCGGGCTCCTTGACAGACAATCGGCATCCTTATGTTTGCGTCCGCTCTTGTAGATAACGGTCACGTCAAATTCTTGCAACTTCAGCTACCATCTTGCCAAGCGGCCAGAAGGATCTTTCTGCCCTATCAACCAACATAGAGAATGATGATCAGTGACAACCGTGAATGGTCGACCAAACAAATATGGGCGGAATTTGCTAATAGACCAGACTACAGCAAGGCATTCTTTTTCCGTTGTAGAATAGTTATTTTCAGCCTTTGTCAAGCTTCTAGATGCATAAGCTATAGGCCGCTCCTTCCCACCTTGTATTTGTAGAAGAACAGCTCCAATACCATGTCCGCTTGCATCCGTGTGTAGATGGGTATCAGCGGATTCATCAAAGTGTCCCAAGACAGGCTCTGAAATTAGAGCTGTTTTAAGGACTTCAAACGCTTTCTCTTGAGCTGCATCCCAATAGAATTGCTTTTCAGTCTTCAGTAGGTCATGCAAAGATCTAGCTTTGTCAGCAAAGTTCTCAATAAATCTTCGGTAATAGGAACATAATCCAAGAAAGCTCCTCAGTTCAGAGATATTCCTTGGCCTCGGAAATTTAGAGACGGCTTCAACTTTATCTGGATCTGGATGAATTCCATTGGCGTCAAAAAGGTGTCCCAAAATCTTTATCCTCCTTGATCCAAAAAGACACTTTTTGTGGTTTAAGTTTAGTCCAGCTTTCTGGATGCACCTTAATACAAGTTGTAGAGGACGTAGATGTTCCTCAAAGGTAGGTGCGTAAACTACGATGTCGTCCAGGTAGCAAAGGCACATGTTCCATTTGAGACTGCCCAGTACACTATATATCATCCTTTCAAACGTTGCTGGAGCGTTGCATAGACCGAAAGGCATTACTTGGAATTCATACAGCCCATCTGGAGTGATGAAGGCAGTTTTCTCCCTGTCTTTTTCGTCCACTTCAATCTGCCAATACCCGGACCGAAGATCCATCGTGGAGAAGTAACTAGAGCCAGCTAAACTGTCCAAGGCATCGTCAATGCGTGGCAGCGGGCAAACATCTTTTTTTGTTATCTTATTTAATCGACGGTAATCAACGCAGAATCTCCAGGTTCCATCTTTCTTTCGAACTAGAATAACTGGAGATGACCAAGGACTTTCAGAGGGCTTCACGATGTGATTTTCAATCATCTTGTTCACTTCATCTTGAATTAGTCGTCGTTCACTTGGTGCTACTCTATAGGGCCGCTGTTTGATAGGAGAGTGGTCTCCTGTGTTTATCTTGTGCTTCACAGTACTGGTGGGCTTAATAGGAGTACTCCCAAAGTCAAATATGTCAATAAACTCGTCAAGGCATGAAACAAGCTGTAACCTTTGAATTTCAGACAGCCCTGGATCTAGAGTAAGGTTTATCTTCTTTGACCATTCACGTGACTTTAGCTGCGCTTCTTGTAACTTATCGCTGGATTCAATAAGACTGCAAACATTCCCATTCTCATAACTTTCCATGGTGCACATATTCATTCCTGATGGAATCAGTTGCGGCCAAGACGCTCCATTCGCCACCCAAATGCTACCTCGGCCGTGTCGAAATGTAACCAATGAGTTTGGTATAAGAACTTCCCTTCTTAATAATAAGTCCTTAGAAGTTGAGACTAAAACATCTCTAACACCACATATTTCTTCGTTTATCACACTGATCTTCTTTATTGATTTAGGCGGGATGACGAAGTCGTCGGAAGCAAACAATCTCTGGTTTTCCTCCTCTTGAGATTCCAGGACGGAGGTTTCCCCGAATGGAGTTCATTTCTGCCACAATCAATGACGGCCTCGGTGGCCTTGAAGAAGTCCCATCCAAATATGATGTCATGGCTGCATTCCACCATAACAACGAATTCAAATGAGATATTCAGACCATTAACTTCTATGTTCAGGACACATTTTCCTATGGTTTCTATTAAATTTTTGTTTGCGGCTTTAAGAATGGGACCTGGTTCTTTGAAGAGAGGTGTCTTTATTTCGCGTCGAAATTTGTCTGAAATAACAGAAAAGTCGGCTCCTGAATCCACCAATGCTTTAATTTTGCGTCCATTTATTTCGACCATAACAAAATTTTCTTTTAATTTAGCGGCGATATACCCTGGAGGAATTTCCTCAATGGCGACCTCACCCCCGTTAGAAGCCGCTCCACTTAGTTTTTCACATTCTGAGGCTTGGGAGAACGGCTGAAACGACGGGCTGGCGACTGGGATTGTCTTCGGGCTGGCGACCTTGCGCGGCTTGGATGTGGGGAAGAGCTCCGGTAGAAGTACGTCGAGGTTTGGGGCGTTACATAGTCGTCGTCGGCGTCATATCTCGGGGGTCGACTCGAAAATCCAACATTTCTTCTTTCTCCACCATTCCTTGTCCTGGCTTCAGCAAAGACCTGCCGTCGTTCCCTACAATAACGGACGACATGTCCGGGTCGTCCGCAGTGGAAGCAGATAGGTTTGTCGTCGTAGGTTCTCCAATGTTCCGTCTTCCTGGGTTGGGTTGGTCGGTCGATATTATAATAGGGCGTTCGTGGTTGTTGTTGTACCACGTTGACTTGTGGTCTGGTAGGTTGTAGAGCACGGCTGACCTCTTCCCTCAGTCTGTTCCAGGGCGTTCACCTCTCGGAGCGGATTGATCACTTCAGGTGCTGAGAAAACCTTTTGTATCTCTTCTCTAACGATGCGGCGAATTAAGCCGGCCAAGTCGTCTGAGTCGTCAACACACGAAATGGGCATTACGTTTGACAACCTGGCGAATTTCGTACGGCCGATCCGGCGCTGCTTGACGGTTGTCAGATGACGGCAGAACTTCAGGATCTCATCTACCGTCTGTATCCACCAATACCTGGTATGTGTCCTCCGAAATTCCCTTTATAATGTGAGCAACTATCTCACCTTCTTCCATACGAGGGTTCACCTGGTGGCAGAGACTAAGAATCTCTCGGATGTATGACTCGCTGGATTCCTCGGCCTTCTGTGCTCTTGACTTCAGAACTTCCTCGGCGCGTCGAGCAGAATCCTCCTGCAGTCCGAACACACCGCGGAATGCGTCTTCAAAGCTTCTCCACGAGTTGAGTGATTCTTCGTTATTATCAAACCACCTTCTAGCAGTTCCGTTCAAGTAAAATACGACGTTGGCAAGCTTCATGGTCTCGTCCCATTTGTTGTACTTCGAAACTCTCTCGTACTCTTTCAACCACTGTCCAGGGTTTATATTTCCATCTCCAGAAAAGGTAGAAGGATCTCGTTGGCGCTGACAAGGGAGGTAGGATCCGTTAACAGTAGGTCTGGTCGTCTTCCATTTCTATTCGTTGTGGCAAAGGTTGAAGAATTGGTTCACGTCCCTGTAGACGTCGACTTCTTCGAAGTTCCGTCACGTTACCCAGCGTCTCCACCAAAATATGTCGCGGAGATAAATAAAGCAAGGGGAAGTTTGGGGATAATTAGTTTATTATAAAGGAGCGATAGAGCGTACAACTTACCCCAAGACAGAGTTAACCCTAATGAGGGATGTCAGCTCCCCCCGCCGGCCAGATTCCGCGAACCCCTCACCCCCCTGGTGTCCAGGGATGATTGACAGGCGTCCCATGGGGCCTCTCGTAGTTGGAACCGCTGAGCCGCTTGACAATATTCTTTCGGAGTACTTAAAAAAAAAAAAATTAAAGTTACGTTCAATAATTTGTGCAGTTATTCTGTGTCTGGTAAGTTAAAAAATATTAATTAAAAAAAATTAAAATATTAATTAAAACGTTTTATTATTTTGTATTAGCGATTACTAATTTTTTTTTTCAGACCTTCTCGATAAATATAGAATCAGTACCTAATCATATGCAAATGGAGGTAATAGATATCCAGTGCGATTCAGATTTAAAGGCAAAATTCATTGAAGTTGGCGTTTCTGAATTTTACAAATATTTGCCAGCCAGATTTGAAAACACTCGAAAATTAGCATATGAAATTATGTCCATGTTTGGAAGTACTTATCGGTGCGAGCAGTTATTTTCACTTATGAAAGGAAATAAGTCTCCAATCAGATCGAGAATTACTGACGTTCACCTTGGGTCAGTTTTAAAATTAATCACTGCGAACAAGATTTCCCCCGAAGTAGGAAAGAAGGTAGCAGAAAAGAGATGCCAAATATCAGGGAGAAAATATTAACTATACTTTCTTTTTTCTTATTAGTATTTTTTAAAATAAACCTACATAAATGTTACTATACAAATTTAATTACTTGTTTTCTTTTTTTGCGGGCCACATAATCTTATTACTTTTTTATTTGGCCCGTGTTAGGATTTGAGTTTGACATGCTTGATATACACCATTCAGTCAAACCTCGTCTATAATTGATCAATATATTTCCTCACAAAAGAAGAAAACAGTCAACTACTGAATAAAATGCTAAATTAAGCTTGTACAAGAACTTTATTACACGATAGATAATTTAATATGTAGTGCATATATATATATATGTGACAATATAATAAGGTGGGAAGAGAAATAAGGACACCACAAGTTTGGAAGAGGAACCCAGGCAACCAGAGAGAGAGGGGGAGAGTCGGGCGGTCGTTCGTGTCGCACACAATCCCCAACCGTCTTAAAAGTCCCGAGGTGTTAAGTGACGGCCCCAGTGGTCGCACCTTGGAATGTCGCTGATGTCTAAAGTGACCGGTCCTTACCCTCCCGTCTCTCTCTGGGTTGACTGTAGGTTGGCTTTATTAATCCTGGAAGAGTATATATTATGACATATGTATGTATGTCGCAATTTCGTTGCGGAATTTTTTGTTGTTGGTTGAGAATGGTGTAGATTGTTGAAAGCGCAGTCGTTTGAGTGGAAAGTGAAGCATACAGAGGGAATAACCAGGACACGTGATGGGGTTTGAAAATAAAAGGCAACTAGTCGGAGGAAAGAAAGGCTTGAGAAGGCGGAGCGGTTTTGCTTATTGGTTATCTATTCACATTGCGGTAAGATTGACTTAGCTATGGGATGAGCGGAGAGATCTCTAGAGCAGGTGTTACCTCGGTGGGATCGAAGTGAAGACTACCCGATGGTGTCCAGCCGATGACTGACAATTCTTGGTTCTCGATTTAACACGAGAACCCTTCTTACTTCTCATTGGTTGAAAGGTGTGACGTGGAGGTTCCCTATTGGTTCTCCACTACGTCTTTGTCTGAAGACATGTTCCAGCTTGACCAGGAAGTGATAGTTTGTTGAACTCAACTTTTATTAGTTCCGCGATAATTAAACTGGTCATAACTTTACTAATGGTTGTGCTAACTCTTAAGCCTTCTTCCTAGGCCTTTCTTCTAGGCCTTTCTGTCCTCCAATGTTACCTTGTTCCTTTATTGAAACAAATCATACATTTTCATACATATATTGGATTAGGTTGGCATCTAATTGTACAAATTATGACAGATGCGCCCCCTACATGTGAAGAATTTATGAAGGGGTTTTAGTCTGAATAAGTTCTGTAAAGCAAAGAAAATAATTTTGAGCGAAAATTAATTGGTTATAGGGAGGTTATATACAACATTGATAAGGATATAAGAGATAAAATAAAATAAAAATGTAGGGTTAATGCCATATAGTTGGTTTATAGTTAATAGGAATCAAAATTTGTAAAGGTGAATCATAAGTTGAGTACTATGGTACATAGTGAAAAAGGAAAAATTACCTAATTACATTTTTTGCTCGAGATTGGGAAGGAAATCGAGGAAGTTTCATGAGGTAATTTTAGAAATCAAAAATAAAAATAAAATAAAAATGGTTGACTGAAATCAAAGTGAAGGCGTGGTTGAAAAAGAAAAATGCCTTGTTGTGTGAGAAAAAAAAAGAAAAAAATGCTTTGTTGCATTGATGAAAAAGAAAAATGCCTAATTACTTTTTTGCTCGAGTTTGGGAAGGAAAACGAGGAAATTTCATGAGGTATTTTGAAATCAAAAATAAAAATAAAAGAAATGTTGAGCGAAATCAAAGTTGAATGCTTGGTTGCGTAAAAAAAAAAAAGGAAAGGAAAAGGGTTTTCAAAAATAAAGGATGACTTAATGTCTTAAGTTTAACCGAAAACCAATGAGTTTTCGTTGATAAATGGAACTACGATAAAATAAACTAAGTGGTAAATAAAATGGTAAATAATTGCTAAAATAAGTGATAATAAATTGAATAAGTTGATAAATTGGTTAAATATTTTAATTTTAGAAAATAGTGAAAATGGTTAATATATAAACAAAAAATATATATAGTGGTTTGAACCCGTTTTGTATCTACATGCCATGATCTAGATTTCCTAATTGATTAATTATGCCCTATAAATTTTTTGTCTCTTTTGTAGCGACACTTAGGCGGAAACGTGATCCTAACCTTATATGCGAATTTATGCTATGTATACAGGAGACATGGAAATCTATATAACCTTTTCGTGTATTTTTGTCTTGTGTCATGTTTTTTGAGATCTCAGAAGCCGAATGTCGTATTTTAATTTGTCTCGAGCCTTATTGCGTTCTAGGGGTTTTTATGCGATCCCCTAGGGCACTTAAGATGTGCTCGCCCAATATCCACTTTATATATTGGGTGTCGGTACCTATATCAATACCTTGAATACAGGATTCGAGGGGATTCTCGATCCTTCTAAAAGGTCGCTTAATCCCTTTTGGGAGAAAACGTAAGTTCGAAAACTAACTAACAATTAAAGTGGTAATGTGCGTGAACTTTGTTCGTAATTGACTTTGAGATCTACGTGTAGGTGGAAATGTAACGTTTTTTTGGAAGTCTGTAAGAATAATTAGGATTTAATTATAATAGGGATGTGAACTCATTAAGATGTGTCGGTAACGTCTTGTGAGAGTGAAATTGAATTGTATTTGTAAAAGTCGATATGTAGCTGGAATAGGGAATGAAAATTGGGTGATATCCAGAGAGGTTCCCAAACTGGCGACATGTAGAAGTCCCCCGCTTGACCTCAATTCAGACGAGGGGCCCACTGTAATTAGATCCGGAAATGGGGGAACTCCCACCCTCTATTTGCACTAGCTTGCTGTTCGAATTTTATTGCCTCGCGGAAGATATCTTTCTCGCTTCCTGTCTCCTAATTGCTTTTGTGTGCTTGAATCTTTTAATGGTTCTCTACTTATTTTACTGGAGTGGGATTTTTTTCTTTCTTTCGGCACTGATTTGTTACTTTTCAGTTACAAATAACTAAGGGATAAAACTGGGGTACATTTATAGGGTAGGACTAGCAGACAAAGGATAAAAATCAGATGAAAGATAGGGTATCGATACAGGTTCTCCCATATTGTCAAAAATGGTGATTCTGAAATATCTGCTCGAACCTTATTCATTGTTGACCGTTCAATTTCGCACTGCTTGTTATCGTTGGGGAGTGGCGTGTATCGTTTTTGGGACAGAATGGTAGGATTTAAATGATTGTCAGGTTCGCAGTTCTTAACATCGGGGAAGAATGGCGTAAATCGCCTTGTTGAAAAAATGGCAGGGTCTAAATGCCTGAAAGGCTCGCTGTTTGTGGGTTTGAATCTTAATGGCTCTGCTGGAAATAATTCGGGTGTGAAATGCTTAAACAGGAACGTGTAATCGGGCTTGTGCTTTATATGACATATTCTAATGGCGGGCGGTGATATATAACGGACTGTTTCTGTATACAGCTTAAGCTTGTTGACGTGGATCGTATCAGTGTCTCTTTGAAGAGGTTGATTTGGTCGATCTATACGGACCACATTTGGTGAAATAATTTCTAATACTGTGTGGGGTCCTGTGAAATATGGCGCGAGTTTCCCTGTATTGGGGTGGTGATATAATTTAACTAACACTAGATCACCTACTTCGAAATGTGGTTGTTTGTGTCGTTGATCATAAATGGTTTTGTCTTGAAGATGCTTGTTTTGTGTTCGTGTGTGTGCAATCTTTCTAGCTCTGTCGATATCTGGGTAAGGTGTGCTATGGTCAGAGAGTTCTGGGGGTAGGATACCAAACATTAGGTAGATGGGTGGAAAACCTGTGGTAGAGTGTGGGGTTTTGTTATATATGACTGTAACTCTTTTGACCAACTTGGTCCATGCGATCTTAGGATTTTCTAAATGTAACAGCCTAAGTTTTCCCGTGAGGGTGGCGTTCAGGCGTTCACATAGACCGTTGGCTTGTGGATTGTTGCTGGTTGTGAGTAGTGGGTGGATGATTCTATTAAGTAGGAAACTACTAAATTTTGGCGAAGTGAAGGCAGGGGCTCAATCCGTAAGGAGGCGTTTCGGAGAGCCATCCTGTAATACTCGCTTCAGTACCTGTTGGTAGGTGGTGATGCTGGTGGATTTAGATGGAAAAGTCCACGCGTAGCGCGAAAAATGGTCGACTACAACATGGAGGTATATTTTGGTGTTGCCATATTTGGAAAATCCTGCTATGGTGTCTAGGGATAATAGGTCGAAGGGTTCTTTGGCTTCCGGGGGTTGACTTAACTCCCCGTAAGTGGGTCCCAATGGACGTTTTGTTAACTGGCAGGTGGGGCAGGTCTTAACCTTTTGTTTAATATCTTTTGACATACCTTACCAGTAATATTGCGTGGAGATGAGTCGTGACATTTGTGAAATACCGGGGTGGTTATAGTGTGCGTGTACTGTTTGTAAGAATTGTTGTATGAGTGGTTTTGGAATTATAATCTTGGTTACACCTTTTCGGGAAACTGTATGTAATCCATTACGATCAATGGTCAGGCTAGACTCTCTCGCTGGAGGAGGTTGGTGTGTCTTGATAAGGGACGCGTCTAAAAATCCACAGAACGGGTTACGGGACAAAAGATCCGCCTCATACTGTTGTTTTCCCTTTATGTAGCGGACTTCATACTCGTAACTCGATAGCCGTAAACTCCATCGAAACAATCTGCCGGACGGGTTTTTGATGGTCTTCAGCCATTGCAATGCGTGATGGTCAGAAAATATAGTAAACTTTCTGCCCATCAGATAGATGCGAAACTTCTCCACACTCTCAACGATTGCTAAGCACTCAAGTTCAGAGATGGAGTAGTTTTTCTCGTGTGGGCGCAATGTTCGGCTGAAAAACTGAACTGGATATACGTTCCCGTCAGGGTGAACCTGTTTGAGAATGCCTGCTATACCGAGGGTGGATGCATCGCAATACACTTGGCATGGCAAGCCTTCTTTGTAAAGGTGTAAAATGGGGTGTTGTGTGAGGTTCCCTTTCAGGTCAATGAACGCCTTTTGGCAAGCTTCATCCCAGATCCACAGACATCCTTTTTGAGGAGGTTATTGAGTGGTGCTCGCAAGCGAGCGTATTCCGGGATGAATTTGTTATAGACGTTCACAGCGCCTAAGAAGGATTGTAGTGTTTTTCGGTTGTGTGGTTGTTTAATGGCGTGAATGATGTCTGTGTTGCGTGTGAGCGGTGTGGTTGTACCAGCTGTGATGGTGTAGCCTAGGAAATCTATGGACTGCTTAAAAAATTCGCATTTTGCGAAGTTAAGTTGTAGCTTCTCTACCTCGCAAAAGGCGAAAATTTGTCGCAGGTGGTTTTGATGTTCCTCCAATGTGTTGGAGAAAATGATGAAGTCATCAAAATAATGTGCCACACAGTCAAGTCCGTGTCTCTGTAGGACCTGACTCATGGCTCGTTCGTAGATCTGAGGGCTGGTTTTTAATCCGAAAGGTAATCGAGTGGGTTGGTATAACCCTTCGAGGGTGGCAAATGCAAACAGTGGTCGAGAATCGGGGTGTATTGGGACCTGCCAATACGCAGAGGATATGTCGGCCGTGGAGAAATACTTGGCCTGTGCGAGGCGGTCTAGGATATCCTCGATTCTCGGGAGGGGATGGACATCAGAGCTAATTAGCTCGTTCACCTTTCTATAATCGATACAAAACCGTTTGGTCTTGTCGCGTTTAGTGACGAGGGTGACAGGGCTCGAGAAAGGTGAAAAGGATTGCTCTATAATGCCATTCTCTAGCATTTGTTGGACTTGATTACGGATTTCTTGTTGGTCACATATCGGAACACGATATGGCCGTATGGTAATTATTTTGTCGGAATTCGTGGGTATTTTTACTGGTGGAATCCGTAAGCATGGTACGTTGAATTTGTTCTGTGTGAAGATGTGATTGTATCTTTGTAAAAGTGTTGTGAACTGGGGTGTATAGAGAGGATTGTGTGTCGTGTTGTAGCATGTATGTGGCAAAGGATTTTGTTGGGTCTTAGTGTGAGTGTCGAGTTCGTTTTGTGAGTTGGTCATGTGATAGTTGTGTGACGACGTATGATCACCTATGTGCTTGGTATGCGAGTTGTCCCGCTGTATGGGTATGTTTTGGGCATTATGGTTACCAATTGAAGCCGTGGTGGCTTCGTTATTTGAGGGCATGTAAAAAAGGCAATTGGCCTTAGTGAAAAAGCTGCGTGGCGCTTGTTTAGATAAATTGTGGCATGTAGGTACTTGTGGTTCAATCAATGAATGCAAGCAATGGTTGTCATAGGCGGAAGATTTGGCTGTAGGGTAAGATCTTTGTGACATCGCCTGACATTGCCAGTAGGTGCATACATTTGGTACATTGTTAAAATGGTAGAGGATGGGGTAGACAATGGGGCGCCCAGCTGGAATATAGTGCATTTGTTAAAATCTATTGCCAATTTGAATTTGTGGAGGCTATTAAGGCTAAGAATTCCAAATGGTAACGGTGCATTCACTACATGGAAATTTTCCCTTCGGGATATTTGGCCTATGGTTAGAGGGAGAGACAATTTACCCATTGTTTTTGCAAAACCATCCAGGGTTTGGAGATCCAGTGAATGTCTCTTAAGGGTTAATTGTAGAGGTTATATGGCACTATATTCAGGCTGGCGCCTGTATCAATTAAAAAGGGGCATGGTATATTAGGGGCTAGGAAAAGTTTTACAGTCAGTTTAGGGGTTAGGGAGCCTACCTCAGTCTCGAAAAGTCTGCTCTGCTGGGGTGTCTCTGGCTTGAGATGGTTGCTGGGGACTCGGGACTGGTTGTTTTGGGACTGATTGCACTGTCCTGGCACTTTGATATCGGTTGCTCGGGACTGATTGCACTGTCCGTTCCTTTTCGTGGGTCGCCGGGACTGGTCGATGCCGGCATTCGCTGTGCCAGTGCCTCGCGCCGCAGAACTTACAGTTGGACGGTGGAAGAGGTGCATTCCAGGCACCTGGGCGTCGGGGTGTGTTGTGGTACGGACCCGACATTGTGGGCGGTTGGTCCTCTCTGTGTCGCGTTGTCGGTACACTGGGCCCGTGGATCCGCTGTACCAGTCGGAACCACTCTCCTAGGTTCTCGGGAGGCACTACGCGGACTAGGCACTGGTCGGAGAATGGCAACCCTTCTGTCAGCGTCTCGAGGATCACCTTCTGCGGGAGTCCTAGTTGCAGCCCCATGGCGGTTTTCTCCCGGTAGTAGGTCTCCAGGTTGGCTTGTCCAGTAAGCTTCATGGCGAAATATTTCGCAAAGGACGCTTCGCTTGACTCAGGATAGAGATCTAAGAGGATTTGTCTCACCTGGAAATAGCTCCGGTCGGCCAGCCGAAGTTTCCTGAAAAGCTCCAGGGTTTGTCGCACCAGGTAGTTTGGTAGACGGAGCAATTTTTCTTTTTTTTCCATGGAGTCTTCCATTTTCCGGTCAAATGCTTGGAAAAACTGGGACGCACTGTACGTTCCATCGAAGACTGGTAGATCCGCGCCCGGGGTGTCGGATCTGCCTCGGGCTAACGCCGTCGCAATCTGACTGATGGCAGCCGCTAGGGGGGCCGTCTCCTCCGCCTCGGTCATTTCCTGTCTCTCCGGTTGGTCGTCATCTTTGACGCCGATGGTATCTTGGTTACTCGCCATTTTAAAATCCTGTCGACTCGATCCGTTTGTCGCAATTTCGTTGCGGAATTTTTTGTTGTTGGTTGAGAATGGTGTAGATTGTTGAAAGCGCAGTCGTTTGAGTGGAAAGTGAAGCATACAGAGGGAATAACCAGGACACGTGATGGGGTTTGAAAATAAAAGGCAACTAGTCGGAGGAAAGAAAGGCTTGAGAAGGCGGAGCGGTTTTGCTTATTGGTTATCTATTCACATTGCGGTAAGATTGACTTAGCTATGGGATGAGCGGAGAGATCTCTAGAGCAGGTGTTACCTCGGTGGGATCGAAGTGAAGACTACCCGATGGTGTCCAGCCGATGACTGACAATTCTTGGTTCTCGATTTAACACGAGAACCCTTCTTACTTCTCATTGGTTGAAAGGTGTGACGTGGAGGTTCCCTATTGGTTCTCCATTACGTCTTTGTCTGAAGACATGTTCCAGCTTGACCAGGAAGTGATAGTTTGTTGAACTCAACTTTTATTAGTTCCGCGATAATTAAACTGGTCATAACTTTACTAATGGTTGTGCTAACTCTTAAGCCTTCTTCCTAGGCCTTTCTTCTAGGCCTTTCTGTCCTCCAATGTTACCTTGTTCCTTTATTGAAACAAATCATACATTTTCATACATATATTGGATTAGGTTGGCATCTAATTGTACAAATTATGACATGTATATAAATATAACAATTTTCTTACCATCTCAGAAGCTTTTGAAAAAGACCAACCTTCTGATCGACGAAATATCAAGCAATAAATCTTTTTCTTTATCCAAGATGTGTTTTTCATATGAACATTTACATTTTATGAGAATATCTATATTTTTAGAAAAAAAAATATTTTGAAAGAAACAAATCTTTACAACCACAAAACGAAAGATGAAACTATTTGTAAGTGAGATTTGACCACTGATGGTTACATGTTGTAACCATTGTAAATAGCATTAAATACACTCATAGACAAAACTTTAGGAAGTGGGAAGTCTTTGATATCGCCGGTCGTCTATTTTTTTTTAAGAAGACGGAGGCAATTTTGTTCACACTTGGTTACCTCGTGTGTCTTCAATATCAGTCTCCTGCAAAAAAAAAAAAAAAAAAAAAAAACAGACGACCGGCGACATCAAAACCTTTCCACATCCTTAATTTGTATCAATGGGTTTATATATAAATATATTCTAAAAAAAGTTTCTTATATAAATTACATATTGGAACTCTATTCATTTAAGCGGCAGCTTTATGGACCAACTATCAGCTCGACGGTGGCGCTCGAGTGGCAGAACTGGGAACTAAAATTGGCTTCATATTTTTGACGTCGAACTGAGGTCACGTGGGTGGGACTGGTAATGATAAATACACGGAAATATGTAAAAATGACCTAAGACTAATTTCCTTTTAAACTGACCTAAATAGTATAATGGTTATTTTAGTTCCCATTTCTGCCACTCGAGCGCCACCGTCGAGCTGATAGTTGGTCCATAAAATTGACTTAAAAGAATCTTCTGGTGATTTAACTTTATTGGGAGCCATCGTGTAAATAGAGGATTTTTTACCAATCTCTAATCTCATTATTTCGATTTTTACTGAATTTATTTATATATTTTTACAGATCATATCTAAAAAAAAATATTTTTAATTAAAATATTTGTCTCCTATATACATTTGTATATAAAATTTTTTTCAGTTGCAGTAACACATGAAAACTCCGAGGATAAGTTTCTTTATTTCATAAATGATATCTCGAGCTTTCGGATATCGTAAACCCTTCAACAGGAGTGTATAAGACATCGTGTATAAAGTTTTCGTCTTATACACTCCTGTTGAAGGGTTTACGATACCCGAAAGCTCGAGATATCATTTATGAAATAAAGAAACTTATACTCGGAGTTTTCATGCGTTACTGCAACTTATACATCAGAGGATTCTATCTTACGATTTTATAAAAAAAAAAAATTAAAAAAGAATATTTTTTGACTTTGTAAATGTGTTGATGTATACTTAATAAAAACATTTTTTTTTTGTGTTTTATAGTAATATAAATACAAATAGATACTTAAACATAAGACACAATTCCACAACATTTATGTTCAAGAAATACAACTACAAAATACGAATCACATTCTCTTTCAAACCAAATAAAGCAAACTTCTACTGTCCTTACTGCGATGAAAATTATTGGGAGGGCTTGGCTCATCAGTGGTGTACACTTCTTTTGTGTATTTATAATATATATATAATGAAGAGACATTTTACGCCATTTATTTAAATAATGAGGAAATTTCGTAATACTTTCTTTTATCTGCTCAAAAGTAAAAAGCATTGCACCGAAAGCTCGACTTTAAAAATAAATAAATAAATAGAGCACGTAAAATTTCATTTTCATTATAAAATAAATTATGGCAATGGATATACGAGGTGTGTTCAAAAAGTATCGCGAATTTTGAATTTTCGCGGGTTACGTATATTCGAATTTTGATCTTTTTGTGGCTTTATGTTGGTACTCATGTCTCTCACTTATGCCGACAAGCTCGGCCATTTTGAATGCTCACTTAATTGTTGACAGCTGCTTTGCTTGCAGGTGTTTTGGATCGTCTTCGATTCTTACCTATTTAAAAAAAATGGATCAAAGAACCTGTATCAAATTTTGTGTGAAAAACGAAATTAAGTGCGCGGATGCATTCCGAATGTTGACTGTGGCATACGGAGAAGCTACCTTGAACCGAAGCAACGTTTATCGGTGGTACAAAATATTCTCAGAAGGCCGAGAAGATGTGAACGACGAAGAGCGTGCCGGACGCCCGAGCACTTCAACAACAGACGAAAAAATTAATGAAGTGGAGAAAATGATATTGGCCAATCGTCGAATCACCGTTAGAGAAGTTGCTGAGGACCTAAACATATCGATTGGCTCGTGCCATTCGATTTTTATCAATGATTTGGGCATGAGACGGGTCGCCGCGAAATTCGTACCAAAATTGCTCAATTGCGACCAAAAACAGCATCGCATGAACATTGCTAATGAGATGTTGGACTCTGTCCGCGACGACCCAAATTTGCTCCAGATGGTCATAACTGGTGACGAAGCGTGGGTTTATGGTTATGACGTGGAAACCAAAGCTCAATCATCTCAATGGAAGCTGCTGCACGAACCAAGACCGAAAAAAGCGCGCCAAGTTCGGTCGAATGTGAAAGTTTTGCTGACAGTTTTCTTCGAGGGGCGTGGTGCATCATGAGTTCTTGCCACAGGGTAGAACAGTCTATAGGGAATATTACCTGCAAGTTATGCGCAATTTGCGCGAAGCAATCCGCCAGAAACGCCCGGATTTGTGGAAGAACAAAAATTGGCTTTTGCACCACGATAACGTCCCTGCTCACACATCGTTGCTTGTGCGCGACTTTTTGGCCAAAAACAACACACTAATGATGCCGCAGCCACCGTATTCCCCAGATCTGGCCCCCTGTGACTTTTTCTTGTTCCCTAAACTGAAGAGGCCCATGAAAGGACGACGTTACGCTACGCTTGACGAGATAAAGACGGCATCGAAGGAGGAGCTGAAAAAGATTTTTAAAAAATTATTTTTTGAAGTGCTTCGAAGATTGGAAAAGCCGTTGGCACAAGTGTATAATATTTCATGGGGATTACTTTGAAGGGGGCAAATAGGTATTCATGAATAAATAAATAATTTTTGAAAAAACACAAAAGTCGCGATACCTTTTGAACACACCTCGTAGTGTAAAAATATAATGGAAGGAACTGAAGATATACACTCATAGACAAAACTTACGGAAGTTTTAACTTTTAGCATATATATCGGGATTCAGACAATAACTCTGAAAAATATTGCAGTGGCCTTTATTGAAAACACGCGAGATAACCTCTGTCTCTTAAAAAAAAGAATAAATAGACGACCGGCGATATCAAAGACTTTCCGCATCCTTAAATATGAACTATCCTTAATTGTCAAATGTCTTAAATATTACCCATGAGTGTATATATATAAATACATTCTAAAAAAGTTTCTCATATAAATTACATATTGGGAATGAACTCTATTCATTTAAGCGGCAACTTTATGGACCAACTATCAGCTCGACGGTGGCGCTCGAGTGGCAGAACTGAGAACTAAAATTGGCTTGATATTTTTTAATGAAAAAGTGAGGTCACGTGGGTGGGATTGGTAATAAAAAATACACGAAAATATGTAAAAATAACCTAAGACTAAAATTTACTTTTAAACTTTTTTTTTTTACCTATATAATATAATGGTTATTTTAGTTCCCATTTCTGCCACTCGAGCACCACCGTCGAGCTGATAGTTGTCCATAAAACTGACTTAAAAGAATCTTCTGGTGATTTAACTCTATTGGGAGACATCGGGTGTGTAAATAGAGGATTTTTTCCAATCTCTCAACTATCATTATTTCGATTTTTTACTGAATTTATGTATATTTAAAAATCATATCTAAAAAAAAAAATATTATGTATCAGAAAATTTATTTTATATATATCGACAAATTTCCAAAACGAATATTTTTTAAATTCATAAATGTGTTAATGTATACTTAATAAATAACATTTTTGTGTGTTTTATAGTAATATGTTAAACATAAGAGACAGTATTAAGTATATTAAACATAAGACACAATAACCCGCCATTTATATTCAATAAATAAAACAACAAAGAACGAATCTTTATCTTTCAAACCAAATGAAACGAATTTCTATTGTCATTTCTGCGATGAAAAAATATATTGGGAAGGCTTGGCTCATCAGTGGTGAACCCTCCCAGCGGTATCGCCAATTTAATCTACCAGACCGCTTCTTATAGTTCTAATACTGTATTGAACGATTCTGTTTATATATGCTACAATGAAGGGTGGAATCTTAGAAATGGTATTTATGAAAACTATGGACATAAGCTTATAGGACAGTAGAATTACATATACATATTTGCATTTAGAAATGCTCTTTCATAAACAATAAGAACAAGACCAGTTAAGAATAAATTAAACATAAGACAACAACCAAACCCTCCCAATATTTTTCATCAAAGTAAGGACAGTAGAAGTTTTTTTCATTTGATTTTGAAAGAAACATTCATGCGCTCTGTGATTTTACTTCTTATATACATAGATATGTGGCGTTATGTAAAACAGAGAAGTAAACGGATGTATGTGCCAGCTACTGTGGCTTAACGATGCCCATTTATAACGGAGGGAGAGTCAGGCTTGCGTTCTTTATCTCTACTGATCTTGTGCAGAGGGTTTTTTTTCACAAAATGATGTCTCTCACTACAATATACAGTAGTTCCAAGGCAGCTGCATATATTAAACACTGTATAAATACATAAACACTCATAGACAAAACTTAAGGAAGTTGTACCTTTCAGCATGTGTATCGGGATTCAAACAATAACTCTGAAAGATATTACAGTGACCTTTATTGAAGACATACGAGATAACCAGGTGTATATACACTCATGGACAAAACTTAAGGAAGTTGTACCTTTTACCATGTATATCTGGATTAAACAGTAACTCTGAAAAATATTAGTGACCTTTATTGAAGACATACGAGATAATCAAGTGTGAACAAAATTGCCTCTGTCTCCTTAAAAAAATAAACGACCGGCGATGTCAAAGACTTTCCACTTCCTTAAGTTTTGTTAACACGAGTGTATATATAAAAATATAACAAATTTCTTACCATCTCAGGATCTTCTGAAAAAGACAAATTTTCTGATCATCGAAATATCTAGCCCAGTTATTTTCAATCCAAGATGTGCCGTTTGAACGTTTAAGTTTTATAGACTGCGATATTTTTAGAAAACCTTTATCTTGTTGGAAACAAATCTTACAAAACTGAAAATGAAACTATTTAGATGGGAGATTTGACCACTGATGAGCCTCCCCTATCTTCCATTCAGTGGTTTTGTAGAAGTTTGTGTTTTAAATTGATGATAAGAATGTTTGGTATTCTCTCAGCTAGATGGCGTTACGGTTTGTGTCCAAATTACTGACGTGGATGGCTGAGGATGGAAGACTTGGTGCTATTCATAGAGTGTACGGAACACAAATGGAAGAGTTTGTAAACAAGAGGGAGGAATCTTTATTTCTACAAAAGTGATAAATAAACAGCAAAAACAGCTTCTGTACAAAGTTCACAGGGAGCAGCAGGACCTGCGGCTTTTCCTGTCGGCGAGGTGGATGGTGGAACCGCGCAGGGTTTGGTCCTCGAAGTCGGCCATCGCCCTGGACACCGCCGTTGGTTGGACATCTCCTCTACAGACTGACTGGTGGTGGAGACACTTGGGACTGGCTTAGAGAACGACCTGTGTGTGTTTATCCACTCAATGGACAAAACTTAAGGAAGTTGTATCTTTTACCATGTATTTCGGCGGGATTCAGACAATAACTCCGAAAGATATTACAGTGACATTTATTGAAGACACACGAAATTACCAGGTTTACAAAATTGCCTCCGTTTCCCTTAAAAAAAAAAAAAAGACGACCGGCGACATCAGAGACTTGCCACATGCTTAAATATTATCCATGAGTGTACATATATAAATATATTCTAAGTTTCCTATATAAATTACATATTGGGACTCTATTCATTTATAAGCGCCAGCTTTATGGACCAACTATCAGCTCGACGGTGGCGCTCGAGTGGCAGAACTAGGAACTAAAATTGGCTTCATATTTTTGACGTACCAGTGAGGTCACGTGGGTGGGACTGGTAATGATAAATACACGAAAATATGTAAAAATGAACTAAGACTAAAATTTCCTTTTAAACTGACCTAAATAATATAATGGTTATTTTAGTTCCCATTTCTGCCACTCGAGCGCCACCGTCGAGCTGATAGTTGGTCCATAAAACTGACTTAAAAGAATCTTCTGGTGTTATTGGGAGACATCGTGTAAATAGAGGACTTCCATCAATCTCTAATCTCATTATATCTATTTTTTATACTGAATTTTTATATATATTATTTTATTTTTTAAATTATTTTTATTTGCTAACACACTTCACACCTCCCTACACCTAAAACCTACAGTTCTATTTAGGTGAACAAGGTAATACACTCACCAACAAAACTTAAGGAAATGGAAAATCTTTGATGCCGCCAGTCATCTATTTTTTATTTTATTGTTTTTTTTTTTTTAGGGAGACAGAGGAAATTTTGTTCATACTTTGGTTATCTCGTGTGTCTTCAATAAAGGTCACTGTAATATCTTTTAGAGTTATTGTCTCAATCCCGATATACATGTTGAAAAGTACAACTTCCTTAAGTTTTGTCCATGAGTGAATATTATACAGTGTATATACAGTTACGAGCGTCATCATCTCTGTCACCGTTTGCTTTTTTTTTTTTTTTGGAATGGCGCTCTCCTATTGGTTGGCCACGATGGCGCCGCCACTACGCGAGACACTTTGTTTTTGACTTTGCCCCCCCACTCGCTTTTGGGTTTTTGTAACTACTGTGTTGGAGCGGGTCGCTCCTTAAATAAATGCATATATTAGTTAATAACTAAATGGAATCCTCTCTTTCTTTTTCCCAAGCACATAGGCTATAGTTATTAACTAACATATGCATTTATTTAAAGCGCCAATTTATAATTGTAACAAATAGTATTTGAATCAAAACATTCAATCGGGTAAAACACGGGCGTTGCCCGGGTCATTCGGCTAGTTCCTATATATTGTGGAGATCCAAAGAGTGATAAAGAGTGTAGTTTGGGCGGCCATTTCAAAACTTTAAATGGATATTCTCACATGTGTAGACATGTGGTGCACTTACAGTAAAAGCAGTCGCCAATTTCCACACAACATGATTATCATGGCCTGTACCACGTGTACTAGGGATAATAATAATAAAAAAACAGAGTAGCTTCAAAAACCTATAACAGTTACTAGCCATATGTTGGATTATAGATTAGCTTCGGTATATGATTTTTCCAACTTATGAGTTTAGGTAAAGTTCTGGGCGTGACTGGTATAAAGCAGTTGGTAAAGCACCCGGAGTCCGGATAGTTGGTGACTTGAGTACGCTCCAGAAATCCGGGTTACCTCAAGATCGAGAGAGCACGCGGAGCCACCAATGTCTATGTACAACACGGCACCAACCTGGCGAGTTCCACCATGGATGACTCCACATTCATGCCAGTCTTGGCGCTGGACTCCACGAACATAGCCTGGAAGTCCTGTGCCAGTCTGGCGCCCTCCTGTGGGGGCACGCCGCGTCGTGCTGTGGTGTGGAGTAGGTCGACTTTGTTGGCAGCTAGCAGGATGGGAACACGGCGGGCCTGTACACGTATTGGTGTCCTTGTCTTACACGGTGTGCGGGTGGTACCTACCGGGTTGGACTTGGATTGTTTGGCCAGTACCTGGTAGAAGAGCTCCACCTGAAATATCCCACCTCTCTTACTCACTGTTGGATATATATACACTCACGGACAAAACTTAAGGAAGTTGTACCTTTTAGCATGTATATCGGGATTCAGACAATAACTCTGAAAGATATTACAGTGACCTTTATTGAAGACACACCAGATATCCAAGTGTGAACAAAATTGCCTCTGTATCTTCAAAAAAAAAAAGTTGACGACCGGCGTATTCAAAGACTTCCCACTTTCCTTTAGTTTTGTCCATGAATGTAGAACAAGATACTTATAATAAAATAGATCCTATAGTGTCCACACGTGATATTGCTGCCATACTAGATTGGGTAATAGTGAAGCTAACCACAACGTAGATACTTAAAAGGCCATTGTGTGTTGAGATATTTGTAAGGAGATGTCCAACTCACGTCAACAGCGTCCAGCCAATGGCGGACATTGAGGAAGGAACGCTCGCTGGTGCAGTCGTACATCATGACGATGCCGTCGGCTTTGCGGAAGTAGGACTGGGTGATGCTGCGGAACCTGCGGACACAGAGCACTTGTCGTGCACACCTAGACCGACGAAGTGGATAGCTCAGATGAACCTGTCTAGACGGACTGGTAGATAGCTCAGCCGACGAACACAGCTGTTGGTTGAGAGAACCTGTCTAGACTGACGTTCGAAAATAAAGTCAATTTGGTCTAGATGACACTGGAGTTGTTAAGAGTAAACAGTCTTGAAATGACATAGCAACGATACCATGTTGAATTATAGGTTTTATAATTATATATAATGGTATTTTTCTTAAATAAAAAGAGTAGCAACAATGAAAATATTAGGTTTGACCTTTCAACATTACTTTCAACATTCGAGGTTTGACAATGGAAACGGAGTTAACACCGAAGTCACGCAGATTTATTGGTGCTGATACTCTTGGATCTGAAAGAACGGAGCCTAAAGTAGTTTCTACCAATGGTCTATTATCGGAGCATGTTTAGGAAGTGCGACAGCAAGGTTGCCTCCCGATCTAGACATCAGTTCCAGTACCTCTCCTGTCCCGCGGTGTCCCACAACTGCAAGGTCACCACCCGCCCATCCACTGTGAGGGTCTTCAGCTGAAAGTCCATTCCTAACAAACATGTCACACAGTCAGGTCAATCCTAACCCCGGCAGACCACCTACCCAGGGTGGAGTTGAGCCCAGGCACAAACTGCCCCCTAACCACCCTCAGGATGAAGGTGGATTTCCCAACTGAGGCATCACCGATGAAGATGACCTTGTAGGTACGCTCTGGGGTAACGGAGCTGGGAGTAGGTTGTGGTCGTGGTGTGGACATAGGCTGGGGAACTTTTCTCTCAGGTGGCGGGGTGGGCGCTCGGCGGGGCACTCTGCGGACATCCACCTTGTACCTATCTCACTGCTGTCGTCAACCACGTTGTCAACTTACCTCTGTGGAGCTGCTGCTGCTGGAAGCTTGGACGTTGTGGCTGCTGGCGGCATCTTTACCTGCACCAGCTCATTACCATGTCTCATGTGACGGTGTATGCATGTTTTATTGCCGTCATTCAGAGTATTTTTATATATAGACATGTAAAAATATATGTAAATATGTAAATGTATAGACATGTGTGTATAAACAGAATTTTGTTCCACTAGATAGCACTCTGCCATCTAAAATGTTAATTTGACAATTATCCTGTCATTACATTCAAAAGTTCACAGTCTGCATTATTCGAAAGAATATATAATTATCTATACTAATTAAGAAAAAGGCATCTCGTTTTCGTGAAACTGAAAGTTTCTGATGGCTTGCGCCATCTATCGGAATAAATATCAACTATTCTCGTTGATTTTTAATTATTCCAGGATTGGCCAAATACCCATTCTTGATTAATCAAGAAAAGCTAACCACGGACGCGTTTCGGGCTGTTGGCCCTCATCAGCGTGGTGCAAGCTGTACCTCAACGACAAAAAAAGATTGGTCATTAAGGCCAGAATTGCGTGAGAACGCTACACAATGTAAAAAAAATAGTACAAATGTGATATTGTCAGGAGGACAGAGTTTCCTGGTATTCCCCCTTATCTGGACCGACCGGTCGGGGTAAACAGTGGCGTCACGTGGAAGGAGGATATATCTCAGTTCTCCCCTCTTGCTCTAACGGCTGGGTCGATTTGGCTCATGTAAATAGTAACTCTTATTTTATATTTAAAATCTCTCATATAACTCATTAAATAAATATTTAAAGTAATTCGAAGGCCTAGTTAATTATTTTTCATCGCGACAATTGTGGTGGAGACGCCGGGTAACGAGACAGTCACCAGACGAAGTCGTCGCCTTCAAGGATTGCAACCAGAGCTATCTACAGTGCTTGCATTTCCCGCTCGGAAGAAAATGGAAAGAGAAGAAAACCGACCATTCTGCCATCGGTGGAGAGATCCCACTGTCTTCTCGGGGGAACGTGGGGAAGATTCGCAGCGTTGGCTGAGCGACTTCCAGCGTGTGGCACGTTACAACAAGTGGGATGACTCCATGTGTCTGGCCAACGTCATCTTCTACCTCACTGGCACAGCGAAGTGCTGGTTCGAAAACTTCGAGGAAATCTTGAATTCGTGGGAGGAATTTAAGATAAAGTTTTGTGAAATATTTGGGAACAAGGAAGACACGGCTAGAAAAGCCGAGAACATTCTTCGAACTAGAGCGCAGACGAGTGGGGAAAACGTCGAGAGCTACATACAAGAAGTCCTCCTTCTTTGTAAACAGAGCAACCCCAGAATGTCGGAAGGAGAAAAGGTGAGCCACCTGATTAAAGGCGTAGCGGAGGAAGTGTATCAGGCACTTGTTGGGAAGGACATCAGCACGGTGGACCAATTTGTTGCGTTCTGCCGCCGATTCGAGGCATTCAAGAGGATGCGTGTTGCACCGCCCAGGTTCAACCGACTGCCCAATGTTACCACCATCTCGACCGCTGAACCTGAGAACCTAGAAGCCCTGATTAGAAGAATAGTAAGAGAGGAGGTGCAGAAGTTTATGGCTCCTCCTTCTACATTTGCCGCCCAGGATATCGACACTCCATCTCCCGACCTACGGGATGTCATCCGTAGTGAAATCCAGCAAACGTTGGCTCCTATCTCTGCTCCTCGTCAGCCCGAGAGCTTCCGCCCTCGGCAACAATACCTCCCCCAGAACGATCAAGGTTACCGACGAAGAACCGAAGGGCCACCAAATAATCAAAGGACTCAGTGGCGTACTGAAGATGACAGACCGATCTGCTTCCACTGTGGGCGCCCTGGCCACGTTGCACGTTATTGCAGAGACAGACGTCAAGCTTTTGCGGATGCCAGACTTGGAAGAGAAACAGTCGATTTCGGAAGACCAAGAACGGAAAATTACACCATGGGCGAATCAGGAAGCGAACTATCCCAAGGAAGATTTAGAAACCCGTCGCCATATCCCCACCGCGGAAGATTCCAAGCTCCCAGAAGAACCTCACAATCCCCTGCTCGCCGTCCCAGCCGCTCACCCAGTCGCCGCAGTGAGGAAAACTAGATGGCGCGCCCTCTGGAGGTGTGGCCGCCACAGACGAAAATCCTCCCTGCCGTATAGCCGCTACAATGGAAAAGAACTGGATATCTGTCAACATACAAGGACGAAATGTACAAGCTCTTGTGGACTCCGGCGCTGATTACTCAGTAATTTCTGAAGCTTTCAGACGTTCTATAAAGGCCCCAGTTTTTAAAGAAAATGGACCACTTCTAAGAGCCGCGGACAAGAAGCCTATCGTGACCCTTGGTAAGTGCTCTTTAGAAGTTCAAATCAAAGGACTCGATATTATTTTTGATTTTGTAGTAGCCGCTGAATGTAGCCACGATGTTATACTGGGCTGGGATTTCTTCAAAGCCACAGATGCCATTATAGATTGTGGGGAAAACAAATTGTATTTAAGCGAAGCTGAAAAATCCTACGAATGGAAAGACCTGAAACTTTGTGCTGCTATGGACTGTGTCATACCGCCGAAATCTTTTGGCAAGATTGTTGTCACCAGCCAGGATGTATTTGGCAGCAGAGATGTAGTCGTTACAGGTTCCAAACGCCTGCAGTTGGAAAAAGGACTTTTTATTCCCTCTTCCCTCGTTAGGTTCTTACATGGCAGAGCGGTGTTGTGGGTGACTAACAGTACTCACCAGTCTCAAGTGATACCTTCGGACATGAAGATAGGAACAATGCAAGATCTAGAAGTAGGGAGCATATCTAATCTTGACGCTTGTTCTGAAATAGCTGGAAAAGACGAAGTAACTTCCCCAGATGTGAGAGAATGTTTAATTTCAATGATTTCTACTGATTTGGAGGAAACAAAGAAAAACAGATTACTCACGTGCCTAAATGAGTTTTCTGATATATTCGACTTTGAGAAAAAGAGCTTCCCTGTCTCTGGCGAAATAAAACATAAAATCGATACGAGTGATTATCCGCCTGTCAGACAGCGTCCTTATAGAGTGTCTCCCGCCGAAAGACGTGTCATTCAGAGTGAAGTAGAGAAAATGATGGAGACTAAAATCATCCGGCCATCATCAAGTCCATGGGCCTCTCCCGTTATATTAGTGAGGAAGAAGGACGGCTCGTTGAGATTCTGTGTCGACTATCGTCGTCTAAATAAAATTACAAAGAAAGATGTTTACCCTCTCCCTCGTATCGATGACGCGCTGGACACCCTCTCTGGATCCAGGTACTTCTCCACTATGGATATGAGATCGGGTTACTGGCAAATCGAAGTAGACGATAAGGACCGGGAGAAAACGGCATTTATCACTCCAGATGGGCTTTATGAATTTAATGTAATGCCATTTGGTCTATGTAATGCACCAGCAACTTTCGAGCGAATGATAGACAACGTCCTACGGGGATTGAAATGGGACATGTGTTTATGCTACTTAGACGACATTGTAGTCTATGGATCGACCTTTAAAGAACATTTAACACGTTTATACAAAGTTTTGAGATGCATTCAGCAGGCCGGACTGTGCCTGAATTATAAAAAGTGTCATTTCGCCTCGAGACAAATAACTATCCTCGGGCACGTCGTTAATGAATTTGGAACGCAGCCAGACCCAGAAAAAGTGAAAGCCATTGTCCACTTTCCAAAACCCCGTAATATCAGTGAGACCAGAAGTTTTCTTGGGTTAAGTTCATACTATAGACGCTTCATCAAAAGTTATGCTAACAAGTCTCGACCCTTGAATAGCCTTTTAAAGAAAGATGAAAAATTCATTTGGGGCGAAGAACAAGATGAATCTTTCCGGATTCTCAAACAGGAATTGGGATCTTCGCCTGTGTTAGGACATTTCATAGAAGGTGCGGAAACTCATGTCCATACTGATGCAAGCGGCTATGGTTTAGGGGCAGTTCTTGTTCAAATCCAGAATGACGCGGAGAGACCTATAGCCTATGCCTCACGAACACTAACCAAAGCGGAAAAGAATTATTCCACTACAGAAAAAGAATGCCTCGCAGTTGTTTGGGCCCTTGGTAAATTCCGCCCGTACCTATATGGCAGACCCTTTACTGTGGTTACCGACCATCACTCGCTATGTTGGCTGGTAGGCTTGAAAGATCCATCCGGCCGCTTAGCTCGTTGGGCCCTCAAACTACAAGAATACGACATAAACATCGTTTACAAAAGCGGACGCAAGCATAAAGACGCTGACTGTTTGTCAAGAAGCCCCTTGGCTGACACCGCAGAGATAGAAGGGCACATTACTTCCATCCAAGACATTGCAGAAGAACAAAGTAAAGACCCTCATTTGGTTGGGATCCGTGAAAAACTTGCAAATGAAAATTTAAAAGGGTATCAGATGATTGGAGGCGTTCTCTATAAGAAAAATTACGACCCTGAGGGCAAACCATGGCTGCTAGTAGTCCCAAAACAAATGAGGCACGAAATTCTTAAAGATGTCCACGACACTCCAATGGCCGGTCATTTGGGATTTGCCAAAACCTATGACCGCGTTAGAAAGAGATTCTATTGGCCTGGACTTTATAGGACAGTTTCCCAATACATTGCTCATTGTAAAGAATGCCAGCGAAGGAAGGGCGTGCCTCAGAAACCTCCTGGACTACTAGTCCCAATACCTCCAACGACCTCGCCTTTTCAAAAGATAGGAATTGATTATCTGGGAAGATTTCCCATATCTCACACGGGAAATAGATGGATAATAGTCGCGACTGATTATCTCACCAGATTTGCGATAACAAAGGCCGCGGCAACAGCGGAAGCTACTGAATTAGCAACCTTCCTTATTGAAGACGTCATACTCAAGCACGGCGCTCCTCGGGAAATCATCACGGACAGAGGAAGAAATTTCATGTCTCAGACCATACGAGAAATAAATAATCTAAACGGAACAATTCACAGATTCACCACGGCATACCACCCTCAAACGAATGGTTTGACAGAAAGACTTAACAAGACCCTGACTGACATGATCTCGATGTATGTTGACGTTGATCAGAAAAATTGGGACAACATCCTACCATATGTGACCTTCGCCTACAATACCGCTCGACAAGAGACAACAGGATACAGCCCGTTCTTCCTCGTCCACGGCCGAGAAGTTGAAACACCACTGGATTCTATACTGCCGTACCAGCCGGCAGGAACTGCAGAAGATTATGTGGGCCATCTTGTGACCAACGCTGAGGACGCACGAATGTTAGCCCGTCTCAACATCCTGCAG
The DNA here is from genome assembly GCA_030710605.1 of Cordylochernes scorpioides. NCBI lineage: Eukaryota > Metazoa > Arthropoda > Arachnida > Pseudoscorpiones > Chernetidae > Cordylochernes > Cordylochernes scorpioides. The sequence continues at coordinate 77,264,245 of CP092879.1, read as the reverse complement.
GCTCAGAGCAAAGACAAAGAACGCTACGACAAGAAGCATCAGGAGGTGACGTACAAGGAAGGTGATTTGGTGTGGGTGTTCACCCCAGTCCGTACCGTTGGCTTATCGGAGAAGTTATTGAAGAGATATTTCGGACCCTATCGAGTGATCAGAAAAATATCGAGTGTAAATTATCAAGTAGAAGGCGTGACGAATACTAGGAGAAGACGAAAAACCCAAGATATCGTCCATGTAGTGAGAATGAAGCCCTACCACGACCCTGAAGTCCAAGAACAGATTGCCCAGGGTCATGTGACCGACTAGTAAACAGCGGGACGCTGTTTCTCTTGTGGAGGGAGTGATGTCAGGAGGACAGAGTTTCCTGGTATTCCCCCTTATCTGGACCGACCGGTCGGGGTAAACAGTGGCGTCACGTGGAAGGAGGATATATCTCAGTTCTCCCCTCTTGCTCTAACGGCTGGGTCGATTTGGCTCATGTAAATAGTAACTCTTATTTTATATTTAAAATCTCTCATATAACTCATTAAATAAATATTTAAAGTAATTCGAAGGCCTAGTTAATTATTTTTCATCGCGACAATATTGTACTGGGATGAAGTGCATAAATTAAGAAAAGGTTTCACGATAAGGAGATGCCTTTGTCATAATTTATGCACCTTATCCCAGTACAATATCACATTTGTACTATTTTTTCAAATTATATATACATATAGGCATACCACTATCTACAATGAATATGGCGCCCCTACACCGCTGCAGAGTTTGGTGGAGAATCGCCAGCGACACCACCTAATGTTCATTTGAGCGGTTAGGATAGGCATTTTTTATTTTAAGTATAATTATGTACCAAAAGAGGAACCTCTCCTTTTAAAAATGCATTGAAATAATGCATTCATCACCCTATTACAAAACATAAAATATGATGATGAAGAATGAGTCCACGCACCAGTTTGGATAAAATCATATAAAAGCCAACTTGTTTATAAGGTACAGACGAGGGCCATAGTCAGAAATCATAGTACATTCATGGAGAAAACTGGAGGAAGATTTACCTTTGAGCATGTATATCGGGATTTAGACAATAACTCTTATATTGGTCTTCAATAAAGGTCACTGTAATATCTTTCAGAGTTATTGTCTGAATCCCGATATACATGCTAAAAGGTACAACTTCCTTAAGTATTATCCATGAGTGTAAATATACAGAGCTTCCACCAACAATTTGTCCTTCTAATCCAAACCTCTGTCAGTTGGCGGAGATGTCATCAACCAATGAAGTCTCACGCAGCAAGTCTGAAGAACTTACAGAGAGACGTTACATACCATATCCCCAAGATACCACAGCCAATCACCTGATTGTTGAACTCCGTTGTCCAATTACGTCACGCCCTGCTGACATTGCCTAAGATAAGAAAACACCTGGGACATCCGCCATACTAACTCCAACAGTATAATACATAACTGCCTCTACTTCTTCTTTCTTTATATGCAGAGAAGAAGGCTCTGCGCACGCTACAATAAGTGCTATATTCAATCTACTGATTCGACTCCATCCCAGAAGTACACCTCTACGTGGCGGGGGGGGAGAAGCAGCACAAGTAAGGGACTGCCCTGTAGTACGGTGTTGTGAGCCGCTACGGTAACCGTGAACAGGGAACTGTGGCTGACTAACGGGGCAATGGCACCCGTCCTTTCCATGGAGTGGACAAGACACCACCACTGACTCGACTGATCAAACAGCTAAAGAGAAGATACACCTTTCTTTACAATCTAAAGAATGAATGCAGGGAAACAATCTTTGGATATACAATTGGGGGCGCTAATCTTTCTCTTGCTATTTGAATAATTCTCGCTTTAAACACCAAACACTATTGATATTTATTCTATAAGGTATTGTGTATCGAATACATTTAAAACATGCGTTTTTTTTTCTCTTGGTCCGTTACCAAGGGTTGAATAGAAGGAAGGCTGAGAGAAGAAGTGAACCTAGAGATGACGACGGCAAAAAACCCACCAGAGAAGCAAAAGGAGAGAAAAAGTCAATTAAAAAATTCCAAATAGATCCTGTCCTTGTCTGTAGGAGGACTCTCTCAAGGTGGAGGAGCTTCCCTTCCTGAGAACAGTTTTTTTTATATTTTTATCACCAAATTATAATTAATCACATTTATCTTTGATTTTGGGGGGTCGGTGGAAGGCTGGTTAAACCGTTTGGTTTTCGACCACTACGACCCGGGTTCGATTCCCGTATTGGACACTTTTTTTGTTAAAAAATATATATATTAAAAAATACTCCAATGGCCCCCCGATTCTTGCAAAAGTCCAACCCCACCAGCGAGTGCAAGTAATCAAACGGGGCTCTGGCACATTTGTAAGTGCAAAGTCGAACTGCTTTCACATGTGTAGACATGTGGTGCGCTTACAGTAAAAAAGCAGTCGCTAACTACCCACCATGATTATCATGGCCTGTACCACGTGTACTAGGGATAAGCAAAAAATATATATATATTTGATTTTGGTAACAATCGACAAAAATGTCATTAAAATATTTTGAATTGTCAGAGAAGAAGAAACTCCTTCAAGTAGATTACAAGAGAGAAGGAATGGAGAAAAATTGATTTCAGACGTTATCAAAGTAGACAGCAGTTACATGGCTTCGCTAGGTATTATTGTGGACACAAGCTCATGTCTTTGAGTGCCTCTGTTTAAGATTACTCTGTGTAATATATATTTTATCAATATACAGTTAAACCTGTCTATAGCGCCCCCTCTAAATAACGCCTTCCTTTCTATAGCGCCCGATTTAAATACATAGTACGATGCGATTTACATTACAAGTGACCTGTCTATAGCACCCTATTTTGGTGAGTCCCAAGAGGGGACGCTATAGACAGGTTTAACTGTAGTTTGAAAACACTGTTGTGTTGTTTTCTGTTGAACCTTCGATGATATAATGTCTACCTTAGATATCTGTTTTAAAAGGTTTTTAAGTCTATCTCTTACAAAAATGGCATGCACAACAATTAACTTCAATTGCTAATTCTGAAAAAAACTGGAATTAAGCCAATATATTTTATTAAAGATTCTGTTTGTCGACATCCCCACCTACCTAAATATCAACACAACATACTATAACAAGCATCTTCAAACGTCCCTGTCACCAATAAACATAGAGTATAGGAAGGACAGTTACAGTCCGACATGAAATCTAGAAAATAGGTGACAGGTTATCCGTCACATATGTTGTTTCACGCGATGTGACACAGCTCTCAGAGAACTGTTGAAACTCTGGGTGTACTTCACATTGTACTATTATATCATTTATAGAATATCTTTGTGTCTCAAAGTATAAGATAAACTATGAAAATTCGGAACTATTATAGACGCGTATGATTCTTTTTAAAAATTAAACAATTTCTACTGTCCTTTAAAAAGAATCATACGCATCTGTAATAGTTTCGAATTTTCATAACAGATGGCGCGCAAATGTATTATAAGATAAACTAACAGCATGTCAACACAGAGTTTATAATTAGGTAAAAATAAAGTTCTAATTCTCTTCTTACAGATGACATTATAAACTATTCGCATCATTAATCAACGTACATCACAGAAATATGTAAATGATCTGGCTTCGCCCGGGTTTTTTTCCTGAGTGAATGTTTGCCCAACCCACATTGCTTTATCAAAGGTTTATTAGTTGTTGTTGTAATATAATAGTATAATTGTGTATAGAGCGCGGATACTTCATTAAAATATTGTTATTATCTTAATCATTTTCCAGCCCAGAATATACAAATTCGCCTATAATCGGATTAAATTTGCATATTTCGCTGAGAAAGGTTTAATTTATGACAGACTTCCAGACCTTACGCTGCTCTATATCGTATTGAAGTTTCATAAGTCACAACTATGGTAGAAAGGTAGATGACAACACGCTAAGAGGGTTCACCAGTGATGAGCCAAGCCCTCTTATATAATAATATTATCATCGCAGTAAGGTCTACAGAGAGGTAATTTATGATAATAATACACTCATGGACAAAATTTATGGAAGTGGAAAGTCTTTGAAGTTGCCGGTCGTATATATATATATATATATTATAAAAATAAATAGTTGTATAGTTTTATAGTTAAGTATTCTATTAAAATTATCTTCATTATTTTGATTATTTAAATTTAAATTATAAAATTTGTAAATTGTTATTATTTAGTATAGATAGAGAGAAAAAAAAATCCTTTACTTCTAAAACATCATCTAGTTAATTATATATTTATAATTAATAACAATAAAATTTAACAACGTAACGTCTTTTGTATCGGCTTTTACACGTCATTTAGACATACTCTAATCCTATATATAGAAAAATAGAAGTGAGAATATATATGATAGTTAGAAAAAAGAGAGAAAGACAGAACCATGCACTATTAATCAAACTAATAATAAGAAAACAAAAAGTTTTGTAAATAAGGTAGATAAGATTGTTAGTATATATATATATTTTTTTATAATTTTATATTTTATTCTTTTTTTTTTAAATGATTTTTTAATTTTTTTTATTTTAAAATATGAATATAAATAGTTGTATTTAATAAAATATCTATATTATGAATTAACTTTTATTATAAGTTTGGTTATTATGTTTTGAAACCCTAATGGTAGACCAGACATATACAAAAAACTTAAATTGGAGTAATTATTGAAAAAAGAGGTCTGCTGAACCGGGACTTCTCAAATAGAAATTCAGCTTTCAACATTTCATCCCTTCTCTATTATGTCTTACTAAATTACTAAATGTCTTTTACTAAATACAACTATTTATATTCATATTTTAAAATAAAAAAATTTAAAAAATCATTTAAAAAAAAAAGAATAAAATATAAAATTATAAAAATATATATATATATACTAACAATCTTATCTACCTTATTTACAAAACTTTTTGTTTTCTTATTATTAGTTTGATTAATAGTGCATGGTTCTGTCTTTCTCTCTTTTTTCTAACTATCATATATATTCTCACTTCTATTATTCTATATATAGGATTAGAGTATGTCTAAATGACGTGTAAAAGCCGATACAAAAGACGTTACGTTGTTAAATTTTATTGTTATTAATTATAAATATATAATTAACTAGATGATGTTTTAGAAGTAAAGGATTTTTTTTTCTCTCTATCTATACTAAATAATAACAATTTACAAATTTTATAATTTAAATTTAAATAATCAAAATAATGAAGATAATTTTAATAGAATACTTAACTATAAAACTATACAACTATTTATTTTTATAATTAATTTAGATTTAGCTTGCTAATCTAACCAAATCTACTTGATATGATTTATCATTATGATCAGTTTGCTCCTTAAGTTTTAAATGTAGTATCACTGTTATATTTTTATTATATAGTTTTTGCACTATATATATATATATATATATATGTCATAATATATACTCTTCCAGGATTAATAAAACAAACCTACAGCCAACGAGAGAGAGATGGGCAGCTAAAGCGAGACACTTTAGACATCACGACATTCCAAAAAGGGGGAAAAAGGGGCCCGCCCGTCACCACCTGGCGACTATTTTGGGGGTCGGGTGGTGGCCACACAGGCAGTCGTTCAGTGGATAACCTCTCGCTCGCTCTCTCTCGGCTGGCTGCCTGGGTTATTGCTCTATCAACTCGTCGTGTGATTAGTTCTCACCTCACCACATTATTACCACTATATTGTCACATATATACAGGGTGTACCAGGTAAATTGGGAATTTCAACAATGGTATTTTAACTGAAATTTTTTGCAAGTAAAAATTAAAATATCCGAATGAAATTTGACACAGTAGTAGATAAAAGGATATAGTTTTTATTTATTCAATGTAGTTTCCATTATTAGCTACAACAGTCTCGAGGCGAGTGCGGAATGAAGCACAGGCCTTGGCGACGATGACCTTGTCCATTTGGGTCATCACCGTGTGAACTGCTTTCTTGACAGACTGGATGGTGGTATGAGGAGCTTTGTTGACATCTCTCTCAACAACGCCCCATACATAGTAGTCGAGGGGATTGCAATCTGGAGAATTAGGGGGCCAAATATCAGGACCCCAGTGACTAGGGACGTTAAGTGTCAGCCACGATTGTGTCTTTTTTGCCTTATGGGCTGGAGCTGAGTCCTGTTGGAAGACATACTTCCTTCCTGCGGCCACCATGTCCATCCAAGGCTTCACAACGGTCTCCAGAACATTGATGTAGGTGTCAGCGTTCATCCTAAGGCCCTTCTCAAAGAAATGGGGAGGCATGACATCACCTTCACTGCTGATAACGCCAAGGACCATTACGGAGGCAGGAAATTTCGTGTGCATCACGACAGGTATCTCTGAGGGGTCTTTACAGATCCAGCGATCATTCCTGGGATTTACCTTTTGGTCCACGTCAAAGTTCTTTTCGTCAGAGAAGAACCTTAGCATGCCAAAAGAGTCGTGTTTCAGGTTGTTGAGGAGGGCAGCAGCCTTTCCTTTTCTGTTATTCTTCATATTCTCAGTCAGCAACTGACCTTTCCGAAGGGCATAAGACTTGAGACCAAGGTCCTCATGGATAGTTCTGACAATTGTCATAGAGCCAACGTCCATTTCCTTGGCTATGGCCCTCATGCTCTTCCCAGGGTTTCCATCAATCTTCTCCTTGACATTTTTGACAAATTCTTCGCCTCTTACCCTGTCCGATCGACGCGAGTGCTTTTTCCTTGTAGCTATCCCCTCTTTGTTACTGTCGGCCTCATCAAACTGCTTCTTGACACGATAAATAGTGGTTTTGGGCAACTTAAGAAAATCCACTATCTCTTTGGGGCTCCTTCCGGCGCGCAGAGCAACGATGATGGCAGCTCGATTTTCAAATTCTCGGTTACTCTTCATCACTACACTGCGCACACATGTACTGTTGCATTTTACATGAATATGGCTACGTAATGAAAAAAAAAACAAGTTTTTAATCTCAAGTAGTTTTTGTTTTATGGACTGTCAAAGTTAGTCCCAATTTACCTGGTACACCCTGTATATATATATATATTTTTTTTTTTTAAGGAGACAGATGCAATTTTGTTCACACTTTGTTATTTCGTGTCTCTTCAATAAAGGTCAATGTAATATATTTCAGAGTTATTTTCTGAATCTCGATATATATGCTAAAAGGTACAACTTTCTTAAGTTTTGTTCATGAGTGGGTATCATACGAATCATGAATGCCAAGGAGGGTTCACCACTGATGAGCCAGGCCCTCCATTATTTTAATCATTGCAGTATACAAAAATTGTTTTATTTAAAAGAATCTTACGCGTCATAAATATTTCAAATTTCCAACAACACGCTAATGTATAAATTCCAAATATTTACAGAAATTTAAGCACAAAAATATATTTTTATAAATCTAGATCATAGAATGTTTAAACCATACATTGATCATTTTAATATAAAATATGCATGACTAATTTACATATTCATCAATGACAGATAAATATCAACCAACATAAGACTCTGATACTAATATAATATTAAAATTAGAAATATATTCTCACAATGAGTATATTTTTTATTTAAAAAACGCTAGCTTTCAAGTGTTAATCGCTCTTCAACGGGCTTACTATAATATCGACGCTGCGCGCGTTTGTTTTTGTAAATATTTCTGGTGGGATAAAGTCGATGTTATAGTAAGCCCGTTAAAGAGCGATTAACGCTTGAAAGCTAGCGTTTTTTTAAATAAAAAAGATACTCATTGTGAGAATATATTTGTAATTTTAATACAATGTTCATTATTTAATATTATCATTAACTTAAGAACCATCTATTGCATTATAGGCCTGGCTCAAAACGTGTGAATAAATTTAAAATTATTTAGTGTTACTAGAAGTTCTAATTTTCCAATTAAGATTAGAGAAAACATGTTACAAAAATGTTTCAAAGATGAACGTATTTATATAATAACAATATATTTTATCACTTAACCATACAGATATGTAAAATATTATAAAAAAGACAAAGTGGCATATCTATCCACAAAACTACAGTATTTACAATCAGTTGGTCGAGGATTTCTTCCATTTTTTACAGAAAGAATTGTCATCACAACAAATTATTATAAAGAAAATAAAGTCTCCAGGGCTAAGTTTCTTGCTCAAATTTTTATTCTCTAGCTTTCGGACCTGTCAGTCCTTCCATAGGAGTATCACGACAACCTACAAATTATGTATAAAGCTTAGATCCTTGTAGCGCCCTCTCATTAATTCTCCTAGAAATAAATTCATTATCGTGAATAAAGACTAATATAATAAACAGTGATATTTTCAAATAAAAACTATGGGAACATCCCAAAGTAAAATAATACTTCACCCACATACATATGTCAAGGGAAGGGAAGGTTAGCTAAGGAACGGGTGGCAAGCCAGGGAGATATGCAAAGTGGGTCTCACCTCTTGGACCTCTCCTCCGTCACTCAGGACGTCCGTCTCGCTGGGATCTCTCAGTGTGGACAGTCCGCTGTCTGCACGTGCAGCGCTTGTCAACAACCTTGTTTACTCCGCATGTGACACGGAAACTATAACGCAATCTAGACTAGGCCGGTGTCCCTTGGATATACCTATATAGATTGTAAAACGACATTTGAAAATTATCCCACAAGTGTTTCTTTTCAACGAAAAATCGAAATTTATTTCTAACCTTAGGGATGAGGTATGAAAGGATGAATTGTGAAGAGTAATGATAAACGGAAAAATAAAAGTGTCCAGGGATGGGAATCGAACCCACAGTGTTCCGCTTACCGGGCAGATGCTATGTCCACTAGGCTACTCTGGACATATTATTTAGAACTGCGGACATTAAAAAGCAGTAGTAAAATGCGAATGTGAAAAATAATGCACACATACTTTCAATGTTGATATCATATGTAAATATGTGGTGAGTTTTTAATATGAGGATTCTATAATGAAAACACACATAGAGGTTTAAATATTCAATTGAAGATCACATTAGTGGCTTCAATGAAAAGGTCTAGAACACAATCTCTTAAACAGCCGTTCAATCTCAATATACTAAATTATAACGTACACTCATGGACAAAATTTGAGGAAGTAGAAAGTCTTTAAATCGCCGGTCGTTTATTTATTTATTTTTTAAAGGAAACGGGGAATTTTGTTCACACTTGGTTATCTCGTGTGTCTTCAATAAAGGTCACTGTAATAATATCTTTCAGAGTTATTGTATGAATCCCGATAACATGCTAAAAGGTACAACTTACTTAGCCCATGAGTGCACAGCTATTTGTTCAAAGTTCAGTAGATATGTATTCCAATAAGATGACTCAAGTCACCAGTAAGGTTCAGTCACACGATCCTGGGTTTTTAAAGGTGCCCTGTGCTCTTAAAGACTAAAACAAGTTATCATAGCGAGGAGACTATCTGAGGGTGGCAGCTGGGTTACTAACCTAACCATTAAACTGACTTTTCATAAATCAAAGTTTTCGATGTTTCTAGAAAGCCACCTCAAGGATCGTCTAAATTACTCACCCAGGTCATCCACAAATCTCTGAAGCCTGTAGTTGCGGCCGTTTTCTGGATCAGAGCTTCTGTACACAGACACAAGACATACTGAACCTTTTTCATTTTGAAAAATTAGTATAAAAGTGCGATTGTACTGTGATCCGATGAATACATCATAAAAATTCTTCTGATCGTGCAACTAAAAGTTAATTATTCCGACAGATGGCACAAGTTATCAGTAACTTTTAGTTGCATAACCAGATGAGGTTTTTTTTCTCATTTTCTTTTTGTTCATGTGTCAATAGCTCAAATAGAAGTATACTTTGTGGTGTACACATCCGCTTTAAAATATTCATTTGAAAAGCTAATAAAAATTATTTTACAGAGAGTTGTTGATATATTAAATCTCTCCCATGAGCGACTACATCTGTAAAATAAAAAAATGAGAGACCACCTCGAGGACAGACCAGGAGAATACATATTTTTCAAAGGTGAATTTCGTGGTTCTACTGTAGCAGGGAGAGATAAACATAAAATAATCTTTCAGTACAGTAATACAATAGAACCTTCATGAGAGGACACTCGCGCTAAAAGACACCTCTCCACAAAGAACAGTTTTCATATGCAAAATTACCTTTTTTTACTATTTAGTAACTCTCCGGTAAGAGGATAACTCTCCATAAAGGATACTTTGGCTATGGAATTCGGTGTTGTCCTTTACAGGGAGGTAGTTCTACTGTACATAGATGACGCGTTATTGCTTCATAATTAATTCATGTCTAACTAGCCTTGTATTTATTGTTTGTGAAAGAGCATTGTGTTCGATGTAAATATTTATCTTCACGAGATTTTGTACTTTTAACAATTTACAACTTCTGTTTAAATGTTTTTCAACTATGAATTCAATATCGAAACCGAGTTTAACTCACTTTTAGAGGCTCATGTCAAATGTATATATATATACTCTCTCAATGCCCCTATAACCAACAATTTCTTTATAAAACTAAATTTTATCAAATATAAAATTAACTTTACTATGAATGTTAGGTTTTTTATTATTATTATTGTATTTTATTAATATTGCTTCCTTACGACTACACTGAGAGGCATAATGAAGTGGTGAGATGCGTCCACTTCAACTTGGCTAGAAAATATAATTTCACAGAGAACAAGAAGATAAAGCTCCATAAAATAACGACTAAGATTGAAAATTCATATGCCAAGATAATAACGGACCTGCCAATGATAAGCGATATCAATATCAGAGCTAACAAACCTAATATAATAGTATATGACAAAATAAAAAAAGACATAACAATCATAGAGATAGGCGTTACCTCCCAAGACAATATCCAAACTACGGAGCTGACAAAGAAAATAAAATACCAGCTACTGGCGAGGGAAATGGCCCAAACTGAAAAATGCCCGTAAAAGTAGTGCCGATAGTCTTAACATGGGATGGAATAGTAACCAAATATAACAAACAATACAGGAAGGAAATAAACATAAGAAAAAGGGACTTTGCATATATTCAATCCCTGGTGCTAAAAAAGACGATGGAAATTATCTCAACAGAAAAGAAGAATGAACCTTACGATAAGTTACAGAGAAATAAAGAAATGGAAGCCATGGATAGATTGTTGGAACGATGTAGGGAGCTGGCATGTGATGACGAGGAAGGTGGAACACCAGACATGGAGCACAGGGATACGACGACCATAGAAGAAATCCAGGAGAACGACCTAGAGCAGATGACAGGAGACCTGACAGACAAGAATGGATCAAGGCCAGGGGACCATCTTATCGAGGAGCCACTAGTAGAGGCCATAGAAAGACTGCTGGAGAGCTGCAGGACATCAGGGGACCATAACGGCAAGGGCCACAGCACTGACCAGGAGTCATGATAGCAAATGTAAATATCTTTGTTTACTTTTACTGTTGTCATTTATTGAGGTTGTAAATAAAAATATGTAAATAGACTGACCATTCGCTACACTTTTTAGAGAAAAACTTGTAACCTTTTTGAAAAATAAATTGTATTTTATTAATTAATTATAATTCATATTCATAGAATTTTATTGTTACTTATCATCATTCTTTTTGTTGTTTTTCTTTTCTTTTTTTTTGTGTTAATATAGTATATATTTTCTTTTTATGGTATAAATACAATTAAATCGCATTAAATCTTAGTGTAATTCTTTTTTGTTGTTTGAAATAAATCGAATTGAATCGAAGTGAGTCAGCTCGTTCTTTCTAGAAGAAAGTTCAAAGAAAACGTGCTAACAATGAATATATAGCTATGAATATTTTATATGTAAATAATACTATGTGAATAGTGCTAGGTAGATAATAATAATGTCTGAATAGAGAGTTTGGCTTTACAAGACTTCCAGTTTTGTAAGGTATTTGGATAAGGCCTTGAATAACGAGGACCTACCTCAGAGAAAGGCAGAATATTCATGGTTTTCCTGAATTTGGAATTTTGGTCTATTGATGAGGATTCCGTTTTTTGTTGTAGATATAAATAATCTTAAATGTAGAGTCTTATCCACACTGCAGCATCGATGTATGTAATATGTTTAAATAAACGACAATTCGCTGAAGGGAGAGTTTCTTCCTATATATTTAGTAAAATGACGTTTGAAAAGTATTTTCCGCAAATGTTTCTTTTGAACGAAAAATCCTAATTTTTTTTAAGGAGAAATAACGACTATATTCTAACCTTAGGGATGAGGTATGAATTGTGAAGAGTAATGATGAACGGAAAAATAAATGTGTCCAGGGATGGGAAACGAACCCACAGTGTTCCGCTTACCGGGCAGATGCCATGTCCACTAGGTTACCCTGAACATATTTTTCGGTTTGTATATATTATATAAAATTAATTTATAATACAATATAATGCGGCTTATGATTGTAAAACGACGTTTGACAAGTATTTTCCGCAAATGTTTCTTTTGAACGAAAAAATCGTAATTTTTATTATTCCGTTCATCATTACTCTTCACAATTCATCCTTTCATTTCTCATCCCTAAGGATAGAAATAGTCGTTATTTCTCCTTAAAATAAATTACGATTTTTAGTTCAAAAGAAACATTTGCGGAAAATACTTGTCAAACGTCGTTTTACAATCATAAGCCGCATTATATTGTATTATAAATTAATCTACTTATATATTTGCCTTATTCTGTCTGTTTGTCTGTTTGTCTGAAGCTCACGGATAGAATGCGCGCTCATTGGCTGCACGGGAACACGTGTCCTCCCTGCCACCTCTAGACAACCCTGTTATTCAAAAACCATACATCCAATCGCCATGAAATTCTGGGATATTATTAGGTATATCCCCGGAAAGGTTTTCGAAAAATAATTTCTTGAATATCTTGAATATCCTTAGAGTTATTTGCAGAATTGTAGATATAACTCGCAAGCAGCGCCGCCAGACGGTGATAGGCTTAAGCTTGCTGCTCCACCCCTGTTGACCTTGGGTCGTCGTGTGAGTCACAGCATGATGCAACAAAAAACACTCTCTCTGGGGATTGCGGCGTCAACAACCTGTAAGTTTGTGCCTCTCTCATAAACCTGTCTATACAGACCACCCTGTCTATAGCGACCACTCTAGACAACCCTGTTATCAGCTGTGTGATACATCCACCTGTCTATACAGACCACCCTGTTAATAGCGACCACCCAAGTCAACGTTTTTAGAATATATTCGCACTCGGGTAAACCCCGGGCGTTGCCCGGGCCATTCGTCTAGTTATATATATATAACTTCAAAAAAAGCTTTCAGGCTCAACAGCCCTTCGACAGGCTTAACTACGCGTAGTTCTACCTGTCAAAAGGCTGTTGAGCCCGAAACCTTGTATTGCCGTTCTATAAAAAGAAACCCTTCCCTCAGTGAATTTTCTTTCATTTATAATTTTACCGAAAGGATTATAGTATTAACAAGTTCTTTCTTTATGTAATATGTATTTATTATAATCTTAGCTAGGTATATCCCACTGTAACTGGAGTTAATTAAAGTAATTTAATTGTAAATTTCTCACCTGAGTAGATCTTCATCACCATGGCGCAGATCTCCCTCCAGGTAGTCTCCAATGACAGATCCGCTCCTCTCCAACTTGCTCTGTCCACACTCACAGCATCTTACCTACTGGTACGGTTAAACTGCCGAAACCGCTGGGAGGGTTCACCACTGATGAGCCAAGCCCTCCCAATATTTTTTCGTCGCAGTAAGGACATTAGAAGTTTGTTTTATGTTTAAAAAGAGAAACATTCGTGCTTTAATGCTTCTATTTCTTATATATAGTTAAGTCTTGAATTATATTATAAGTCTTTGATCTCGATGGTCGTTTTTTTTTTTTTAAGGAAACAGAGGCAATTTTGTCTTCAATAAAGGTCACTGTAATATCTTTCAGAGGTATTGTCTCAATCCCGAAATACATGCTAAAAGGTACAACTTCCTTAAGTTTTATCCATGAGTGTAGTTTCAACCTTGGAATATGCTAAACAGTCTGATAACAGACATATATGCATATTCTGGGGTTGTGGAAAATGATCCCGAAAGACGGTGCTAGGATACCCTGATATCAGAGCGGTCTACAAGGCGGTGTAGTCCAAGCTGGAAATGTACAGTGTGAAGCGGGACACAAAAGTGACATCCACGGCGCCAAGGATCCTTCTGACGGGGAAGTTGAAGACAAGTCCCACTTACTGTATTCCTTCTGTTCAGTTCGAACTGTAATAAAGAGCTAACTTTTGCTGCATCCCTTCAAACTCACGTGTGTATCTCTGTGCCATCCTGATTAGACAAAAGAACACAAACAACGTCTGGGTACGACGTAACAATATGTTATATTCAATTAACATATATGTTGGGATAATTTTATTGTTAACTTTCATTTTGATGTATTGTATACATTTGAATGTATTGAATATATTTGATCATTAATAAATTATGTTTGAGGTATCAAAACTACCTTTTTGTTCAAACACTGCAACCTGTAAACGGGTACAGCTAGGTGGAGCAGAGAATCAAACATAAAGTTATCTTAACAAGTATAGATTCATTAGGGATTGGAGATTTTCTAGAATCGTTTTAACAAATTTTGTGCCATCCAGAACATGAACAGCGTACGACGTAAAAATATACAGTAGAACTTGGATAATTCGAACTTCTTTAATTCGAAAACCTCTTTAATTCGAATATTTATCTTGGTCCCTAGAATTCCCTATAAATTAAATTTACCTTTTTAATTCGAATTTTTGGATAATTCGAATTTTTTATGGTCCCTTGGGGTTCGAATTATCCAAGTTCGACTGTATTAACGAATCTTTGCTCCGAGACTACTCGGATTCTATATATTTTACTTGTTATTTGGTCGTTGAGGTACAGCTTGCACCACGCTGACGAGGACCAACAGCCCGAAACGCGTACGTGGTTAGCTTTTCTTGATTAATTAAGAATGGGTATTTGGACAATTCTGGAATAATTAAATATCAACGATTAGTTGATATTTATTCCGATAGATGGCGCAAGCTATCAGTTGCACGATCAGGAAATTCCCTTTTTCTTAATACAGTCGAACTTGGATAATTCGAACCCCAAGGGACCATAAAAAAATTCGAATTATCCAAAAATTCGAATTAAAAACGTAAATTCTATTTATAGGAAATTCTAGGGACCATGATAAATATTCGAATTAAAGAGGTTTTCGAATTAAAGAAGTTCGAATTATCCAAGTTCTACTGTATTTGACTCTCTTTATACTATATTATAATAATAACAATATGGAGGTTATTAAAGATCATTTGTTTTTGAAAGTTTGTTTTGGAAAAGATATGTCGACATCAACTAATTTTTTATTTAGTTCCCTCTGAGGAGAGTGACAACGTGTTACTGAAACGTTGGGATCTAAATAAAAAATAGGTTGAAGTAACCATATCTTTATATATATATAGGTTAGATAAACATTTACTCGGGTAAAACCCAGGGCGATAGTGGGGGTTTGCTAATAGTAAATAACAGGAAGTAAAGATTGACTTACCTTGGGTAGCCGCAGTCCGTCTCGCATGGTGCTGCTGGGCAATCATCGGTCAGACCACCCAGCCCAGTTATCCTATAGCCAACTCCTACCTGAGTAACTCCAGCTGTCTGTTGAGACAATCCTGCTCCTCCAAGACTTCCTCCATCTTCTGCCGCTCACTGCAAGGATCCCAGGGTAGATTCAGGGAATGGTTGATGGTACCAATTACCTTGCGAGTTCTTTGCATTTTTCCTCACAGAGTGATCTCAGCTGTGCCAGCTCTGCCCGTAGCATAGCCACGTTGGTCTGGGTGTCCGCTAGACCCATCCTCAGCTGGCGTGTCTCTTCCTCCAGGTCCCTGGTGTCAGGACTGCTGTTGCTGGAGTGGACCCACGTGTTCACCTGCGACCATTACCTCGGCTAGTCGGTCTACAGGTTCTCCCCATCCCTAATGTCTGTTTTTTTTTTACTCAATCTCTACTATGTCATACTGGAAAAGCAAAGCCATGTACACTAATGGATAAAACTTAAGGAATTTATACATTTTAACATGTATATCGGGATTCAAACAATAACTCTGAGAGATATTACAGTGGCCTTTATTGAAAACACACGAGATAACCAAGTGTGAACAAATTTGCCTCTGCCTCTTAAAAAAAATATATATATAGACAACCGGCGGCATCAAAGACTTTCAAATTCCTTAAGTTTAATCCGTGAGTATATATGCTGATAGGTCTCCACCCAAGATGTGAAGCCTGTCCCAATATCTCCAGTTAAATGCTAGCGGCCAAAGTTGTATTCCTCCCTCCCAAGGTGGATCTAAGACCATCATCACCACAATTCCTGTGTCACCAAGTATAGCCTGACTGAACATGAAGAGCATACGGCTTATAGAGACCATTTACTCTATTTACCAGAGTAACATACACAGAACGATGTGACATTATTCCTGTCAAAGCACAAGTTCTCTTTACACGTCCTTCCTATCTCTTATACCAGGATAAGCCGATGCTTATCACTTGTTAAGACTCACGTAATCCCAGAAACCGAGCGTATCTCTTGTTCGCTCACAAACATCACTCTTGTCGCACAACTTGTGCCCCCCTCCCGAATGGTAAAGCTCATTTACTCAATTGAGAGTACCCCTCTGGGAACCATTCCTGTGGCATCACCAAATTTTAAAATTTTATAATGAAAACTACTTTATCTCTCCCAATATCCAATATGCTAAAAAGTGCAACTTCCTTAAGTTTAATCCATGAGTGTATATATATACTTTTATCACAAGAATATCTATTTGTCTAGAAAGGAATGCGGTAGATATGTATATGAGGTATATATAGATGGTACGATGTTTATGTTTGTCGATCACACGTGCTGTTTGGCCTATTGTCAATGTCACAAACATTCAGCGATGGTAGAGTAAACAATATCCGCACTTGCATTTCTTTTCATCATATTTCTTATAAGTTCCTCTTTTTATACTTTCTCTCTTCTCTCTGCAGAGATGGATTCTCGGGACGGGCCTTCAAGACTGACATAACATCTTCGACCAAGTCAAGAACCTACAAGTTCTTCATGACTTTGGAAAGTATACGTGAGGAGGCTCTGATTGCTTTCGAGAAGGAATCTTCATCTTTGGAAGAGATTCCTTGATATGGTTCTAATATCTCTATTTTATTTTTCTTAAATATATACCCCCTTTTCACTCACAGACACAACAATAACACACACACAAACACATATATAAATAAAACTTAAGGAAGTGAAAAGTCTTTGATGTCGCTGGTCATTTATTAAGAAGACAGAAGCTGTTCACACTTGGTTATCTCGTGTGTCTTCAATAAAGGTCACTGTGTATCAAATGGTCATAGCATGTCCAGAAGAAGGGGATGTACAGGAACAGAATAACCAAACTGCACCTTATCAGTACAATGTCTAACTGTATATGTGTAGGCACGCGGTGCACTTACAGTATAAACTGATGTATTGGAATGGAACACAAGAGGAAACTGCCATGGTAGTGTCGCTAACTCTTTCTTGATGGATATCAGAAAGTCTACTGTCCTCAAGTTTATGTCCATAGTTTTATATAAAATGAAAGGATTCAAAAGCACTAATGTTTCTTTTATACATAATACAAACTTCTACTGCCCTTACTGCGATGAAAAAATATATTGGGAGGGCTTGGCTCATCAGTGGTGAACCCTCCCAGCGGTTTCGCCAATTTAATCCACCAGACCGCTTCTCAGAGCTCTAATACTGTATTGGATCATTCTGCTTATATACTCAGCACTGAAGGATGGAATCTTAGAAATGGTTTTCAAGAAAACTATGGACATAAGCTTATAGGACAGTAGAATTACATTCAAATATTTGCATCGAGCAATGCTCTTCAGCAAACTATAAAGACAAGGTCATTAGGAATAAATTAACACAAAGCAATAACGCGCCATCTATACATATAAAATAAAAGGATTTAAAAGCGCGAATGTTTCTTTTATACATAAAACGAACTTCTGCTGTCCTTACTGCGATGAAAAAATATATTGGGAGGGCTTGGCTCATCAGTGGTGAACCCTCCCAGCGGTTTCGCCAATTTAATCCACCAGACCGCTTCTCAGAGCTCTAATACTGTATTGGACCATTCTGCTTATATACTCAGCACTTAAGGATGGAATCTCAGAAATGGTTTTCAAGAAAACTATGGACATAAGGTTATAGGACAGTATAATTACATTCAAATATTTGCATCGAGCAATGCTCTTCCGCAAACAATAAAGACAAGGCCAGTTAGGCATAAATTAACACAAAGCAATAACGCGCCATCTATACATATAAAATGAAAGGATTTAAAAGCACGAATGTTTCTTTTATACATAATACAAACTTCTACTGCCCTTATTTTATATAAAATACCATACCTGAGATTCCATTATTAATTGCCAAATATATAATCAGAATGTTACAATACAGTATATTAGAACTCTTGTAGCGATCTACTGGATTAAATTGGCGAAACCGCTGGTAGGGTTTGCCACTGATGAGTCGCAGTAAGGACAGTATAAGTTTGAAACTATTATAGACGCGTATGATTATTTAAAAAAAAATAAACAGAGGTGTTGTGAGAAAGAGGGAGATTTGAACGTCGTAAGTTCCAAGTCTGAATCTCACCATTACGTCAAGTTTAATTGTATGTGTCTCCATCGTATTGTAAAGAAGAGAAAAAACAAGTAGACTCACGCAATTCTGGCCTTAACTACCCGTTTCATGATTTTTCAGGATGCCTGAATGACCAGTTTTTTGGTCCTTAAGTTACAGCTTGCACCACGCTGATGAGGGCCAACATTCCGAAACGCGTCCGTAGTTAGCTTTTCTTGATTAATCAAGAATAGGTATTTGGGCAATTCTGGAATAATTAAAATTCAACGAGAATAGTTGATATTTATTCCGATAGATGGCGCAAGCAATCAGCAACTTTCAGTTGCATGATAAGGAGATGCCTTTTTTCATAAGATATAACAGTGTCGGCAGTACGGGAGATATGCAATCAATGTAGGTGGAGGGAGTTACACAGATGGAGTTTAGTATTCCAATCTCAGACCATCAACGTTCTTTCACACAGGCTTCTACATGGATGGGACAAATTGGATGACATCAAAAATTCGATTAAAAGAAAGTTCACCTCTCCAGAGACAAACACAAAAAAAAAACTAGGTGCCATCTAGTAACCGTCTCTGCAAACTTGCAGAATCGGGTTGGTGACTGCTAATTTACGGTCAAGCTTGTAGCGGCTCCCAAATATTAACTTTTCATATTTTCATTATAAGTTTTAATTTGTTTAATAACTATTTAATTCAAATATTAAATTATCTTTTATATATATAATGCTCATAAAATATACTTTATTAAAAAATCATATGAATTAACATTAATATCATATTAATTGTTGTCATATCAATATAATAAAATAATTATACATCATTCTAAATATAAATCATAAATCATATAAAATGTAAATATTTATCTATAATATATCAAACACATATATATAACATTTTATAATCTAGAAATGATATTTGACCACACACACAGACATAAAAAGAACTTCAACATGTAGTATACAACAATACTTCTGATAATTTGTATTAAATAAATGTAATTCAAAGTTGATTTTACAATAAATAATTTGTTATCTGACTCCGCCTAGAATTCCATGCCGCCCACAAGCTATTTGGTAAGAGCAAAATATACCTACATAACATGGCAATATTTTAATATGAATACGTAATGAAAAAGTCCCGTGTGCGGGAGTCTGCTAGTTTCCCCAATCGGGCGCCTCTCTAGGTGGGGGATAGGGGAATGCTTCCCATAAATTGTTGGTAGCGGTGAAATGAATTTCTAATGTAATCACATGGTTTATGATGTGAATATAAGAGACCTAGTGGTCCACTCTCGGTAGAGGAAGTCACTGAGGGAGGAGGACTAGTAGGAATTTCAGCACAAACCTATTTGTCAATGACATCTCTGTCTCTTGTCTTCTTCTCTAAGCATAAACAGCATGTGGTAAACCACGTTTTTGGAACTCGATAACATGAACCCATGCAATGACCACTCCCAATACATGCTGATTAACAATCTCATGCAGTAACTGCTGCAACTTAAGATTGAAAACTCTAGCCACCATATCTATCAGAGGTATTCTGGTTAGGAAGAAGATTTTCAACAATGTCAGTCCAACGTGGGTTACAGTTAAATGTCATGAAAAGGTCAGGTCTAGAGAGGAGGATTAGTAATCCTTCCAAAAACACGAAGTAAACAGATATATATATGTATGTTATACATTAAAAAAGAGAGATTTCTGTTGTTTTTTGATCATGTTGAGGATTATGGTAATGCAGTCGTGGTTAAAATCTTGAAAGTATAATAACAAAAATAGTTTTGATCAGAGATTGTTTTAATTGAGCTAAAGTAATATATAAGAACATAATTTGATAAAAGGTACTGCCTGGCTTAAGGTTTAAGAATCAAAAAATGAAAAACTTATTTACATAATGTACAAAAGTTTTGAGTCGGCCATCGGGATTCAACAACAATGAGTTTTTATATGCAAAGCGTGACCTCTGGCGGTCGATTTAACCGAATATTTGAATCTATAATATATAATTTTGAATAAAATAATATTTTTATATAACATGTATATGTGAACACAAGGTAATAAGACCAAATCCAAATAAATAAATAGTGTGTGACATTTCGGTAACAGCGTTGTTACCATCTTCAGACAAAAGTACTGAATGTTACCGAAACGCCACACACTATTTATTTGTTTGGATTTGGTCTTATTACCTTGTGTTTATAATCTATAGTCCAAATTGTGCCTTATCAATGTATATGTGAAAAAATAAGGAAAATGGGGCCATTGATCCAATGGTCTCCCGATTCTTGCAAAATACAACCCCACCAGTGAGTGCAAGTAACCAAACGGATCTCTGATACATTTATAAGTTAAAATATTCGAAGTGTTTTCTACATGTGCAGACATGTGGTGCACTTACAGTAAAATCAGTCTCCAACTACTACTCATCATGATTATCATGGCCTGTACTACGTGCCCACACTAGGAATGATAATAATTTTTAAAAAGAAACAAAATTTAGTGAGAAAATTTTGAACAACTATTCTATATACAGTTACGAGCGTCATGCGTGCGTTCTTCATCTCTGTCACCGTTTGCTTTTTTTTTTTTTTTTTGAATGGCGCTCTCCTATTGGTTGGCTACGATCACGCCACCACTACGCGAGACACTTTGTTTTTGACTTCCCCCCCCCCCCCCCCCCCCACTCGCTTTTTGGTGTTTGTAACTATTGTGTTGGAGCGGGTCGCATCTTAAATAAATGCATATATTAGTTAATAACTAAATGGAATCCTCTCTTTCATTTTCCCAGTAAGAGACGCCTACGGAAGCCAACAGTACATAGACAGATAAAGCACATAGGCTATAGTTATTAACTAATATATGCATTTATTTAAGGCGCCAATTTATAATTGTAACAAATAGTATTTGAATCAAAACATTCATATCGGGTAAAACACGGGCGTTGCCCGGGTCATTCGGCTAGTCCTAAATATCGAACAGTATACGTTGACAACAACGACGACCTTAAGATAAAATAGAAAGAAAAAAAACTTTTGAATCTGATATAGTTTCCCAAGGATAAGTAGATATCTCTCTAAAGTCATAGTGATTATCTCAAGACATTTACATTGCCTGCTACTTGTTGCTTTAGGGATTGTGGAATAATGGAGATCTACTTCGGGACGTCGGACAGCGACGGCTCGGGTGATTGTAAACAAACAAGCCCCAGCTGCCTCAGCCGGCAATAAAAAAAGGGAGGGGGAGCACGGCGTCGTCTACTGAGCAGTTGAGTGTTTTCCTCTGTCCTCTTAACATGTTTTAATAAAGTTATTTTGAAGGAGATTTTTTTACCCTCTCCTTTCTGCTATTTAGTGATCTGATTTAAATCCTTGCAACAGCCCACAAAGAATCATCACTGCGAATTATTCTACCAAATTTCGCATCAGTGTTTTGTGAATCGATTACCAGATATTTCTACACAGGGATATTCTATAAACCCATTCCACTTGATGCTACAGAACAGAAAGCTAAGTATATTGGAGACAGGTAGATATAAACGTGGATAGTGGCTATCTTAGAGAAAATACAATAATTCCTTCAGTATAAAATTATAAAGAAAAGACAATCCGTTGAGGTAAGAGTTTCTACCACGACCAAACAAGCTTTCGGGTGTAACAATCCTTCATCAGGTCTAATTACAATACTTGTTTTGTGCTTATCCCTAGAACACGTGGTACAGGCCATGATAATCATGGTGTGTAGAAGGCGACTGCTTTTACTGTAAGTGCACCACATATCTACACATGTGAAAAGCAGTTCGACTTTGCACTTACAAATGTGCCAGAGCACCGTTTGGTTACTTACACACGCTGGTGGGGTTGAACTTTTGCAAGAATCGGGGGCCATTGGAGCATTTTTTTTTTAATCAGAAAAAAAGTGCCCAATGCGGGAATCGAACCCGGGTCGTAGCGGTCGTAAACCAACGGTTTAGACCTTCCTTCCACCGACCCCCCGATACTAAAACTTGGAAATATTTAATAAATACGAAGAAGTAGGAATATAATACGAATTTGTAATGGAACTTCTTTTATTATTATAATAACGGCAAACACACACTTCCACGCGCCAATCCTCAAGTCTCTATCGCCATTTCCAGTTGGTCTCGAGGACCACGCCATCACCATCTCCTCAGCGGCGAAGTACGCGATCTACGTATTCTTCGTAGATCGCGAAATGCGTGGTGTCTCTGGAGACCCGCTGCTGATTCTCCACCAAACTCTGCAGCGCTGGCAGAGGCGCCATATTAATTGTACATAGTGTATATAATCCATATTATCTCTTTTTTTAATAGTGCAGACTGTGTACTTTGTATGTATTGACAAGATGTCAATAAAATTATTTTAATTGTTTATCGCCATTTATAAAGATCCCAAGATGTTATCACGTGGTCCTACCTGTTCCACCAATGAGAGCTGGGATTGAAGTCCTATTAGCTCACGGTCCAGTTTCTCTTGTAGGGATTTCCGGTCAACTTCCGTCTTTTCCTGTTCAACAACACAACAAGTTGGGTATAAGTTGGATGTAATCTCCTGTGAAATAGCTTCAATAGAAGAACAAAACCATGAGATGAAGAGTTTCTTAATTTATTCAACTATGTAAATTCCTAGGTCCTGTATTTTAAATAAATTCCTATATTTAAATTCTAGGGCAACTCTGTGCTTCACTTCCATCAATAATTGACAATATGACCCAGAATAAGTATATTGCTACGGCGTTTTATGGTTTCCACAAGTCCATATCTCAGAAGAAGGCCAAGTGACACTCACTCCTCACTTTCTTACTGCTACTCTTTTTGTGTTGTTTTTCTTGCTTCCCTCTTTCTCTTTCTTGTTTTTTTTTCTTTTTCTTCTGTCTATATCGTTGTTTCCTTTGTCTCACTGCTTTGTTCTTACGCATACCTCTGGTGAATCCTGTATAGGGTCAGTGACCCTAAATAAAGGCTTTTTGTTGTTGTTGCTATAAAAATTCTATATAATCTCTCTTCATTACCTTGTTTATACGTTTTAGTTAGATGAAGAAGTCTGAAAACTTACTTTAATAAAGTAAATAAATAAAAAATAAAAAAGTTAAGGCGTCGTCTTATGATTTATTTGTATAGTCTCTAGTTATATAAAAATTTATAAAAACATAGGGCGCCTCTCCCGTCAAAATAAACGTCAAAACCTGACGCCATCTATTGACCATCGCCGTAACTAGTGGCCTCGGGTCGGTGACAAAGCCAAAGACAGCCAATAGATGGCGTCAGGTTTTGACGTTTATTTTGACGGGAGAGGCGCCCTATGTTTCTATGGCTTAATTTTCTCCCGGCAAATTTTCCATCTATAAAAATTTATATTTCTCTTATATATTCTTATTTTTATTCCTGTTGAGGGGCAGAAATGCTCGAATGTTCGTATAAATTAAAAATAATAAAACTACACAATAAAATTTAGTTAAGTTTTACATATTTATGGGGTAAGTCATATAAAAAAAATAGTATCAAAGTGAAATTATACTGGGATCAAGTTGATAAATGAAGAAAAAATCAACGAATATATAAAGTTGATATTTATTCCGATAGATGGTGCAAGCCATCAGCAACTTTTAGTTGCATGATCTCTTTGTATTAATAAGAGACATAAGTTGTTTACTCATACGCGCGCGCGTTGAGCCATGATAAAGAGCGGGTTAGATATTGAAAGCTTTGTGTCCAATTTGACCGTCTATCAGGTTCTTTTTCTCAGAGAGGAAACCAACCACTCAGTACTAAACATTTATACTACAATCCGAGCTTAGATAGGTAGTACGTGACTCCAGAGACTTTTTTTTTTATCTTAAACCGTTATCAATTAATTAACCGTAATTATCAAACTAGGTATATTTATTTGTATTTGTTTCATTAGTTGGCTGTAAATTCAAGCTTGATTTTAATATCCTTTCTTTTCTTCTTTAAACTCTACTCAAACCATGTAATTAATTGATTGTTTATGTAATATAGTATCTAAGTTTAATGTTGTTTCTTGACGTAAGCATCCCTTGTGGGGATATCGCGTCTGATTTGATAATAAATTTAAAATTAATTCTAAAAAAAAAAAATGATAAAGGTAGTAAAAAAGTTAAAGAGCTAGAGATGACCAAACCACTAGAATGTTTCAACATTGATAAGACCTTTCCCCCCCTTTTTTTTCTATTGCGTCCAATGATAGCAGTTTTTTCCGTTTTAATCATTTTTTACTGAAGATCCTATCCTCAATGTTAAAGAATTGTGAGGTCAGAGCTCGTTGCTTTCTCTCAAAGCGAGCTTCTATCCAATCACAAAGTCTCCTTAGCTTCAATCCAGTTGTGAACCTACAAATAATAAACGTAAACATGTTCTTGGATAACTTCAGCCAGTATAAAGTTGTTTTTTTTTTTCTATTTTCACCACGTTTCAATAACAATGTTTTTTCCTTCGTCTGTATAAACAAAAATAAAGCATTTGGCAAGACGCTAAAAATGATTCTGAAGTTGTAAGGGTATCCTTATGGTGTAAGAGTGTGCAAGATATTACAGTGACCTTTATTGAAGACACACGAGATAACAAGTCTCCTTAAAAAAAAAAAGACCGGCTCTCATCAAAGATATTCAACTTCCTTAAGAGTTGTGCATGAGTATATATGGTTGGAGTTAAGAGTTCTGAATCCCTTTTGAAAAGTTTTCTGTGCATTTGGTAAAACTTTGAAGGAATTTTGCATTTCAAACTATTTTACCAAATTGCATATTGTCTTCAACTCTATGAAATTACTTTTTATTTTTTAAAGGTGATTCAAAGGGTATCCCTCTACCATATACACACTCATGGACAAAACAAAAGGAAGTTTAAAGTATTTGATATCGCCGATCGTTTATTTATTTAATATTATTTTTTTTAAGGAGACAGAGACAATTTTTTTCACACTTGGTTATCTCTGTAGGTCTTCAATAAAGTTCACTGTATCAAATATCTTTTAGAGTTATTGTCTGAATCCCGGTATACATGCTAAAAGGTACAGCTTCCTTAAGTTTTGTCCATGAGTGTATCTTTCAGAGTTATTGTCTGAATCCCGATATACATGCTAAAAGGTACAGCTTCCTTAAGTTTTGTCCATGAGTGTCTACACACTTAGTTATCTCGTGTGTCTTCAATAAAGGTCACTGTAATATCTTTCAGAGTTATGGTTTGAATACCGATATACATGCTGAAAGATATAACTTCCTTAAGTTTTGTCCATGAGTATATATAGGCGGAGTTCCACAAATCCAAATCACACCTTTATTAAAGGAGTTAAGAAGAAGAAGGAGACACAGCAGTACTGTCGACATTTGGCAGAAAGCTGTGGAGGTAGATGTGAGGTATTTGTTTGTTGTTGGAAAGCCCCGCCAAACAAACACCCAGCTGGCTTGGCACAGCTGGATTATTCATTAAATAAAACTTCGTCTACACTTATGTACTCAATTGTCATGGAGAGGCGATAGTTCAACAAAAACTAAATTTTAAAAAAGGGCATCTCCTTATCGGAGCAACTTAAAGTTGCTGATGGCTTGCGCCATCTATCTGAAAAATTATCAATTATTCGTTAATTTTTAATTATTTGATAATTGGCCAAATACCCATTCTTAATTAATCAATAAAAGCTAACCACGTACGCGTTTCGGGCTGTTGGCCCTTGTCAGCGTGGTACAAGCTGTACCTCAACGACCAAAAAACTGGTCATTCAGGCATTCTGAAAAATCATGAAATGGATAGTTAAGGCCAGAATTGTGTGAGAGCGCGACACAATGTGAAAAAAAAATAGTACAAATGTGATATTGTACTGGGATAAAGTTCTGGGGTAAGGTTCATAGAAATAAAAAATAAAAATAGGAACATTATAGGAATTCCTGTTGAAGGACATAAGTCGGTGGACAAGTGGTTAAAACCCTCGATTCCCGACAGCCATGAACCGGGGATCGAATCCCGTATTGTACACTTTTTTTCTGTTAGAACCTGTTCATATTTTCTCATTATAAATATCATAAACTAGGTTGTTCTTTTTGAGCGATACCTAAAATAAAGTTATTTTGTAACAGGAACCGGGTATTGGATGTTGGTTGGTTATGTAAATTATACTTTGTATTTTTATATTTTATAAAACGACACTTGAAGCTACACCGCATGAGTTTCTTCTCATCGAAAAATAAATATTTTTTTTCAAGGTGAAATATCGACTATTTCTAACCTTTTTGGATGAGGTATGAAAGGGTGAATTATGAAGAGTAATGACGAACGGAAGTCCCTGGTCACTTTTATTTATCCGTTCATCATTGCTCTTCATAATTCACCCTTTCATACCTCATCCAAAAAGGATAGAAATAGTCGATATCTCACCTTGAAATAAAATATTTATTTATCGTTGAAAAGAAACTCATGCGGTGTAGCTTCAAGTGTCGTTTTACAATCACATGCCGCAGTGTATTATATTGTTTTATATTTTATGTAAATAGTAGTTTACATTTTTCTCTCGTTTTATATTTTGCCTTTATAAAAGGTGATGCTGCCTGTTCCGGCAGTCGTTGTCGTTGTAGAATAGAGTAGTATGGCTTGTAGAGTAGAGCGTACAGCATGCTTGATGAAATAAACGTACCTCTTCCGCAGTTACAAGTTTTATCTCTGTGGTAGATTTATATCGGGGTATATCTCCGCGACACAGAGCATAAATGCTCAAAAGATTATATAAACAAAACAAAAACCCTAAAAATAGACTCTTCATTTTATGTTTCTGTTCTTTTTTTGATGAAACTACATAATTTATCTTCCGTTATGTTTATTATAATTCCATTGTGAAAAAAAATGTGTTCGAAAGCTTGTTTATATGCTCCAATAAAAATGAAATTATTTTTTTGTTTGAAAGTTTCAAACATTATCAATTCAATCTAATACAGTGTTTAAAGTACTCAAATAGGTATATAAAATGTTCCAATGGCCCCCGATTCTTGCAAAAGTCCAACCCCACCAGCGAGTGCAAGTAACCAAACGGGGCTCTGGCAAATTTGTATGCGAAACGTCGAACTGCTTTCCCCATGTGTAGACATGTGGTGTACTTACAGTAAAAGCAGTCGAATACCTCTACCTGTACCACGTGTACTAGAGATAAGCAAATATGTTTTATAAAAATATTATTTAAAAAAATTAAAATTTATGGGAAAAAAACAATGGTTGCCTGTAAAGTCGGTTTTACGGGCGAAGATTTTACGTGACAACGGTAGAATATTTATTGATATGAATATAATTAAATTGCACAATAGGAACAAGGAATTGAATGAAAATAAGAATTGCACAAATTTTAACTATAGAAATATATTTTGTTTACTAAAACATTGTACATGTAAACTTAAACTTAACTAATTCCTATTTGAGTGATTTTGTTGAGGATAGGACGATGATAGGAGAAATATGAAATGAAGGCACCGTTGAAGGCACCGTTTCCATTGTTTTGAGAGTGGTGATTCCTGTTGAACATTTGAAATTGAATGGATGAATTTTTAATTTTGAAGAATCAATTTGAAAATCAAAACACTTATTCAGATCGAAGGTTCAAATTTTTGCTAAATAAATTTGAAACTATTTAAAATTTGTAAAATAATAATTAATTAATTAATTAATTTTAAACTAATAATTTACTTAACACTATCAACATTTATCAATAGTATGACATAACCTATAAACTCAGTTTCTCAACTTTTGTGTCAATCTAACAATTAATCAATCAATCATAGTTTACGATAATGAAATATCAGTGTACAATTATTTACCTTTATTGTTGTAGTTGTTGTAAATGACGAATCTAAGCACTCCACATTTTCACTACAGACACAGCTGACGATACTTTAACCACACGTGTGAACTTGTATTATGACGCTTTCTTGTTTTTCCAACGCCAAGAACGTTCGAGAAAGACAAAGACAGAGACAAGCATGCGCCGATTCAATGCGCCTAATTCTCTAATTCGATGACTCATCGTAACGTTACCGGGCGTTACACTTTTTCATAAGTGACTCCCAGCCGCAACCTAATTTAAGACGTTGTCACGTCAAAATCGACCGCCAGAGGTCGCGTTTCCTTTTATATAACCCGTTGTTGTTTCCCGTTGGCCGCCTCAAACCTTTTGTAAATTATGTAAATAAGTCTTCCATTTTTTTTTATTCTTACGCCTTAAATCAGGCAATATTTTTCTCAATTTATGTATTTATGTTCCATAAGCTTAATTAAAGCTAATTCTGATCAAAACTATTTTTCTTTTTTTCCGCGAATGCAAAACAGTATCATAATGATCAAACAAGCCACTTAATACAAAAGCAAAACCTTATCTCAACAATACCAAAATCAGCAGAAGTCCTTTTTTTCATAATATATATATGAAGTAGTGAGCGCTTACCTTTGGACGTACTCTCCGCTGCTCCAGAGTGTACAGTTTGGTCTCCAGCTCCGGGTTGACGGACTCCAGGTAGTGCTGGTGTTTCTGGTGTTCCCTGGGAGACAACTACAGCTGTTATATAGCGCCATCTGTAGCTGAGAGAATAAACCATTTAGATCGACCATTTCTTTTTTCCAAATATAAAACACAACTCCCTAATACCCTTACCACGATAGAAAAAAATTGATATGAAAAAATATTATTTGTTTGAAGAAGATCATTGCTCGATGTAAATATGAGTGAAAACTGTGATAGACAAAACTTAAAGAATGGAAAGTCTTTGATGTCGCAAATCGCCTGTTTTTTTTTTTTTGAAGGAGACAGAGGCATTTATTTTTTTACACTTGGTTATCTCGTGTGTCTTTAATAAAGGTCACTGTAATATCTTTCAGAATTATTGTCTGAATCCTGATATACATGGTAAAAGGTACGACTTCCTTAAGTTTTGTCCATGAGTGTATAATCAAAGATCTATTTTTTAAAATAGGAGTAGATTCCCAAATATCCATAGCAAGTGTTTAGAGACCGATGTTTGACATGGCGAGTTTCCCCCTTAGATAAAATATATCTATTTACAACCCAGCCATGTTAAATTAATCTCTATCTCCATTATATATGAGCATCTTTAGAAAAAATTGATCAGAAACTCCATCGCGTGGAAAGTCTTCTTATACTCTGCATCTCTTTCCATACCACCATACATTTGGTTAACACTTCCAGTCAACTAGTTCTTCAACTTGTTCAGTCCTAACAGTGCCCATACTAATGGACAAAACTTAAGGAAGTTGTACCTTTTACCATGTATATCGGGATTCAGACAATAACTCTGAAAGATATTACAGTGACCTTTATTGTGAAGACACATGAGATAACCAAGTGTGTATACACTCATGGACAAAACTTAAGGAAGTTGTACCTTTTACCTTGTATATACCGGGATTCAGACAATAACTCTGAAAGATATTACAGTGATCTTTATTGAAGACACACGAGATAACCAAGTGTGAACATGACTGACTCTGTCTCGTTCAAAAAAACAGACGACTGGCGACATCAAAGACTTTCCACTCCCTCAAGTTTTGTCCATAAGTGTATATAGCCAATAACTTACTTATAAACCAAACAGGTTCAAAGTTGTACCTACTATTTACATGTAAATGAACAAAGGATACTTACATGTTCCAGGTAGAGTCCAGACGGGCGTTCTCCTCTTGCAAAGACCGGACCTCGTCCATGAGTCCTCTGACGGATCGTTCCACCGTCTCCTCTCTCTCCATGGTCCTGTACGACACAACCTGACGGTTACACAGATGTGGGGTATTTCTATTAAACGTCAGAATCTGACGCCATTATCAGTTTGCCAAAGCTGGTGTTGTGGCTTTGTCACCGACCCGATGCCGCTAGTTGCGGCGACGGTCAATAGATGGCGTCAGATTCTGACGTTTATTTTGACGGGAGAGGCGACCATTGCTTCCATGGATAAATTTCCTCCCGGCAAATTTTCCATCTATATATATATATATACATATATTTCCCCCACCTACTTTGTATTTTAAAAATTATTTCAACTGTGATATTATAACACTATGCGGCGCTGAGTTTGTTTATACAAAAATGTAATGCCTTGATAAAGGTTTGGCGTTCAGCCAACCGAAATATTGACAAATAAATATTTTATTAAATCCAATATATGTCTATTTATTATCTAATATACATATATATTAATCCGTCATTATGTAAATTTCGCATTTGTCCGAAAGCTCGCCAAGGTTCATTTTCAATAAAGAAACACGTCGCCGTGTGTTAACTTTTTATCTATTTTTAGAAATGATATTTAGAGATTTCTCCTATTGTGTAACCTTATCTCTGTAGGAAAAGGTGTGGACACCGTAAGAAGTACCAACCCGAGTCCGGAACACTCAGCGAAGCCCCGAGCGAAGTCCTCGAAGCTGATCCGACCGTCACCGTCGTGGTCCAGTCCAAGAAAGATGTCCTCCACGGACTCCGAGATCCCAAGTCCAGAGCAAAGCTGTGCCAGTCTCTCACGGTCCAGGTATTGTCCGTCCGAACAGCAGGCTCGGAACAAGTTCTCTAGCTGCCGTCAACACAGCTCTACATTTATACACTCATGGAGAGAAAAACTTAAGGAAGTTGTACCTTTTAGCATATATATCGGGATTCAGACAATAACTCTGAAAGATACACTCATAGACAAAACTTAAGGAAGTTGTACCTTTTAGCATGTATATCGGGATTGACACAATAACTCTGAAAGATATACTCATGTACAAAACTTAAGGAAGTTGTACCTTTTAGCATGTATATCGGGATTCAGACAATAACTCTGAAAGATACACTCATAGACAAAACTTAAGGAAGTTGTACCTTTTAGCATGTATATCGGGATTGACACAATAACTCTGAAAGATACACTCATCTACAAAACTTAAGGAAGTTGTACCTTTTAGCATGTATATCGAGATTCAGACAATAACTCTGAAAGATACACTCATGGACAAAACTTAAGGAAGTTGTACCTTTTAACATGTATATCGGGATTCAGACAATAACTCTGAAAGATACACTCATGGACAAAACTTAAGGAAGTTGTACCTTTTAGCATGTATATCGGGATTTAGACAAAAACTCTGAAAGATACACTCATGGACAGAACTTAAGGAAGTTGTACTTTTCAGCATGTAAATCGGGATTCAGACAATAACTCTGAAAGATACACTCATGGACACAACTTAAGGAAGTTGTACCTTTTAGCATGTATATCGGGATTCAGACAATAACTCTGAAAGATACACTCATGGACAAAACTTAAGGAAGTTGTACCTTTTAGCATGTATATCGGAATTCAGACAATAACTCTGAAAGATACACTCATGGACAGAACTTAAGGAAGTTGTACTTTTCAGCATGTAAATCGGGATTCAGACAATAACTCTGAAAGATACACTCATGGACAAAACTTAAGGGAGTTGTACCTTTTAGCATGTATATCGGGATTCAGACAATAACTCTGAAAGATACACTCATGGACAAAACTTAAGGAAGTTGTACTTTTTACCATGTATATCGGGATTCAGACAATAACTCTGAAAGATACACTCATCTACAAAACTTAAGGAAGTTGTACCTTTTAGCATGTATATCGGGATTCAGACAATAACTCTGAAAGATACACTCATGGACAAAACTTAAGGAAGTTTTACTTTTCAGCATGTATATCGGGATTCAGACAATAACTCTGAAAGATATACTCATGGACAAAACTTAAGGAAGTTGTACCTTTTAGCATGTATATCGGGATTCAGACAATAACTCTGAAAGATATACTCATGGACAAAACTTAAGGAAGTTGTACCTTTTAGCATGTATATCAGGATTCAGACAATAACTCTGAAAACTATTTGATACACAGTGACCTTTATTGAAGACACACGAGATAACCAAGTGTGAACAACCTCTGCCTCCTTAAAAAAAAAAAATAAAAAAAATTGACGACCGGCGACATCAAAAACTTTCCACTTCCTTAAATTATGTCCATGAGTGTATAATTATTAAAGTTGTATTGTCAAAATTTATTAAAACATGTTCCAAAAAATTGGCTTCTTTTTTTTTTTCAACCTAACAGTAGCAAATGAACATTGATCATTTAATATCGATTTTATATATTTTTTAGCTTCTATATTTGGTTTCTTGGGAGTTTTTGTACAGAAGAAGAAGCGGGGGTTAAAGGAAAAGACACCACTACTTGGTAAGGGGATGAAAAGGGGGAGAGGGAAACGGGGGAGAAACAGTGGGATGGAAAGAGTATGCAAATTGGAATATCAGGAGTAGGAAAAGAGGACATCTTCACGGCCAGCTGTGTTTAGGAATTCACGGTAAAGGCACATTTAAGGAGATAATCCGCCATAATTCAATAAAACAATCCCATGTTACCATATTATGGTGAAAAACATCAGGTTTCCAGGGATATCGGTTTCTTTTTTAAATTTTTATTTCAAATTTCTAGAGATTTCGGACATGATAACCCTTCCACAGGAGAAACATAATATAATAAAAATCGAACATTTATCCTAACTATAAAAAAGATTTATTTTTTCAAGAGACTCGCAAATTCAATATCTTTATATATAAACAGTTAAACCTGTCTATAGCGTCCCCTCTTGGGACTCACCAAAATAGGGTGCTATAGAGATGGGGGTGCTATAGACAGGTCACTTCTAATGTAAATCGCATCGTACTACGAATTTAAAATCGGGCGCTATAGAGAAGGAGGCGCTATTTAGAGGGGGCGCAATAGACAGGTTTAACTGTATATACCACACATACACAAAACAAAACAAAAAATTATATATTTTTTTAAAACTAAATTTTTAAAGTAAAACCTATCGAATTTATAAAAGAGTATCCAGAGGTTGAAATGGATGTAAGCAGTCGTGGCCGAGTGGTTAAGGCGTTGGACTTGAAATCCAATGGGGATTCCCCGCGCAGGTTCGAATCCTGCCGGCTGCGTTTTTTTTTTTTTTTTTTATGAAATTTATTGTTCACATTTTTGTCATTATTTGCCTTTAAACTATATGCGATTTATATTTGTATTATTATAATTCTTATAGTCTATATTTGTATAAAATACCTTTATTAAAAAAAAAGGTCAATTACATTTTTCACGAATCAATATAAGAGAAAAAAGAAGAAAAAAACATTTAAAAGGATTTTAAAAGAGGCGGGTTAATGGACAAATTACATTACCAACTAAGTCTCTACTTTTTATTCAGAGATTATGTAAAATAATAAAGGGGAGTATTTGGAGAAAAAAGCCTTCTTCTTTTTTATCTCGGGGAAAAAAGTAATACTATATATGTGTATTGGTTACATATATTATATATGTATGGCTTTGTTTCACCGACCTGAGTCCGCTGGTTTGCGGAGACGGTCAATAGATGCCGCCTATTTTTAGCGTCTATTTTGACGGGAGAGGCGACCTTTATTTTATAGAACCATTTCCTCCCGGAAAATTTTCATATATATATATGGAAGCAATGGTCGCCTCTCCCGTCAAAATAAACGTCAGAATCTGACGCCATCTATTGACCGTCGCCGCAACTAGCGGCATCGGGTCGGTGACAAAGCTACAACAGCCGGTCAATAGATGGCTTCAGATTCTGACGTTTATTTTGACGGGAGAGGCGACCATTGCTTCCATGGATTAATTTCCTCCCGGCAAATTTTCCATCTATGTTTTGCCAATAGATTTGGCCCAGCCACATTGCCAGCAAAACACCTCTTTGGTAGATTGTGAGGATTCCATTAGATCCCGTGCGGATCTCATGGAATAAAGTCCGCCCTAAACTGACGAGGGCCATTAGCCCGAAACCATGGTCTCTAGGTGGACGCTTATCAGTTTGCCAAAGTTGGTGTTGTGGCTTTGTCACCGACCCGATGCCGCTAGTTGCGGCGACGGTCAATAGATGGCGTCAGATTCTGACGTTTATTTTGACGGGAGAGGCGACCATTGCTTCCATGGATTAATTTCCTCCCGGCAAATTTTCCATCTATATATATATATACTAGCGGATGTGCCCGGCTTCGCCCGGGTTTTTACCCGAGTAAAGGTTTGTCTAACGAACATTTGTTAAAACAATTCTCTATAAATTTATTAAAAAAAGAAGATATATTTTGATAATTTGAAACTTGTAAATTTGAATCTCTCGATAAAGTGAACATTTTTTCCCGGTCCCTGTGTGCCGTGTCATCCTGAATTTGGTCTTTCCTAATTTTCTACATTACAAAATCATCGTTTTATCTAGTGAACATTTTTTTCCGGTCCCTTGAAAAATACTCGATAAGTTGAATAAAATCAATATTAATTGGTTCCCTCGGTAATTGGAAATTAAAGGAATAGTATCTTCGCCTTGGAATTGTATCATTATTCTTGTCTCAAATAAATTGCCGTGTCATCCTGAGATAATCTTACTTTTGATAAATAATATTTAAGATTTTATTATATATATTATATTATATTTATATTACACGTTATTTGTTTTCTTGGCCGACTGTTTTACATATGGTGTTATCTTAAAATTGCTTGTTTTGAATAATTTTTAGATTGAGATTATTAGCCAGTATGTAAAAAAATTAACTCTGTTGAAATTTAATTTTGTATTTATATATAAATAAAATTAACTCTGTTGATTTTTTTTTTTTTGTATTTAATCGATAACAGCGAAGTTACGCATGTTAATGTTAGGGAAAATATTTTGATGTTAAGCAAAACCTGCTCCATCTCGTTTTACATAAATGTTGAAAATTTGGTTGAAATTGATGAATTGTAACGAAAGTTTTTAGTGATGTCCTCTTATGAAATTTGCATTTTATTAATATAGATATAACAAGTACTGGACATGAGGTCGGGCCAGGAGACTGTTGTTGGTTTCTGTGCTGCCTGGAGTATAGGAGCTCCATCTATGTTTCCTTCCTGTAGTGAATCTGTATAATACCGATGGTCTTAATGAATCTGTATGTATGTGTTCTTGTAAAACAAGTATATTTGTTCAAAACCCCTCGTCCTACTATATTTTTTAAATTTTTAAATCGATAGATGGCGCTGTGAATCATTTCGATATTGTAAAAAAAAAAAAAACAGTCAGAATCAATAAGTATAATCCTACCCACAAACTTCCAATCCGGCCTAACCTACCTCTTCCATTACGGAGATCCTGTCCCTAGCCTCCCCAGACTGGTCTTTTGTATATATTCCGCTTTATGCGGTCATTGGGGCTCAAAAAACCATCTTATTTTGGTTAGTAGCCCCGTAAATAAAGATCACAAACATCAGGAGAGATAGTTCAGGTGAATAATAATAAAAGTTGAGAAAAGGAGCAGATACGAAAGCTGCAGCTCGATGATGACCAAGAGACCACAGCTGGTTGTTTAATTTCACCACCACCTCTGCAGCAGCAGTGCTAGGCTGAAGGCCACCGTTTCTATCTCAGGCAACAACACTTTTAACACAGCGTTGATCTTTTTTTATTATTATCCCTAGTACACGTTGTACAGGCCATGATAATCATGGTGGGTAGAAGTAGTGACTGCTTTTACTGAAGTGCACCACAGGTGAAAAGAAGTTCGACTTTGCACTTTCAAATATGCCAGAGCCCCGTTTGAGTACTTGTACTCGCTGGTGGGGGTGGACTTTTGCAAGGATCGGGGGCCATTGGAACATTTGTTCTTAATCAGAAAAAAAAAAAAAAGTGTCCAATGCGGGAATCGAACCAGGATCGTAGCGGTCGAAAACCAACGGTTGAGACCATCCTTCCTCCGACACCCTCATAGTTTGTTCTTACCTTAAATAAAATTGCTGTGTTATCCTGAAGTTTGTCTTTCCCTAAATTTCCACGTGGCAATATAACCCAGGGAGCACAGAACACCAACTACCAGGGAAGTCACCAGTATGTAGGGACTAGTTGCTATGCACTTTTACTTGCTGCGTCCTGTTTTGATTACTGAGTTGAACTAGTTGACCAGGAAGTTCCATTACTGAGGTTGTATTTGTCTTATTTGCATATGTGTCTGTTCAGGTTTTATCCAAGTTTAATTCAGATAATATCATCCCTCGATATTAAAGAAAGAATTAAAATTATCAAACTCTCAACATGGTGAACACAAGGTAATAAGACCAAATCCAAATAAATAAATAGTGTGTGACGTTTCGGTAACAGCGTTGTTACCATCTTCAGACAAAAGTCCCTACCATTCAATACTTTTGTCTGAAAATGGTAACAATGCTGTTACCGAAACGTCACACACTATTTATTTATTTGGATTTGGTCTTATTACCTTTTGTTTATAATCTATAATCCAAATTGTGCCTTATCTCAACATGGTAGTTTCACAACTCTACGACGTCAAGATATGTATGGTGTATGCATGAAAAAGTGAAAGTTGTATAAGCTTATGATTTTGCTTTGTTTTAAAAATGAATCGATGTTGGTTCCATATATTCTTAAATTTAATATTACACCTTAGTTCTATATATTTTATTGCTTAAAAAGGAAACACAACAAAATAAAAAAGAAACTACAAAATTACAAAATGATTTGATAACTAACTGAGAAAAAAAAACAATAATAATGATGATGATAAATAATTGAATAATTTCTGCCAGAAAAATGCTTCTATGAATTAAAAAATAAGAATAATTACAATATTAACATATAAATTTCAAACAGTGTAGATATTTATAACCTAAGGAAACACAGAACACCAACTACCCTAGAAGTCCAGCTCACTGGTATGGGTTAGTTGCTATGCGCTTTTACTCGCGTCCTGTTTTGATACAGCTAAGTTGAACAACCAAGCTAAGGAACATTTATGATAATTTCATAAATACAGAATTATATTCTGCTGTGTATATCTTCATTATTGTGATTGATTAAATAATAAAATAAATTATTAATTGTAAAAATAGAGGCTACCTGGCCAGCATTCATATTTCTATATAAAATAGAAACCTTCGGCCAGTTAGAGTTTTTTTTTTTATTTTACTCAACGTTTCGACAAAAATCATTTGTCTTCGTCAGGAGAATTAAATAAAAATAAAGCATTTGGCAAGGCGTTAAAAATTGTTCTGATGTTGCAAGTTTTTGACTCGTGCTTTAGATGTTGTACTAAATTCGAAAAATCATGTGAGAACGCCCTTGCAGCCTCAGAACAATTTTTAACGCCTTGCCAAATGCTTTATTTTTATTTACTTCTCCTGACGAGGTCAAAAGATTTTTGTTGAAACGTTGAGTAAAATAAAAAAAACTCTAACTGGCCGATGTGTCTATTTTTCATAGAAATAAGTTATTAAATCATTTATACATACACAATATTCCTTTCTTTTGAATGTCCTCAAAGTTATGAGGTGTCTTTTACACTACTGTACTCGGCACAGGTCGCTAGGCTCTTTAGATAACAGCACTAAATTGAGAGATTTGATACTTCTCACAACACCAAATTGCTGAAAAAAATATAAGATGGACTGTCCTCAAAGCTTCATAATTTTCTCTTAAAATTACATCTTTACGGAGAATTTCTCTTCAAATTTATAGCTTCTGTTATACCAAATTGCTTGGTAGATGAGAGATGACAATAAAACGCCAGAAATTTTTGGCGCAATTAATATTCCTGCTAAGTTAATTAATAGTTACTGCGCCACTAAATGACTTCTTTTTATTTGTTTGAGTATTAACTCATTAAATATCTAAGGTTAATAAACCTGGATCTCTGTGTTATATAAAAAAGGGAAACAAAAAATGTTTGTAGTTAATCAATTAGTATTAATTAATTGATTGATTATAAAAAAGATGGAGAACAATTCCCCGAAATAATTAATATTCTAAAAAAAGAGTGAGCTGCAATCCTTTGAAATATTTTCCTTTTTTATTTTTTTAATACAGATCCAGGTAAAAGCTTTTCTATATTTTATCTTTCGATAGAATGGTGTATTCCCAATAACTAGAGATATTGATTCTCCATATATACATATTAGATCAACACACCTTGATATGCAATTAGTAGCCTAGAATGATTATTTAGAGGGGAAAGAATTGTCAAAACCTTCAACAGCGACATATTTTGTTTCTATTAAAACTCACTTGACCTCCAATAAACGTCTACCTCCAGGATAAATCAGCAGTATCTACCTCGTTGGCCGTCAATCTCTGGAAGACATTAAAATCGCATAGTTGGAATCTCAAGATATACATATTAAACCTACCTTATTTACATCCTTTTGTAAAACGATCGGACGAAGAGCATTGGCACGAAAGTTCGCTCTTTCTTTATAATCAAAGACTCTTAGGTCTTTTAGGAGGAGGAGGCACTAATACATTATGTGAATTACGTACTAAACTCAGTCAGTTAGTTATGCGCCTATATATATATATTTTTTTGTTATATATTATTTACTATACTTGATTCACTGGTAAGAATGGTATACAGAGAGAGGTAGTATTCATTTTTATATCCCTTTTTTATAGAAAATATTAAAAGGCTAAATGTATGTTGTTTGTTACTCTTTTCAGCCCCCAAACTACTGAAATAATCGATATGTATTTGTGTACGTGTGCCGTAATTGAAGATAAGTTGGATATTCAAAGCATATGCAAATATGCGCAATAAAAACTAATTTGCATATTTTATGAACATAAATGATTATAATAATGATGATTTATTAATGAATATACCTAACATTAATAGTATTACTAATATAAAAGTAATAGTAATATAATTTTATAATGTTTTTTTTTTCATCGCAATAGGGACAGTGAAAAGTTTGTTCTATTTAAAAATAAAAGAAAATCGAGCTAAATTGTTTGATTTCTGGTATATATAGATGACGCGCCTTATGTTTTTAAATAATAATTAAGATTTGTTAAAGCGAAATATTGGTTGGGTAAACATTCATTCGGACAGAACCCGGGCGAAGCCAGGTCATTCGGGCTATAGTGTGTATTTAATATATAACAACCATAAAGAGTGGTGTTTGGAAAGAGAATAAAAATAAGAAATATATAAACAGAGAAAGAGAGAAAGATTGTTGACGATATCTACACCTACCACTTACCTCCATCTCACGGCACTCCAGTGACGTACAAAGCGCCATCTACCTGCAGTATCGTCTGCTGCATATAACAGTTGTCGTCTGCTAACTTGTACTCTTCACTTGCAGGCCTTCGTTCTTATCGGGCCGTTCCTTCTCTGTACCTACATATTCGACTTTTTGATATACACAACATTATATTCTTCACATTTCTTTATTTGTTTGTTTACTTCGCAAATAATCATATTATTTAATGGTGTTATAATATACACTATATAGTAAGGCATCAATCCATTTTTAATAATAGTTTCACACAAGTATTTTTTCGAGAATTTAAGTTGTAACAAACTTCAAATCAATATATATCTGAAAGACTTCAAAATTTCAGACAATAATTATCACTATATATCAAAATATATTGTAAATTAGTTTATGGTAGTATTTTTGAGCGTGTTGTTTTCTGTAAGGCTTCTTACAAAAATTAGATTGTTTTTGTTTTATTCAATAATATTTTTTTTTATATTTAAGACTCTTATACCAGGTCTATTAGTATGAAACGCGAAAATGGCTGCCAGAGGGCGCTGTGCAACTTTATTTGAGCCGACGGTGGCGCTGTTGAAGGCATTTTGTTTTTTGACTCACGTGGCATCAGCATGCGTGGAGTTTTAGAAAAATTCAAATCGTGGAAAATTTCTGGAGCCCGTGGAAAATGGTGATTTCCGAGCCAAAAAGTGCCCTTTTGCGGGAAGTTTTGTCGTTCGCCTTCAACTGGAAGAAAAGTGCCACTGAAGTCCACCGAATGCTCGAGGAAGTTCACGGCGACCACGCTCTGAGCAAATCGCAGTGTTACAGGTGGTTTAAAAAATTCCAAAGTGGCGATTTCGAACTTGATAATGAACCACGTGGAAAACCGCACCAAAAGTTCGAGGACGCTGAACTGCAAGCTTTGTTGGATGAGGACAGTACCCAAACGCAGGAGAAACTCGCGAAACAGCTCCAGGTGTCTCATGGTGCTGTTTCCCTACGTTTAAACAGCCTCAGAATGACCCAAAAGCTTTCCAGATAGGTCCCCCACGAGTTGAGCGAAAGGCAGCAAGAACGGCGTCTGGTAACCTGCGAAGGGCTGCTCGCCAGGCATGAAAATAAGTCATTTTTTGCACCGAATCGTAACTTCTGATGAGAAATCGATCCACCTCAGCAATTCTATGCGCCAAAAGTCGTGGGGCCTGCTCGGCCAATTTCCAAAACAGAAGCCTAGGCCCAATCGCTTAGGAAAAAAGGCAATGCTTTGCGTATGGTGGGACCAGACCGGCGTAGTATATTTCAAGCTCCTGAAACCTGGCGAAACGGTCAATACTAGTCGCTACGAACAACAAATGCACAGTTTGAGAGAGGCATTGAATGAAATAAGACCGGAATTGCGTGAAAAGCACAACAAACTGATACTGCAGCATGACAACGCTCCAGCCCACAACGCTACAGTGGTCAAAAGCACCATAAAAGACTTGGGCTGGGAACTCTTACCCCACCCGCCGTACTCACCAGACTTAGCGCCGTCGGACTACCACCTTTTCACATCTTTAGGACACGCCCTAAAAAACCAGGAATTTTCAAACTCAGACATACTCCGAAAATGGCTTGTTGACTGGTTCGACTCAAAAGGAATAGAATTTTTCAGACAAGGAATTCTAAAATTGCCTGAAAGGTGGTCCGAGTGTATAGCTAATCAGGGCAATTATTTTGAATAAAAAATATTTTGTTGTATGGAATTGGTGAACTTTTGAATTCACTGAAAATTTTCGCGTTTCATACTAATAGACCTGGTATATAGAGAGGGAGATAGAAATTTCATTCAGAATTTATATCGGGTAAAAATTTCAAGATTAAAATAGGACAAATCTTATAATCCTTGATCACCTTCCGATTACAGTACCTGCAGCGAAAGTTTTTCATAGCTGGTTGGAAGCTGGTATATCCACAATCCAATGGAAGTATCTGTGATATATGAATTTTATTAAGAGGTGTCGTCTGTTCTTCTGGTTGTTTTTACTCCATGTATTTCCAGTAAAATCTGGAGTAATGAGGTAGTTTTGGTAATGAACTTGGGGTCTCTTTATCATTTAGGGAAGATAAGGTTCTCCAAGTATTAAGATTGAATTAATTTTTTTATTATTTAAAGGAAAATGTATATTTAAACAATCACTGAAACAGAATATATACAATCCAACAGAATTCCCTGATAAAAATTGGAGAACAAAATAGGTGAAGGTCGGACGCCTGTTGTGACATCTGATGCCATCTGCTAGATATTTTATTTTACTTTGACGTGTTGTATATTTTGTCGTCACGGCTGCAATCGTTGTCTATACCTTGTAATACCCACATTTTTTCACTTTTAGTTGCTTGCTTCTTGGAGTTCAAAGAATCATATATACAGATTATAATTTTTTAAAAAGTTTCATTAATATTAATTATATTTAATTTTGATTTTTTTTAAATATCCTTAATCAAATTGAATATCATCTTCATACACACAAGAAATAATAATATTGAGCATATTATAGGTTTTCTTCATCGATAAAGATTTAATTTATATCGAACGTTTGAGCTTACTTCTTTTTAAATTATTATAATTATATATTTTTGAAAATAGAGCAATCCATAGATAAATCTTTAATTAAAAAGGCATATATTGGATCAAAAAATAATTTATATAAGGTAAAATAAATTATTTTTTGATCCAATATATGCCTTTTTAATTAAATAATTATATATTTTTTTTTTTTTTTTTTTTTTTTATTTATTGTTACAAAAGCACGAAGTCCAAAGGACTATTGTGCTGTGCTAGTATTATTTATATATATATGATTAATTATTTACACGATGGATTAGTATTGTTTTGTAAATTATTGTACAAATAGTTCTAAACTTAACAAAGTTCTCATAAGATAGAGTATATACACAAAGAGAATTTGGTAATGTTTCAAAGTATCTACATACAATTTGATTAGTCAGAGGGCAAGATAAAAGAAGATGCTCTGGTGATTCAACATCTAAGCGGCATTCACATGTTGGATCATTGATAGCATTCAGTTTGAATAGGAAACTTAAGAAGGGTCCTTTGCCAGTTAAGAATAAAGTAGTGAATTTATCAGAAGAAATGAAATTTGGGACAGCAATTGGAAAAAATTTCTTGAACAGTT
Organism: Cordylochernes scorpioides; assembly: GCA_030710605.1. NCBI lineage: Eukaryota > Metazoa > Arthropoda > Arachnida > Pseudoscorpiones > Chernetidae > Cordylochernes > Cordylochernes scorpioides. The sequence continues at coordinate 77,221,239 of CP092879.1, read as the reverse complement.
CATTAGATTGAGAAAGATAAAACTTAAATTTTAGATCCAGATATAGTTTGTTTAATTCTTTTTGAAGGGGTTTTTTGAGTGTTCGATCTGTGAGAGAATTTGTCATATTATACTTTGTTTGTAATAATTCAAGATAATCGGACAGTAAAGGGGTTTTCGCTAGTATATGTGTGATGTAAGAAGATGAAGTCCTATAAGCATGAATGCATCTAATAAGAATTTGATATTGTATAGAATTCAACTTGGATCTTTTTGCTGCAGTGATAAAAGGAAACCAAATATTTGATGCATAGCTTATTGTAGAGCGTATCATAGCTTTATATAAGATCAATCTACGCCGAGTATCAATGCCCCAAGTACGTGCACATAATGAGAATAATATATTCTTAAGTTTCGTAGCTTTCATAATTATATTGTCAACATGTGTTCCAAAATTAATCTTATTCCTTTGTCTATGATTTTTAAAAATAACTCCCAAAATTTTAACAGTTTCTGATGGTTGAATTATTTTTCCATCAAAATTAATGGGCAATTTTTCATAGTTATGTAGATAGAGTATACCTGTTTTGCTTGGACTTAGTGAAAGTTTTACCTTTTCACACCATGCTTTGATTTTTACTAAACATTTGGTAATATTATACTGAAGATCATAGATGTTTGAACTCCATACCACAAATGTCACATCGTCCGCGAAAGCAATTACTCTAGCAAAACTTTCGTTAAAAGATAAGTTGAAATCATTAAGTAATATATTCCAAAGAATAGGAGAAATAATACCACCCTGGGGACATCCCTTATTTATCTTTTTTATACACTTTACATTAGTATATTTAAACTCTACACTCCGGTCTTCAAAGTAAGAATTAATTATTTTTATTAGTACCGCTGGAAAATTTGCCTTGTCCAATTGTTGAAGAATTGCCGGATGCCATGCGTTGTCGAAAGCTCCGCTGATGTCCACTGTTACTATTGCCGTATTTTCTGTTTCTCTTTTCAGAAGACTTAATTTAGTTATTTCTTGTAAAGCAGAGATTGTTGATTTTTCTTGTGTAAATCCATGTTGAGCAGGATGCATAACATTATTACTATTAATATGATTTAAAAGTTCAATATGAATTAGACTTTCAAAAATTTTACCTAAATTAGAAGACAAGCTTATAGGGCGGTAGGCTTTCGGATCTTTATAATTTTCTTTATTAGGTTTTTTTAAAATCATTACTGCTGACTTTCTCCAGGCCTCCGGATAATAATTAAGTCCCATACAAGCATTGAACAATTTTGTTAACACAGGAGATATATGATGAACTGCCGTTTTGATCATCTGATTGCTTATATGATCTATTCCTGGAGCCTTGCCATTTTTAAGTTTTTTAATTATTGAACAGATTTGAATATTATCAAAATAAATGATTTTATCATTAGAAAAAGTATAACTCTTGTCTCTGATTAATTTATGATAGTTTGTGTCAGAAGATTGACAGTCATTCGGAAATAGAGAAGATAAAAGATTTTTCATTTCTGATTCGAGCACATCTTGAGATACATCTAGAATTGGTAAATCAAAAGACCTAGGAGAAATCTTTTGTTTAAAAGTTTTGTAAGTATTACCAAAAGGAGATGTATTTTCAACTTCCTCCAGGAATACCCTCCAGCTTACATTTCTTGTTTTTTCAATAATATTCATATACTTATTTCGTATTTCTTTATACATTTTTTCATCAACTAGCTGTCTATTAGACCGTTTACCCCGATAATATAGATTTCGAACATATTTAAAATGATTTTTAAAAAGTTCCAGTTCATCCGTCCACCAATTAAATGGATTATTATTTAAATATTTTGGTTTTAATCGTAGAGATGCATATGCAGCTTCAATTAATATGTCAGTTATGAGAGAAACTACACAGTTTATATCGTTTATATTTACTATTTTACCTAATTTCATCATTGCCTCATTTATCCTAGACACATTGATTGCCTGCTCATATTTTTGCCAATTGGCTCTTTTTTCTTGAAAATACCATGTAGAATTATTTTCATGTAATAAACTATCTGTTTCCAGACTAATGTCGAATGAGATTGCGTGATGGTCTGTGATTTGCGAAAGATTTAACGTTTTCCATCCATTAACAAGTACATGAGCATGACTATTAGTAATAGTAAGGTCTATTATACTTAATCCTCGACATGTTTTGTTTCGATTGTTATGTATGAGCATATTGTGAAAATCAATTATAGGTTGAAGTCTTCTACCGTTTTGATTAATAATATTATCAAACCACATCTGACTTCGAGCGTTAAAATCTCCAGCTAAAATCAATGGATTTGTGTTAAAATTTTTAATTAATTTATCAAGGAATTGAACATGACAGGTTTCCATTTTATTAGGGTGTATATAAATATTTGAAAGAATAATTTGCCGTTTAGTAGTTTGTACTGATATAGTGGTTGCAAATGAATTTGAAAACTCTTTAATTAATTTACATGATAAGAAAGGGTTTGTAACGATTGTTGCGGTATATATTGGAACTCCCGGTAAATTTGCATAAAATATTTTTGAACGCATATTAAAGATTACTTCATTATTTATACTATATGGTTCTTGAACTAAAATCATATCATATTTTTCTTTAGAAATAAATTCCCTTATTTCATTATTAACCAAATTGCTTTTCCGCGTGTTTTGTTGTAGAATTTTTAATTTGAACATTGACCAAATAAAAAAAAAAAACAAGAATAAGTCTATTCTAATCCAAAGTAACAATATCATGATCTAAATCTGCATAACATGTTCTTTGTATCTCATATTTCATTTGTTGAAGGAACACAGGACATAATTTGTCATTAGAACGATGATTATTGCTATTCCTATATTTAGGATGTGTAGAGCAATTTATGCACTTGGGCAAGGATTGACAGTTAACATGTTGGTCATTGTCTCCGCAATTTTTACATTTTATGATGTTACATGAATTTTTACTATGACCATAACTAAAACAGTATATGCTTGACTTTTTGAAAAAATATATTCTCAATATATTTTTAAATATTATAATATAATATTTAAAATAACATATAATGTATTTTATTTGTGTAAATATATTTTACAAATTCTCACTCTTGCGTGTATGTTTCAAATATTTTTTCTAAACATGATGGTCAACCAAAAGCGAGTATAGCACAAATAAAAATTTGATTTTTTTTTTATTTTTAGGATGACATGTTAATATATATGACATTGTGCACATTTCAAAATATAACATTAAGTAATTTATTGTAAATGGAAAATATCATTTGATAGGTTTTCTAAATATGTTGCTTTTAAAAGGCTTAAAAATGCAACACATTATGCACAAAAATAATTTTATAGATCAGTGTCGGGCAACCTTTTTCGAGTTGCGGCGCACTAAGCTTAATTTCTTTTTTTCGCGGCGCACCTGTGGTTCTCACTATAAATTTCCTCGTAGGTAATTAAAATACAACAATAAATACTAGTAAAAATTTAAACATATATATATCACATTTTATTAATTTTCAATATTAAATTAACATAATCAATGCGAGCATTGCGATTGTTTTTGAGAGCATATCAAATCAATACGGGGATCTACTTGTGAAAGACAAACGCGCATCTCCTCATCTATCATTTGAAGTCTTTCGCGCTTCTTAGACTTCATTTCTGTGAGTGTTGAAAAACCTTGCTCACACAGGTAGGAACTTCCAAATGGCAACAATGATTCGATGGCCGCATTACTAAGTTTAGGAAATTTGGAGTTTAAGCACAACCAAAACTCAGATAGCTCCTTTTAAGTGAATAGTCTTTTGAAAACTAAATCGTTTTTTTAATCAATTAAGTTTTCTTGCATTTCTTCTTCCAGATGTTGAATTTCACAGTGCATAAATGGGTTAACTACCCATTCCATCTTTTCAACGTCCAAGTAAGGAGAATATTTATCAAAAGAAGCGGATAGTAATGTCAAAGTTTCTTCGACTTCTTTTTTGATAATAGATTTTGATGGATTCTCTTGAACCATCGGAAAAGATGCAAAGTTTTCTTTAGCAATGTTTAAATTCCATAAACTGAGTTTTTCCTTAAACGCTTTCAACTTGGTGGAGATAGTGATAATGTTCTCCTGAGCACCTTGCAAATTTAAATTAAGGCTGTTTAATTTGTCGAAAATATCACCCAAAAATGAAACTCGTAACCACCAAACATCACTCATCATGAAAGGAAAATTAATCTCTTCGTTATCAATGAATGCCATTATTTCATTTTTCATTGAAATAAATCGATTTAAAACTTTGCCTTTCGACAACCATCTGACTTCAGTATGAAACAATAAATTTTTATAATCGGAATCCATTGCTTCACAGAATGTTAAAAAAATTCTCGATCGAAGAGCATTTGATTTGATGTAATTGACTACTTTGACAACTTCATCTAGAGTTGTGACAAGGATGGGAGGAACCGACTTTGACACTAACATTTCTCTATGAATCATACAGTGAACAAATTTGATATTTGGATTTTTTTTTATGACATGTGCTATCAATCCCTTTCTTGAACCTTTCATAGCTGGAGCTCCATCCGTACAGACGCTAACACAATTTTCCTATCTCAAGTTATACTTCATAACATTTTCATCAACTAATTTAAAAATGTCCGCACCAGTCGTTCTTTGTTTTAATTCTTTACAAAAAAAGTAGTTATTCACAATTTTTCCTGTTTAGACGAACCTCAAAAATGCCAGCAATTGAGCTTTATTACTAATATCTGTAGTGGTCATTTCATCTGAGGTGGTCATAAATTTCTTGAATTTTTTTTTTTGCTTTTGAAAACTTGATCGTATATTTTCAAAGTAGCTTATTGTATTGTTCATCTGCTCCCGATGATTTGTCTCAATATGTCGAAGTAGTTTAGTTGGCACCATTGTTTCGTTGCTGAGGGTTTTTTTTTGCAAATTAAGCAAAACGGCAGTGATGGATCATTAACAGATGGTATAAATCCATATTTGAGATAATCTTCAACGTATTTCCTCTTATTTCCAGTTGATTTTACTATTTTCTTATCTTCTTTATTTTCGTTTTGATTTTGTTTATCACTGGCACCTTCTCTAATTAGAAATCTCTCCATCTAGTTTTGAGAGAATTTAGAAAACACACAAATATAATAATAAAATGTTTAAATAAAGTTACCTTGAGTTAAAAGTGAGTGAGAATTTCGTAACAAAAATATTTTTTCCTTTTTTAACCAACAGATTTTACGGTGTACAAAACTTATTGTGTGAATGTGTGTGTGTTTTACAACATGCAAAAAAATGAAGAATTACTACAGCAATACTTTGACGAAAACTCCGAATAAATTTTTAAAATAAATTTATAAATTTTTTTGTTTTCTTTTTTTTAAGCTTTGTAGCTTTGAGTCTCTATTAATAAACAGCTGTGACAAAGATTGTAAATGACGGTTAAGTTTGGACATATTATTTTAAAAATTAGGTATTTTCCCGCAGTATGTATTCAACTTTATTAAATAAAGTTGTTTTCGCGGATTGTTTTTTTTTTTTTAACTTATGATTTTAAATAGGTACGTACCTATTTGCATTTTTATTTTTTAATAATGGCACGTGCCAGTTATGTACGTCAAGATGTACATACGTTATATGAAATATAAAATTATGCAAACTGTTGTAATTATAATACCAAAATAAGTTTTATATAAAATGAAATTTGCTTTTTTTTAATTTCATTTTTTATATGAAAATTTTTGAAAAAAATTATTAAAATTGAATAAAAATTATAAAAAATATTTTTTTGAAACATTATTTTTAAATTTAACCAAAAGTTCTAAATACCTACAAAAATGTTCGCGGCACACCTAGAATTCTTCGCGGCACACCAGTGTGCCACGGCACACCGGTTGCCCGACACTGTTATAGATGTATATATTTTTGATAATTATTTTTAAAAGCTTATATAATATATTAAATATAATCTCTATATAAATATATCGAATTTTTTTATAATATTATATTTAGAAAGTTAGTAGAAAATTAAAATCTTTTGGACTATTGTGTACTATTTACAGTGTTGCCATTTTTTTAATGTCGTGATTTATATTTCTTATGGTGGAGAGGAAACGTAAAATTATTCTATATTTTAACATTAATATTTTATTTTTTAAAATATATATTGGCCGATATCATAATATGTACCCAATAAATTCCCTATGATAATTTTCTTAGCTATCATCTTTGATCACCTTAAAGACAAGATTTTCTTTCTGAATTTATAACAAGATCATAGAGGTGAAAAATCGTATCATTTTTAATACAACAATTTTTATATACATCTTTTAATTTTTTCTATAATTTATATTCCATGTAGATATATTCCCAATAGATATATATATAATTATTTACATTTATCCGGTTGAAAAACGCTTATAACTCGTAAAATCAAGTATAAAACATGAATTGAATTCATTTAGGTATTGAAATTTTGCAGTATAGTACCAAAATTATGTCTAAATATAATTTGAGTCGCTACAATGTCAGGTGTGAGGCGAGATAGCAGTCAAAGTTCACGATATTGTTTTAAAATAAAAATAGCTATTATAAATATTGAAAAATTAATCTAATGAGAGGCTTTGTTCTCAATAATGTCCACGTTTGGTTGAAATTTGAACCTTTGTCTTATGACAAGATGGATAAGTCCGCTCTGGAAGGAACCTTCATCCTATGATGCAACAATCATATGACTGGGAGGAAGGCTAACAAATATTGTTATCACAGAACATCTGGGACTTCCCTTCTTATCATCACATCACCTTTGCTCTATAAATCTATCGAGCCTTTCTTCCTTTTCAAGGGAATGCACTTGTGCAAACGAAAAACAAACCCCTGAACACCTTCTGATAAACTGTCCATTAACTTCTGATCTAAGGGAAGAAAACCAACTTTACCTGACTAATACAAAATAAGTTTCTTGCAATAAAGACCAATACATTAAGTTTAATAGATTCTGCAGGATGTATATTTCAAGGCGAAAGTGTTGACTGTACATATTTCAAGCTACTATTTCTAATTGCTATATGCAAAATTTGACATCGAACGTTTAATTTTCATTATTCCTAATGTTCAATTGTGTTAATTTATATAATTTAAAATATACACGCAATTATCCTAATTGTGGATATGGCGTGTCTCTCCCAACTGTTAAATAAAATAAATAAAATAAGGGAATTTTTTATTTCATATACGAAAGTATTTTAATACAATATAATGTGGCTTATGATTGTAGAACGAAGTTCGATAATTTTACGGCAAATGTTTTTTTTTTTTTAACAAAATATCGTAATTTATTTTAAGGATATAAGTAGTCGTTATTTCTCTTTAAAATAAATTACGATTTTTCGTTTAAAAAAAAAAACATTTGCGGTAAAATTGTCAAACGAAAGTATTATACCATAGCAGATGCGAAGGAATATTCCAGGAATAATTAAAACCTAAAAATATGGGGCGATATGATAAAATCGAACTATTTTTACGTCGCTTTATCATTACAGGATAAGTAGATAAAAACATCTCAGAGCCCTAAAATACAAATATTAAAAAACCTAAATTCAATGTTAGTCATAAATACAACTTTGAAATAATTTAATAAAAAAGTCGGTGAACGAGTGGGTAACACCCTCGATTCCCGACAGTCATGAACCGGGATTGAATCACGCGATAATATTTTGTTTAATATGTGAATAACCTTCACTTATTATTCACTGTTTCAATTATCATAAACTAGGTTGCTCTTGTTGAGCGGTACCTAATAAAGTAATTTTGAACCGAAATAATTTATAGAAAACAAAAACACCATAAAAAAATACAGTCGTTTCTCAATTTAGGCCACAGAGTCATAGGACAACACATTTCGGTCTTTAAACAGATTTGCTATTTAATCTGATTGAACTGTTAACAAACAGTGTTCGTCAGTATCAAAACCCATATGAATAACACAATACGTGCTATTTAATAACAATACTGCGAATATAGTGAAAATAAACATTTTTTAAATCTTAAATGCGATTAATTTTGAAATATTAAATCAAATTAGGGACTTTGAAATTTTGATGCTGAATACAATTAGACCATAAATATGAAGATGATATATTATATATAATTATATTTCTTTAAAAGAAAGACTGCCAAAAAAAGTTATATTTTATGGAGGTAGTTGTGCAGCGGGAGGTTATTAATGAATATATTTATATTAATATGTAAATATGTATATTCATATATAAAAGAGAGCAAAGGTCACTTCTCCCGTCAAAATGAGCGTCAAAACTAGACGTCATCTGTGGCCGTCGCCGCAAAATAGCGGCCTCGGGTCGGTGACAAAGCCACAACACCAGCTTTGGCAAACTGAGAAACACCCACCTGGAGACCAAATTTTCGTGCTAATAGCCCTCGTCAGTCTAGGGCGGGTATTATTTCATGAGATCCACAAGGGATCCAATGGAATATTCACAATCTGTCAAAGAGGTGTTTAGCTGGTTGAATATCTCAAATCTAAGGCCAAAATGTCCATCTCTATATATGTATATATATATATATTTTTGGTGAAATTTATTAAGGCTTAGAAATATCAGTCGTTCTAGATCCGTTTGTATAGAAGAACGGGGTAATTATCTAATATCCCTGAAGATGGTACAAGAAGACCCTCTCCTTGTCTGTAAGATGGCTCTTTCAAAGTGAGGAAGGCCTCCATTGATGAAGAAATTTGCACATATACAACTGTAAATATTATCCATAATTTTTTTCTTAAATTTTTTCATTAAATCTTTTTTTTTCTGTAACCACACACATTGACTATGGTCAATAAACCCTAAATATATATGAGATTCTTCGGCCAGGAAAGGGTTTATTTTCTCAACGTTTCGACAAAAAGCTTGTGTCTTCGTCAGGAAAAATATAAATAAATTATTTAGAAAGGCGTTAAAAATTATTTTTCCTGACGAGGACAAACGATTTTTGTCGAAACGTTAAGAAAATAAAACCTTTTCTGGTGTCTCTTATTTAATAAATATAAACGCAACCTCTCTATCTTCAAGATATTCGTCAATGAAATTGTTTAATTTGCATAGTATATAATAAAATACATATATTGAATCAAAAATAATTTATTTACCATTAGTTCGGGTAGTTAAAGGTTAACCTTTGTCAAGGTACATATTGGCAGTATCTCCTATCCCTATTGCATATAAGCAAAACTAATATTCAACTTTAACATATTGACGCTCTGCAGCGTGAAGCTCACTTATACAAAACAAATTAAATTGTTGTAACTTAACAAAGGTTGGTGTTCAGCTAACCGAAATATTTTGGTAAATACATTATTTATCGATGCAATATATTTTCTTATTATCTTAAGATAGAATTATGAATTACTATATTTTTACAAAATTAATGTACTATACTATAGATGTACTATGCTGATAAATTTCTCTCTCTCTCTCTCCTAATTCTAACTTTGAACGTGGCATAGGTTTTAGGCTTATTACCCACGACCGCCTAACTTCTCCACATTCTTTTTGTCATCGTAGTAATATTCTGACAAAGACATCCCTTGTCGAAATATATTGAAAATATTCGATTCACACTACGCCTCGTTACTAGAAATCCCACACCCAGTTCCAAAATAACTTTATTAGGTACCTCTCAAAAAGAGCAACCATGATCATCATATTTACAATGGGAGATGGTTATATACAAGGGTTCATTTACAATTATATTTTATATTAGTGTTTTTGTGTCCACAGGTTCTCGGGAATCCTGTTTTTGTGTGTGTGTGTGTGTGTGTGAGGTAAACTAAAAAATAACCTTATATAACTTTTAGCGTTTTTTTTAGACCAGAACCTTAAAAAATGGCTGAAATGATCTTTGACTGTATTAGAGATTTCATCAACCTCTAAACCCGCCAAGAAGTCATCCTCTACGTGGCGGGCGGGAGAAGCAGCACAAGTAAGGGACTGTCCTGTAGTACGGTGTCGTGAGCCGCTACGGTAACCGTGAACAGGGAACTGTGGCTGACTAACGGGGCACCTCCCTTTCCATGGAGCAATGGGCAAGACACCACCACCATCAACCTCTAAAGCAACAAAGAAAGACTCTCCCGCCCCATCTGAGGTAGAATGTTTGTCAAGACGTTGTTGTTGTTGACATTGTACCCAGGTGTCACATAGAGAGAGCTTCTTACCTTTTTCTTGCCGTCACACTTCCCCTCGGTGGCAAGCTCACTTCCTGTATTGATAACCTGACCACGTGACCTTCCTCTACCTGGAACTGGTGGATTGCAACTTTACATATGTGTTGGGAAATATACATATATATTCGGGGAAGAAAGAAGTCTGATAATGAATAAATTCCTTTATTATTTAAAAGATATTACAGAAACAATAAGGGAGGACTGTTGTGATATGTAAATAACATATGTTAAGTGTTATATTTATTATCTATTGTTAACTATGCAAAATTATGCCATTTGTCAATTGTTTTAAAAAAAAAAAAAAAAAAACTTATGTAAATTATTTCCTTTTTATCTCTATACAGTGGTACCTCGACATACGAGTTTAATTCGTTCCGCAACCTTGCTGCTCGTATCTTGAATTACTCGTATCTCGAAGCAAATTTCCCCATACAAAATTCCCATTTAAAATCACATATTAATATCTTCAACACTACCGAACCGAACTCGTATCTCGAATTTTCGCTCGTAACTCAAAGCAAAAAAATCACTTGCTCGTCGGCTCGTATCTCGAAAAACTCGTATGTTGGGGCGCTCGTATGTCGAGGTACCACTGTATTGTATATAAGGAGATTGCTAGATTGAATAAACATTCAGTTCAACTTGTAAGTCGTAGCGAGTTTGTTCAGATAACTCATACACATTACAACATGGCGCAGCCGACAAAAGTATCGAATTAAAACAGATTAATTCAACAGTGAGTAGAATGGAAGGAATCAAGCCGCCGGCAGAATTTGTCCCGTACAGCAACGAGAAAAAATGGGAGACCTGGAGAGAGTCGTTTGAAATTTGTACAATAGCGGTAAATTTAGAAAGCATGCCGCTGGTGCGTCAGCGAGCAATCTTGAAGCATATTGCAGGTGAGAAAACAGTGATGATATACAAGACATTTCACATAAGTGAAAATGATACTTACCCAAATGTAAAGGAAATGCTTGATATGTTAACGAACCATTTTAAGCCCTTCAAATTTAGAAAGCATGCCGCTGGTGCGTCAGCGAGCAATCTTGAAGCATATTGCAGGTGAGAAAACAGTGATGATATACAAGACATTTCACATAAGTGAAAATGATACTTACCCAAATGTAAAGGAAATGCTTGATATGTTAACGAACCATTTTAAGCCCTTCAAAAATACGATTCAAAGGAGAAATGCATTTTTTTTATCTGTGTACAAAAAGAAAGGCAGGGAATCATGGAATTTGTCACAGAATTAAAGCATCTGGCACAAGAATGTGAATTCGAGAATATAACAGAATCTCTCATAAGGGATCGCCTTATAATTGGAATACTTGACCTAGAAGTGAAAAGAAAATTGTTAGAAGATCCACAGTTGACACTACCAAGGGCAATTTCGATAGCTATGATCTCCGAGTCAACATGCTCACAAGTAGCATCGTTGAATGAGCAAAAATGATTGAAAAAATTGAAAAACGTAATTGGGTGAAAGATACAATTCGAATGGAAAATGCAGAAGCAGGACCAAGCGGTATAAACCCGAGAAGAGAAAGAATAATAGAACCATGTAAGTGGTGTGGACAACGACACAAGTATGGAAAGTGTCCAGCATATGGGAAGAAATGTAATGCATGCGGAAAAACCAATCATTTCGCGGTAGTTTGCCGAACAAAACGTATAAGAAATCTCTTAGCGGAAAGTGAAGCTGAAGAATCCTGTGACGAGATAAATCTAAATGAAGTTGCTGTAAAGACTGTTGGGTCGGACAAGTGGTCCGCGGTAATAATAATATAATGGCAAGAAGACCACGGTACATTTGGACACTGGCGCACAGATAAATGTGCTTCCTCATAAAGTAATAAACCAATGGCCATCAAGACCAGAAATCAGACCCACGTCATTAAAGGCGTTCGCATATGGAAATACAGAATTGCCTATCGTCGGCAAATGCAATGTGCTATGCCAATATGGTGAAAAGAAAGGAATGTTTGAATTTATCGTAGCCGATGTAGAAGCGCAGACACTTATCACGGGCGATACTTGCGAGAAGCTTGAAATATTGAGGCGAATTAATCATATAAACACGGATGAAATGAAATTGTGTTCTGAAACTCAAAAAATCCTCGAACAATACCACGAAGTATTTCAAGGAGTAGGATTAATCAACTCGGAATGTAAGATTTACACAAAGCCTGAATATTCTCCTGTGCAAGTCCCTCCCAGGCGCATCCCAACAAGCCTCGGAGCCGAAGTTCAGTCTGAATTGGAAAAAATGATGAAGCAAGGAATCGTAACAAAAATATATCATGAAACAGAGTGGTCTCATCCTATGGTCGTTGTAAAAAAAAAATCAGAATATGCCTGGATCCTCGTAAATTAAATGAGGCCCTTGTGGGAAGACATTTCCAGACTCCGGCTCCAGCTGAACTATTGCACGAGATACCCAAATCTAAGTATTATACCGTGTTAGACGTGAAATCAGCCTATTGGCATATTCCGGTTGCAAAGGAATGCAGAGATCTGTTGGTGATGACCACGCCATTTGGCAAATTCAGATATAACCGATTGCCATTTGGTTTGAAAATATCGGCACAAATTTTTGTTGAGAAAATGACGAATATCTTTAGGGATAGCTTTCAAAATATTACATATGTAGACGATTTGCTGATATATGCGGATACCATTCAAGAGCACAATAAAAAATTAAAGGGAATTCTAGAAAAAGCAAAAGAAAAAAATATCAAATTTGATTTAACAAAGGCTCAAATATGTCTAACGAAGGTTCGTTTCTTGGGCCATTTGATATCACAAAATGGAATTGATCCAGAGCCAAATAAGATTGATAAATTAATTACCTTTAAAAGGCCAGAGGATAAAAAGTCGCTGCAAAGAATCATGGGTCTTTATAATTACTTAGGAAAATTCATTCCAAATTTAGCTGCGTCCACATCCAATATAAGAGGAATATTAAGAAAGAATGTTGTCTGGCATTGGGGGCCTAAACAGGATGGGGAATTCGATCATATTAAGGAATGCGTTAGGAATGCTCCTTCGTTGGCACATTTTGACAAAAGCAAGATGTTGATCTTGCAATGTGATGCCAGCAAAGATGCAATGGGAGCTGCTCTGCTACAGGAAGATCGACCTCTAGCATTCGCATCCGCGTCATTTAGCGACTCGCAGAAACAGTACTCTCAGATTGAGAAGGAGTTACTGAGTGTTTATTATGTGGATGCAAAAAGTTCGAATATCTATTATCAGGACACACTTTCGTTGTCCAGACGGATCACCAGCCTTTATTGCCTCTAGTCAAAAAACCGCTGAGTGATATATCTCCGCGTCTACAAAGATTAGTAATGAAGCTTATAGCATTTGACTTCAAATTGCAGTACAAACCAGGAAAATACTTGATTGTGGCTGATACCCTATCCAGGGATACTCACCCCATGGACGAACTACCAACGCCTTTTCTTGAGGACAAAAGAATGGTCAAGATGGTAGTGTTAATATATCGGACGAAAAACTGGTAGCGATGCAGAAAGATACCCGAGAGGATCCTGCTTTGGTTAAAGTAATCAATTATGTGATTGAGGGATGGCCAATATGCAAAAAAGACGTCGATGAAGATGCCAAAGTATTTTTCGATTTCAGACACCGTTTATATTTATGGAATGATCTATTATGTATAGGATCGGCCATAGTGATTCCGAAGACACAAAGGAATAATATGCTTAATTTGTTGCACCAATCGCACCAAGGGATATCTGCAATTCAGGGTTTGGCGCGAGAATCTTTATTTTGGCCGAGAATGTCCATCGACATTGCTGAAAAGTAAAAAATTGTGAAATTTGTCAAAAATATCAGAAATCAAAAATACGGCAGCCGTTAAAACCTTTCCCAGTTCCAGATTATCCATGGCAGACAGTATCATTGGACATATTTTATATTCAGAAAAAGCCCCATTTGTTAGTGGTCGACAGATATAGTGGCTACCCGGAGGTATTTGCATTGGACCCACCTACGGCGATTAATGTAAAAAATAAATTGAGAGAAACATTTGCACGATTCGGGATTCCGGAAACCATGATGTCCGACAATGGACCACCGTTTCGCTCAGAAATTATGACTGACTTCTGTATAAGATGGGGTATAAAACAGCTATTTTCAAGTCCACACCTTCATAGATCTAATGGTCTGGCCGAAAGAAACATTCAAACAATAAAAAATCAATTAATTAAATGTAGAGATGAAGGGTCCGACCCATATCTGGCTATTCTGGCATATAGGAATACACCAAAAAATGACCTACCGTCACCCGCACAGCTATGTTTATCGAGGAGCCTTCGATGTCAAATCCCCAGAATTACACCGCTATATAGACCGTATCAAACTAATTGGAGAAGTATAGAGAATGCCAAAAAAAAAAAAAAAGACAGAGCTCAATGAAAGAGCAGTATGACAGAAATAGTAAAAGCTATCCCAAGGTCAATGTAGGAGAGGATGCATGGTGTCAAATGCATCCAAGGGAGACATGGACACCGGTGAAGATTTCAGCGCAGGCTGATTCTCCTCAGAGCTTTGAAGTTGTGACACCATCGGGAAATAGGTTGATATAAAATCAACAATTTATTAGGCCAAGGGATGGAGTCAACGAAAAAAGCCAGTTGTCTTCAGAACCAATTACCGGCTCCCTAGAAGCTCAACATCCGCATTACGACAGTCCAACGATGGGCGAGTCATCCACAGCCCCGATACAGCGGTCAAGTGAAGAGACCAATATTGACCAGAGCTAAGGCGCGACTACATCCTCTGGGATTTCACCAGAACCATCCGGAAGGCCCCGGTTTTCAAGGTTTGGAAGAGAGTTAAGAAAACCACAAAGATTTTGTTTTTAAGCAGAGGGGAGGCATGTCAACCGCCTTTTGATTTGCCTGATCTGATTGTTGATGGTTGTCTAGATTCGTGACATTCTTTAATTGTTGTAGCAGAAGGGAAACATGTTGTGATATGTAAATAACATATGTTAAGTGTTATATTTATTATCTATTGTTAACTATGCAAAATTATGCCATTTGTCAATTGTTTAAAAAAAAAAAAAAACTTATGTAAATTATTTCCTTTTTATCTCTATCTTGTATATAAGGAGATTGCTAGATTGAATAAACATTCAGTTCAACTTGTAAGTCGTAGCGAGTTTGTTCAGATAACTCATACACATTACAACAAGGACAAGAGATTAAAGAAATTAAACTGGATAAAAGTATATATAGAGACTAGTAACTAACGCCTATCAGCGGCCTGTCCTATCCAAGACCCAACAAAGCTGTGATATATAGGCAGATATGCAAATTAGCGCAGACAACATTACGACAAATGTAAACTATAACAGAGTATTACATCGCTCAGTTCTGTGTTTTGGAAGATACTGTACCAGTTAACAGATGTGCGGATCGTCAGGGCAATGTAATTTAGTCTCACTTGAAGACCCAATCCTACAGGTCAGGGTTGAACAACACCAGATAATGGTGAAGGCCTCCCAGATGAGTCTTGAGGCAGCGACAGGACCAGTAGCGGTAGACCAGCGACAGGTCGTAGAGTCCACAGTACTGTGGGACCGAGGCTGGGTGGCAGAATGAGGTAAGACGTACATAACCAAACTCACTGCCATATCCACGTTGTGTCCCGAGAAGGCACAGCGCCGGTCTCCTGAAGGGGAGGACTACACTCATGGTAAAAACAGTCGCTAATTACCCATCATGATTATCATCAGGGCTTGTATCACCACACATATTATCAATTATTTATAAGGTTTCTGCAAAATAAACAATTGTTCTTGTATACACTCATGGACAAAACTTAAGGAAGCTGTATCTTTTACCATGTATATCGGAATTCAGACAATAACTCTGAATGATATTTGATACACATTGACCTATATTGAAGACACACGAGATAACCAAGTGTGAACAAAAATGGCTTTGTCTCTTTAAAAAAAAAATAAATAAAAAAATAGACAATTGGCGGACACCAAAGACTTTCCACTTCCTTAAGTTTTGTCTATGAGTGCAGATGCTGCATTCACTTTCTCAGAGTGATGGGCTGTATGGAGAATGTATTACTTCAACCTTTACCTTTTTTTCCAGTTTCTCAGCTCTTGGGCAGGTCCTAGTCTAATGTATAACGCCATACTTCTCTATCTTTAGCTATTTTCTTCATAACTTCCCATCATCCAGTCCAATTCTTCCTACCATTCATTTCATTCTATACTGATGAGACAAAGACAGGGATGTAATACTCAGATGGTTTATTTGGTGTAGTGCTGGGCTCGTGATCCAGCCCAGGAAGGTCATGATGTTTGGGGTCTCTCCGGGCCGGTTATAGGAGGGGTTGGAGCTGTAACTGGACATTTCTAATCGCCGGGTAGAAATCCAAAAAAAAAAAAAAAAGGACGAAGCTTAATTTATAAATTGGTACGTTGTATTTAACACATTGCCACAAAACGGTAGTCAATGGTCAAATACAATTTATCCCTGTCCTCTCTGTGGTGTACCGTTTCTCTGATAAGTAATTAATTAAAAATA
>CP092879.1:77171421-77204304 GCA_030710605.1 Cordylochernes scorpioides | reverse complement strand
AACAAAAATAATTTGTACTGCTCCTGTGTACCGGCTACTTGTTGACACACAACAATACCTTCCAGAACTGTATATTTGATTAACCTATAACCCCTTGTATCAATATTGAATAAAATAAACCAAGCCTCCAGGGATAAGTGTCTTTTCAAAACGTTTTTATTCTCTAGCTCGGTTCCAAAATCACATCAATAGGTACCGCTCAACAAGAGCAACCTAGTTTATGATAATTGAAACAATGAATAATAAGTGAAGGTTATTCACATATTAAACAAAATGTTAACGCGGGATTCAATCCCAGTTCATGGCTGTCGGGAATCGAGGATGTTACCTACTCGTCCACCGACTTTTATGATATTCTCTAGCTTTTTAAAAAATATATCTATAGAATTTTATAAAATACTAGCCGAATGACCCGGGCAACGCCCGGGTTTTACCCGATTAAACGTTTTTATTCAAATACCATTCTTTACAATTATAAATTGGCGCCGTGGATGTCATTCTTGTGAAACGTCCCGCTCCAAACTTTGTGTCTGAGAAGCGATATTTTTTTATAAAGAGATGATCTGGCTTTGTGTCTTCTGCTCGAATGAATGTTTTTCTGTTAGAATTTTGTTCCTGCATACTAAAAATGAGCTGGCTTCACCCGTGGTCTTTGCTTTTTGGAATTTTTCCTGATATAATTTTGTATCTGATAATCAAACATGATACAGCAATATTGCCATAATCATTTTCTGACTAAAAAACAACTATTTTTGCCCAGAACCTGTCAATTTCAACTTTCTTGGTTAAAAATCCGATAAATATATTTTCCAGATTTTTCTCTATGTCCTGTTAAAACACGTTTTACATGTACATTAGGTCAGCTGATATTACCTCCCATCTTCAGCGCTAGAGGCGCTGCTTGCGAGCGAAAGGGCAAATTTGCAACGAAATTTGCAAATAACTCGAAGAATATGTGGGATAGAGACCTGAAATTTTCGCTAAAAGTTTTTCCAGATTTACTATATATACTGTTAAAATTTCAGTCAGATTAGTTACGTATTGTGGACGTGTATAGCCGACATAGGAACATACACACATACATACATACACTGACTTATATATATATAGGGATGTAAAATTGTATCTGTTTAAATTTAACTCGTGTTCTATTGGCGTATAATTACGCCAGGTTTTCTCCTGTAGATGGACGTCCGTGGCTGAAATCTAGAGAATAAAAATGTTTTGTAAAGATACTTTTTCCTGGAGGCCTGATTTATTTTACTCAACAACCTATATATTGTTTGAAAAATGGTACAAAAGTGAAATTGTACTGGGATACCAAATTTCTCCAATTGGCCCTCAATTCTTGCAAAAGTCCAATCCCACCAGTGAGTACAAGTAACCAAATGGGTCTCTGACACATTTGTAAGTTCAAAAGTCGAACTTCTTTTCACATATGTAGATATGTGGTGCACTTACAGTAAAAGCAGTCACCAACTTCACCATGATTATCATGGCCTGTACCATGTGTACTAGGGATAATTTAAAAAAACGATAGATGACATCAGAGATATTCAGTTATACAATAAGATGTTAATATCTTTAAATAAACATGTGAATAAATATTTATAGCATTCCAAATCAACAATGTATATAAAAATCAAAGATACAGTAGAACTACCTCCCTGTAAAGGACAACACCTAATTGTAGAGCCAAAGTGTCCTTTAGGGAGAGGTGTCCTCTTACCGGAGAGCTGCTAAATAATAAAAATGGTAATTTTACGAATGAAAACTGTCCTTTGTAGAGAGGTAACCTCTAGCGGGGTGTCTGCTAAAGGGAGGTTCTACTGTATATATTATTTGAGATGTTTTCAATAATGAATATTTCAACTTTGAAATTTAGAAAAATGTACAAAAGGTAATAAGATCAAATCCAAATAAATAAATAAATAGTGTGATGTTTCGGTAACAGCTTTGTTACAGAAACCTCACACACTATTTATTTATTTGTATTTGGTCTTATTACCTTGTGTTTATAATCTATAATCCAAATTGTACCTTATCATGGATTTGGTCTTATTACCTTGTGTTTATAATCTATAATCCAAATTGTACCTTATCATGGATTTGGTCTTATTACCTTGTGTTTATAATCTATAATCCAAATTGTACCTTATCATGGATTTGGTCTTATTACCTTGTGTTTATAATCTATAATCCAAATTGTACCTTATCATGGATTTGGTCTTATTACCTTGTGTTTATAATCTATAATCCAAATTGTACCTTATCTTTTATCATGTTGTGTGTGATGGGAGGTGAAATTTGAATCAACTTGGCTGAAGGTTCCAACACTGCCATTATAAACTCCAGAAATATTGGGTGAGTCAGATGATGGCAACAGCTGGTGTCAATGGTATTTCCTAATACAAAATGTTATCAAACATATCAATTCACAGACATGTACAGTAGAACTACCTCCCTGTATGGACAACATCTAGTCGGGATTTGGACCACCACATATATTATCAATTATTTATAAGGTTTCTGCAAAATAAGAAATTGTTCTTATATACACTAATGGACAAAACTTAAGGAAGTTGTACCTTTTACCATGTATATCAGGATTGACACAATAACTCTGAAAGATACACTCATGGATTTAAGGAAGTTGTACCTTTTAGCATGTATATCGGGATTCAGACAATAACTCTGAAAGATACACTCATGTACAAAACTTAAGAAAGTTGTACCTTTTAGCATGTATATCGAGATTCAGACAATAACTCTGAAAGATACACTCATGTACAAAACTTAAGGAAGTTGTACCTTTTAGCATGTATATCGAGATTCAGACAATAACTCTGAAAGATACACTCATGGACAAAACTTAAGGAAGCTGTATCTTTTAGCATGTATATCGAGATTCAGACAATAACTCTGAAAGATACACTCATGGACAAAACTTAAGGAAGCTGTATCTTTTAGCATGTATATCGAGATTCAGACAATAACTCTGAAAGATACACTCATGGACAAAACTTAAGGAAGCTGTACCTTTTAGCATGTATATCGAGATTCAGACAATAACTCTGAATGATATTGGATACACATTGACCTTTATTGAAGACGCACGAGATAACCAAGTGTGAACAAGAGCCAAAGTGTCCTTTAGGGAGATATGTCCTCTTAATGGAGAGTTGCTAATAAGTAAAAATAGTATTTTGTAAATGAAAACTGTTCTTTGTGGAGAGGTGTCCGCTAAACGGAAGTTAAACTATAAACTCATGGACAAAACAACTTAAAGAAGTGGAAAGTCTTTGATGTTGCAGGTCATCTATATTTATAGCTCTAGTTTTTGAAACTGATAGTAAGACGTAGTTCTGCATTTAGGATAGTTGTTCAAATGTTTCTCACTAAATATTTTTTATTTTTTCTGCTTCTCCCTAGTACACGTGGTACAGGCCATGATAATCATGGTGGGTAGAGGTAGGTGATTGCTTTTACTCTAAGTACACCACATGTCTACACATGTGAAAAGCAGTTCGACTTTGCACTTACAAATGTGCCTGAGCTCCTTTTTATTACTTGCACTCTCTGGTGGAGTTGGACTTTTGCACGAATCGAAGGCCATTGGAGCATTTTTTTTTTTTTTATCAGAAAAAAAGTGCCCAATGCGGAAATCAAACCAGGGTCGTAGCAGTGAAAAACCAACGGTGTTAGACCATCTTTCCACCGACCCCTTAGCAGCAACTGCTTTTACTCCTAAATGCACCACATGTCTACATATGTAGAGGGCAGTTTATAAATGTGTCAGATTTTGTTTGATTATTTGCCCTCACTGGTGGGGTTGGACTATTACAAGAATCAGAAGCCATTGGAGCATTATTTTTTATTCAGAAAAAAAGTGCAGAATGTGGGATTCTATCATGGTCATGGCTGGTGTATGTCATTCATCCACAGACTCCTGGCCTACAAATATTGTTCATGATCTTTCTATTGATCTGGTTACCTCAATATATCCTTCAATCAATTTTTTACGTAGGTGATCATATCTTAGAACATAGGGCTCATCTACAATTCAGTTTCTGCTGTTGTGTCCAATGAAGAGCCTCAGATGTCTCAGTACATCTCTATCACAGCAATCTTCTCTATCTTGGGTGTGTAAAGCTGCTGTTCTGGGTCAATTTTCTGTTGTTGTTGTGTCCAATGAAGATCCTCAGATGTCTCTACCACAGCAGTCGCAATGTCCACTATCTTGGGTATGTGAAGCTGCTTTTCTGGGTCCACGTCAATTTTCTGCAAGGCTGCGGCCATTGCTGGACAAGAGAATATGTAGGTAGGTGTTAGTTCCACACCAGGACAGTTGTTACATGTCCCTATAGGTTCTTGTACTATCTGGATGTATGAGGTGTGTTCATAAAGTATCGCGACTTTTGAATTTTCGCGGGTTACGTATATTCGAATTTCGATCTTTTTGTGGCTTTATGTTGGTACTCATGTCTCTCACTTATGCCGACAAGCTCGGCCATTTTGAATGTTCACTTAATTGTTGACAGCTGCTTTGCTTGCAGGTGTTTTGGATCATCTTCGATTTTTACCTATTAAAAAAAAAATTGATTAAAGAACCTGTATCAAATTTTGTGTGAAAAACGAAATTAAATGCGCGGATGCATTCCGAATGTTGACTGTGGCATACGGAGAAGCTACCTTGGACCGAAGCAACGTTTATCGGTGGTACAAAATGTTCTCAGAAGGCCGAGAAGATGTGAACGACGAAGAGCATGCCGGACGCCCAAGCACCTCAACAACAGATGAAAAAATTAATGAAGTGAAAAAATGATATTGGCCAATCGTCGAATCACCGTTAGAGAAGTTTCCGAGGACCTAAACATATCGATTGGCTCGTGCCATTCGATTTTTATCAATGATTTGGGCATGAGACGGGTCGCCGCAAAATTCGTACCAAAATTTCTCAATTGCGACCAAAAACAGCATCGCATGAACATTGCTAATGAGATGTTGGACTCTGTCCACGACGATCCAAATTTGCTCCAGAGGGTCATAACTGGTGACGAAGCGTGAGTTTATGGTTATGACGTGGAAACCAAAGCTCAATCATCTCAATGGAAGCTGCTGCACGAACCAAGCGCAAAAAAGCGCGCCAAGTTCGGTCGAATGTGAAAGTTTTGCTGACAGTTTTCTTCGATTGCAGGGGCGTGGTGCACATGAGTTCTTGCCACAGGGTAGATCGGTCAATAAGGAATATTACCTGCAAGTTATGCGCAATTTGCGCGAAGCAATTCGCCAGAAACGCCCGGATTTGTGGAAGAACAAAAATGCCACGATAACGCCCCTGCTCACACATCGTTGCTTGTGCGCGACTTTTTGGCCAAAAACAACACACTAATGATGCCGCAGCCACCGTATTCCCCAGGTCTGGCCCCGTGTGACTTTTTCTTGTTCCCTAAACTGAAGAGGCCCATGAAAGGACGACGTTACGCTACGCTTGACGAGATAAAGACAGCATCGAAGGAGGAGCTGAAAAAGATTTTAAAAAATGATTTTTTGAAGTGCTTCGAAGATTGGAAAAACCGTTGGCACAAGTGTATAATACCTCATGGGGATTACTTTGAAGGGGACAAATAAGGTATTCATGAATAAATAAATAATTTTCGAAAAAACACAAAAGTCGCGATACTTTTTGAACACACCTTGTATTGTCATTTCTTTATAGTGTTTCATTCTGAGTCTTGTGATTGTTTTTGTTATTTTTAAAAATTCTCAATTGCCATCTATCGTTAAAATTTGTAATAATTAATTTTGGCAATATGTTTCTTTTCACATAACAAATATAATCTCTACAGATCTTACTGTAGGCAATGATAAAAGTTATTGAATGAGAGGGCTTGGCTACACTGAGAGGGTTCACTACTGATGAGCCAAGCCCTCTCATTCAATAACTCATATCATTGCAGATAAGGCACAATTTGGATTATTCTATATACAGTTACGAGCGTCATTCTTCGTCGCCTCTGTCACGGTTTGCTTTTTTTTTGGAATGGCGCCCTCCTATTGGTTGGCTACGATCACGCCACCTTTGCCCCCCCCCCACTCGCATTTTTGTTTCTGTAACTATTGTGTTGGAGCGGGTCGCTCCTTAAATAAATGCATATATTAGTTAATAACCAAATGGAATCCTCTCTTTCTTTTTCCCAGTAAGAGACGCCTACGGAAGCCAACAGTACATAGACAGATAAAGCACATAGGCTATAGTTATTAACTAACATATGCAATTAATTAAGCCGCCAATTTATAATTGTAACAAATAGTATTTGAATCAAAACATTCAATCGGGTAAAACACGGGCGTTGCCCGGGTCATTCAGCTAGTAGATTATAAACACAAGGTAATAAGACCAAATCCAAATAAATAAATAGTGTGTGACGTTTCGGTAACAGCGTTGTTACCATCTTCAGACAAAAGTACTGAATATTCATACATTCAGTACTTTTGTCTAATGATGGAACAACGCTGTTACCGAAACATCACACACTATTTATTTATTTGGTCTTGGTCTTATTACCTTGTGTTTATAATCTACTAGCGGATGTACCCGGCTTCGCCCGAGGTTTTACCCGAGTAAAGATTTGTCTAATGAACATTTGTTAAAACAATTTTCTATAAACTTATAAAAAGAAAGATATATTTTGATAATTTGAAACTCGTAAATTTGAATCTCTCAATAAAGTGAACATTTTTTCCCGGCCCCTGTGTGCCGTGTCATCCTGAATTTAGTCTTTCCTAATTTTCTACATTACAAAATCATCGTTGTATCTAGATACATCATATATAAGGTTAAATGCAAACAAATAAATTTATTATAAAGAAAATAAAGTTTCCAGGGCTAAGTTACGTGAATGAGAAGGCAAGTTCCACATTCGGCCAAATATCTCCCCGTCTCCTGTGTTTCCTTTTAGATATCAACAAATTAACGTACGTGAATAAATAAAAATATTATTGATTTCTAGCTGAAGAAAATAATTGGAATAACGTTTTATTTAACCCCACAATTATTTAATCTTTTTAAACCACAATTATTTAAACTTTTTAAAATAAAGTACAATACTTAAAATAAAATATGTTTCTTATACAATCTAAAATTAGAAAATAAACTTTTAAATCGGTAACCTCAAGGAGATAGCACTAAAGCACTAATATTTGAATTAGTTTTACTTAATATATTAGCCCTGAAAGACCCAAGGTCATCAGGCGTGGACCAAAACCTAAGCCTATCTCGGTCTCAATGGTGTAGCTGCTTGCGAGTTAAAGCTACAAATCTGCAAATAACTCTAAGGATATTCAAGATATTCAAGAAATTATTTTTCGTAAACCTTTCCGGGGATATACCTAATAATATCCCAAAATTTCACGGCGATTGGATGCATGGTTTTTGAATCCATAGAGGACACACACACACAGACATTCATTTTTATATATATATAGATTACACTTCTATGTTGTTAGCATCCATCAAGGGGGGAGTTTGATTTTGGTGTGACTATATGGTCAAATATTCGCCAATTTAATCTGTTAGTAACCATCACTCGTAGCTAATCCTTCCTCTTTTCTTTAAATTTTTACAAAATCTTTCTAATTCTCTCACATTATATGTCTGAAGTAGGTTTTACATTTATATAGTTATCTACACTCATGGACTAAACAATTTTGTTGTTTTTTATTCCCCTTGTGTAAAGATTACATGAATTCCATGAGTTCATGGACATATTTTAAACATAAACACCATTCGATTGATAAGGCACAATTTGGATAAGGTAATAAGACCAAATTCAAATAAATAAATAGTGTGTGACGTTGTTCAGTACTTTTGTCTGAAGATGGTAACAATGCTGTTACCAAAACGTCACACACTATTTATTTGGATTTGGTCTTATTACCTTGTGTTTATAAACACCACTCCTTATTTGCTTATATAAACGGCCAATTTCTCATATATGTAAATTCGAAAATTCTCCTTAAAAAAAAAAAACAATTGATATAAATAACAAATACAGTAAAACCCCTCTATAGTGAACTTCAATGAGACTGAATCTATGGTTCACTATAGCCATGGTTCATTATAGCCATAGTTTACTGTATTATAAACTAAAAATGGGGATTATTTCAGGTTGGTTATTGGGAGAGCTCTCTATATCCTAGGTTCATTTTAGCGGGATTTTACTGTATATATATTCAAGCTAAAAGGTAAAACTTTCTTAAGTTTTGTCCATGAGTGTAAATATCATTTATTTTATAATGCATTAGCTCGCCATCTGTTATCAAAATACGAAACTATTATAGACGTGTATGATTCTTTTTAAAAATAAAATAATTTCTACTCTGTCCTTAATTAATTTTTCCATTACAGTAAGGACAGTAGAAATTGTTTTACTTTTAAAAGAATCTTACGTGTCTATAATAGTTTCGTATTTTCATAACATTTATGCTATAATCAAAGCATTAATAAAAAAGGAAAAATTTAAAAAAATTCAAGGAATACCTGGAGGGGGGAATGTAAAGATTCCAAGTGAATAATTCCAATATTATTAGTTCTAATAAATAATTCTATTAAAAAAATTGCAACAAGATATTTCTAACACAAGCAGCCACATATCTCAACAGCTCCAAGACACAAAATAAAGTCAGGCATTTCAAATGATGAAAAAAGGCATTTTACTCAAATAAGCATCTTGAAGATATGAGTTGCCTGGCTTCATAGTTCTTAAAAAATAAGAGACACTTTGGCCAGAAAAGGTTTTTTATTTTCTCAGCGTTTCAACCAAAATCTCCCTCATCAGGATTATCCTTGCAAAATTCTTTAATTTTTTTTTTTTCCTGGCAAGGCCAAAATGTGATAAAATAAAATCTTTTCCTGGTCGAGAAATGTCTCTTATTTTTAAGAACTATCAAATGAGCATGTAACAATGGCAGTGTGCCCTCTATTGGTTGTTATTTCTTCAGATAGATGGCACTCCAATATCTTTAAATGCTCATTTGAACAGTCAGGAAATACACCCATACCTCGCTTTGTGTCGGGGTTACGTTCCAAAAAAACACGACGCAAAGTGAAAATAAAATTTCAATGGCATGGTGCAATCAAAAACAAAGATGTTGCCATATTTTAGGAAAAAAAATTAAAGACTCGAATCCAAAACAACGCAACTTCGAAAATCTAACGACGCACAGTGAAAATCAGTAAAAATTAAGCAGCGACGCAACTTCGAAAAATGAAACGACGCAAAGTGAGGTATTGGTGTACACATCACAAACTACAAAGAATGACACAATCTCACTCCCATTGCCCACACATGCTAATGGAATCTTCTAGAACTAGTATAGCACATGCATTCTAGCAATTAATTTGTATTTTAATACTGTGGCACAATTATCAACAACAAAACCACTCAAAAAAAAAAAAAAAGTATATTTTTCAACTTTTAATTCTAAGAATAATATTCTGTGTTTATCAGTAAACTATATTCTTCTTATCTGCTATCTTGTGTACATACTTGATAACAGTAACTATTTAAACTCAACTCAATCATATCAGGGTATAAAGTTTGTAAAGCTTGTTGATGGTGTCTGCCAGGGATGAGTAGAGCTCATCAATAGATGAGTCAATACAGTTAATAATGTGTTTTGAGGTTGCAATAACTGTCTTCTTCTAATCTGCTATCTTGTGTACACACTTGATAACAGTAACTATTTAAAACATGCTGTGGTAAAATTTCTGATTCAATACTTTTGTCTGAAAATGGTAACAATGTTGTTACCAAAACGTCACACACTATTTATTTATTTGGTCTTATTACCTTGTGTTTATTGTTGTTAGCATCCCTCAAGTCAACTTTGGGTGACACTATGGACAAATTTTCTACAATTTGATCTGTGACCAATATTTGCAGCTTATCTAGTGCCCTTCCAGTAGTTTTCTTGACCTCTTCTAGCCATCTCATTGCTGGTCTTTTCCTAGCAAATCTTGATACAGAAGTAGTTTGTCAGTGTCTTCTTCCATCTATGCTGTTGGTATAAATTAGGTTCTTCTGTCTTTTAGGGCAATATCTTCTTTCTTCATTTTAAAGAGTGTGTTACTTTGCTAAATGATTTGAAAACTTTCTGTAGATCTTACTATGCAAGAAGTATCAACATTTAGTTATGGGAGGGCAGCAACCTGATCGTCCCATAAAAATACCTTTTTTCTTCTACATTTTTTATAAAAATACAGTTAAGCCTGTCTATAGCACCTACCTCTCTATAGCGCCCGATTTTAAATACGTAGTATGATGCGATTTACATTAAAAGTAACCTGTCTATAGCACCCCCTCTCTATAGCACCCTAATTTGGTGAGTCCCAAGAGGGGACGCTATAGACAGGTTTAACCGTAGTTACTTATTTGTTACTGGAAGTTCTCACTGATAAACTCTCTACATATTGTTCTGTCAGTTTTCTTGTTTATCTATCTTCCAGGGTCAATATAATTCAACACACACAAGACTTTAATTCAACAGAAAATGTTTGATCTCTTGAAGGGAAGTGGGTAGTGTTGAATTAAAGAAGAAGATGGGGGAAGGGCTATAATTTCCTTATTTTTAAAGGATCCCACAAAAAAATGATAATTTTAACATTATTATAGTAATGAATCATCACTACTACTTTATACTTATGAAGATCTATAAAGGTCACCTCTCCCGTCAAAATAGATGCAAGAAAACTAGGTGCCATCTATTTATTGTCTCTCTGGAAACTAGCGGCCTCAAGTTGGTGGACAAAGCCACAACACCAGCTTTGGCAAACTGAGAAGTGACCACCTGGAAACCATGGTTTTGAGCCAATTCAAGCTCTCTTCAGCCCAAGGCTAGTATTGATATCATTGAGATCCACAAGGGATTAAATGAAATCTTCACAATTTGCCAAAGTGGCCAAATATCTACGGTCATAATATGGCAACCTTTGTTTCTATATATCAAAATCCCCTACTAGAAAATTACAATCTACTAATGAAGAGTAATGCAGTAAAACTACCTCCCTGTAAAGGACAACACCTAATTGTAGAGCCAAATTGTCCTTTAGGGAGAGATGTCTTCTTACCAGAGAGTTGCTAAATTATCAAAATGATAATTTTACAAATGAAAACTGTCCTTTGTAGAGAGGTGTTCTCTAGCATGAGTATCCTCTCATGGAGGTTGTTCTACTGTGCTATAGAATGCTATCTTATTCTTCTTTCTTATCTCCACTCAATCATATTAAGGTATCAAGCTTGTTTTTTTTTGCTTATCCCTAGTACACTTGGTACAGGCCATGATAGGTAGTTAGCGACTGCTTTTACTGTAAATGCACCACATGTCTACACATGCGAAAAGCAGTTTGACTTTGCACTTACAAATGTGCCAGAGCCCAGTTTGGTTACTATCAAGCTTGTAAAGCTTGAAACTTTTGATGGTGTCTGCCGGGGAAGAGTAGAGCTCATCAATAGATGAGTCAATACAGTTAATAATGTTTGAGTCAAAAGGCGATCCATTAATTAAGATTATAAAAAAGGGCGTACCTGGATCTGTAAAAGAAAAAAAAAAAAAAACAATTTTTTTCTCAAAATATTTCGAGAGATTGCTCCCTCTTTATCAATTTATTGTACAGTGAATTTAATTTACAATTTATTGTACATCATATGGAAACAAATTTGTCATTGGTCAAAAATAATTATTAATAATGATTAAACAAAAAAATTAATAATAATAATAATATAATAAAATATTTTGAAAATTAAAGGTTTTTTTGTAATGCAGTATTTTTTAATGTTTTTCAAACGAGATTTAAGGAAATAAAAATAAGAAACAAATAAAATGACTGCGATTATTAGAAAAAAAAAAAAAATTAAGTTAAAAGAGACAAATAAGGTTCGGGGATTTCTTCGTATCTATTTACACTAGCAGGGTCCTTCATTGATGCTATGGCCTCCAGGAACTTCCTCTGGTGCGAGTTCTGGATGCCCCTGTAAATAGTGGAAGTATTTTCCCAATCTGGCTGATGTCCCGATCGGAGACCATGCTCCACCATGGCAAATCTTTCTTTTGCATACTTCCAAGAAGATTTGTGTTCTTGGAGTCTGGTCCCAAGGAAACGGCCTGTCTCTCCAATGTAGGATACACTGCAGCTTTTGCATGGGATCCTATACACAACGTCCTTTGTGTTCCCTATCTCCACTTTCTGTTTTGTTATTGTATTTCGGACTATAGTTTTTAAAGATGGTGCATTTTTGAAAACAGTGGTTATTCCAGAATTTTTTAAAATATGAGCTATTTTCTCAGCTCCTGCTCCATATGGCATTATACATTTATTTTTTAATTCTTTTTTACTATGAAAGCTATTAATTTTATACGAGTGTTTTTTGATGAATTCCTTTGTATATCCATTCGATATTAATTCTTCCTGGATAGTGTTCAATTCTATATATTTAAGTTTATCAGTGGAGCAATGTGTGAAGGCACGCTTGGTGAGAGTTTTTACAAGGGAAATTTTATGGGAGATAGGACCAAAGGAGTTGGCATGGAGGTATACTGGTGAGTGACTAGGTTTTCTAAAAACAGTGGTTTGAAGATAATTTAATTTATTTTCGAAAAGTATATCTAAAAAGGGTAGGTAGCCATTAGATTCATTTTCAGTTGTGAATTTTAAGAGGGGGTGAAAGCTATTTAAAAATGCCAAGGTATTCTCAATATGGTCTGTAGCCACTATAGCCATCACGTCATCAACATATCTTGCCCAGTACTTAATGGTGGTATTGAATCTTTCATTTACCAGGATGTCAAGACAGTTTAAGACGAGATCAGCTAAGAATGGAGAGAGGGGACTTCCCATTGGGATACCATTGACTTGCTGGTATATGTTGTTATTGAAACAGAAATAGGAAAATTCCAAACAGATCTCAATCAAATATATGATTGTATTTGAAGGTAATTCTAGATTGAAATCTGTTAAGGTTTTTCCTAGAGTTGTCAGCACTAATTTGTGATCTAGGCAGGTGAATAAGTTGCAATTAGTATCGTTTGATGTTTGCAACTTATTCACCTGCCTAGATCACAAATTAGTGCTGACAACTCTAGGAAAAACCTTAACAGATTTCAATCTAGAATTACCTTCAAATACAATCATATATTTGATTGAGATCTGTTTGGAATTTTCCTATTTCTGTTTCAATAACAACATATACCAGCAAGTCAATGGTATCCCAATGGGAAGTCCCCTCTCTCCATTCTTAGCTGATCTCGTCTTAAACTGTCTTGACATCCTGGTAAATGAAAGATTCAATACCACCATTAAGTACTGGGCAAGATATGTTGATGACGTGATGGCTATAGTGGCTACAGACCATATTGAGAATACCTTGGCATTTTTAAATAGCTTTCACCCCCTCTTAAAATTCACAACTGAAAATGAATCTAATGGCTACCTACCCTTTTTAGATATACTTTTCGAAAATAAATTAAATTATCTTCAAACCACTGTTTTTAGAAAACCTAGTCACTCACCAGTATACCTCCATGCCAACTCCTTTGGTCCTATCTCCCATAAAATTTCCCTTGTAAAAACTCTCACCAAGCGTGCCTTCACACATTGCTCCACTGATAAACTTAAATATATAGAATTGAACACTATCCAGGAAGAATTAATATCGAATGGATATACAAAGGAATTCATCAAAAAACACTCGTATAAAATTAATAGCTTTCATAGTAAAAAAGAATTAAAAAATAAATGTATAATGCCATATGGAGCAGGAGCTGAGAAAATAGCTCATATTTTAAAAAATTCTGGAATAACCACTGTTTTCAAAAATGCACCATCTTTAAAAACTATAGTCCGAAATACAATAACAAAACAGAAAGTGGAGATAGGGAACACAAAGGACGTTGTGTATAGGATCCCATGCAAAAGCTGCAGTGTATCCTACATTGGAGAGACAGGCCGTTTCCTTGGGACCAGACTCCAAGAACACAAATCTTCTTGGAAGTATGCAAAAGAAAGATTTGCCATGGTGGAGCATGGTCTCCGATCGGGACATCAGCCAGATTGGGAAAATACTTCCACTATTTACAGGGGCATCCAGAACTCGCACCAGAGGAAGTTCCTGGAGGCCATAGCATCAATGAAGGACCCTGCTAGTGTAAATAGATACGAAGAAATCCCCGAACCTTATTTGTCTCTTTTAACTTAATTTTTTTTTTTTTTTCTAATAATCGCAGTCAATTTAATTTGTTTCTTATTTTTATTTCCTTAAATCTCGTTTGAAAAACATAAAAAAATACTGCATTACAAAAAAACCTTTAATTTTCAAAATATTTTATTATATTATTATTATTATTAATTTTTTTGTTTAATCATTATTAATAATTATTTTTGACCAATGACAAATTTGTTTCCATATGATGTACAATAAATTGTAAATTAAATTCACTGTACAATAAATTGATAAAGAGGGAGCAATCTCTCGAAATATTTTGAGAAAAAAATTGTTTTTTTTTTTTTTTTTTTTCTTTTACAGATCCAGGTACGCCCTTTTTTATAAAGTTAATAATGTGTTTTGAGGTTGCAAGTTGAGAATTGCAATAGAATGCTATAATAATCCTAAGTATTATAATTGAAGGCTTCAAAACACAAAAATTTTCTGGTTAAACCATCAATCAAGGAAATACAGTTAAACCTGTCTATAGCGCCCCCTCCCTCTTGGGACTCACCAAAATAGAGTGCTATAGAGAGGGGGTGCTATAGATAGGTCACTTTTAATGTAAATCACATCGTACTACGTTATTTAAAATCGGGCGTTATAGAGAGGGAGGCGCTATTTAGAGGGGGGCGTTTTAGACAGGTTTAACTGTATTTAGCGAGCAAAAAAAAAAGCTATTTATCTACTTAAGCTATATATACAATAATCAAAACAGCAGCAGCAGCAATAGAGAAAAGTTAAAGAAGAGAAAAAAATAATAGAGAAGCAGTAAAAGCAGAATCAACAGCCAAAGGAGCAAAAAAAAAAAAGAGTAGCAGCAAAGAGGGGAGATGGGGAAGTAAGCACGCGCAAACAAGAGCCAGAGAAAAAAATAATAATAAAAAAACAACAACTACCAGTAGTCTGCAAAATTTTAATTAAATCATCATACTCCTCAAGTTGTTATCATCATCATTTTGGTGGCGGTGGTAATTTATTATGTAGACAAAGGTAGAGTAGTAAAGGGATTGTAGTAATAGATTGGAAGGGAAGGAAGGAGGGGACTAGAAATTTTCTGTGGTGTCTGAAGGGGATTTTTTTACCTTTCTGTGTTGAAGAAGAAGATGAATGAAGAGGAAGAATATATGGATAGAGAAAGAAATAAGAAACAGAGAATCATTACCCTTAAAATAATAATAATAATAAAAACAGAGAGAAAAAAAACAAATAAAAAAAACTCTATATATTTTTTTTTTCAAAAAAACAATAAATCATAAAATTGATTTTTAAAAAAGCGCACATAACAAATAGAAATATTTTTTTTTTCTTCCAACAAAAAAAAAAATTCCATTACAGATCATAATAATAATAATAATAGTATTTATAAAAAAAAAAAAAAAAAACATCATAATTTGTACACATGTTTTAATTATGATTGTAGTATATTATTATTACTATTTTTTTTTTTGGCATTGAGAGAGATAGAGAGAGGGTGGTGTAAGATGTATGTATGTCTATGTGTTTGGTGGAGTGTTTCGGAAAAAAAAAAGAAGTTATATAAAAAAAATGAAAAAAATAGCTGAAAGTAAGCAAAAAGAAAGAAAGAAAAGTTGTGCCGCAAAAAAAGATAAAGAAAAAAGATAATAACAATAATAAAAAGATATACAAGAAAATAAGACCTAAATCCAAATAATTTAATAGTGTGACGTTTCAGTAACAGCGTTGTTATCATCATCAGACAAAAAAAATTAGTAAAATTTGTCTGACAATGTTAACAAACGCTGTTACCAAAACATCACACACTATTAAAATAATTTAAATTAGGTCTTATTTTCTTGTATATCTAATCTATAATCTAAATTGTGCTTTATCAAAAAAAAAAGATATAAGAAGAAGAATTCGGGGCAGTGATGTATAAATCCTGGAAGAAGAAAGAAGAAGAATTGTAAATGGATTGATTTAAAGAAGATTGTGTGTGAGAGATAAGGATAAAAAACACACACAATAAAAAAAAAGAAGGAAAAAAAACTGTGTGTACATTTGGCAGGTAGACCCACCCACCCACTATCCACCGTGGTGCAGAGAGCTCTAGTGTTGAAAGTAGAGAAACAGAGAAGAAAAGAAAGAGATGCTAGCTGGGGGAGATATGGAAATAAGGAGAGAGAATGAGTATATTTAAAGAGGGTAGAGGGAGGGGAAGTAATTCGGTCGTCGTCATCCTAAGTTGCCTGTTGGTCCCTGACGTCAGACTAAAAGAAGAGAAGAAGGGCTACATCTTTATTTGTGTGGGCTAGGGGCCTTCCTCCTCGGTGGACTCCGAGTCAATGAACTCCACATGGGTGAAGGGGAAGTGTCCCACCTTGCCCCGCACTTCCCCCTCCCACTGTCCGTTGATGTTCATCTTGGTTACTTGGATGACGTCTCCCACCTGGGTACAACACCACCACATCTCAACACACAACATGTCTTGGGAGACCACCAGACAACTTGGCTGAAAGGAGGGGAACTATCTTTACATGATGTAATGGACAGACATGGGGATAAAAACTTGTGCATTTAATATATTTGTATAAATATTGTGGCAAAGAAATAATTCATTTAATATAATTTTTTTTTTGGCTTATCCCTAGTACACGTGGTACAGGCCATGATAATCATGGTGGGTAGTTAGCGACTGCTTTTTACTCTAAGCGCACCACATGTCTACACATGTGTAAAGCAGTTCGACTTTGCACTTACAAATGTGCCAGAGCCCTGTTTGGTTACTTGCACTCGCTGGTGGGGTTGAACTTTTGCAAGAATCGGGGGCCATTGGAGCATTTTTTTTTTTTTAACAGAAAAAAGTGTCCAATGCGGGAATCGAACCCGGGTCGTAGTGGTCGAAAACCAAACGGTTTAACCAGCCTTCCACCGACCCCCCATTTAATTTAATTATTCATTGAAAATATTTAAAACAGATTATTACTTTCAAATTTTACACAGATAAATTTACTGGCAATGTGTTTCTTTTAAATAATATCATCAAATATGATCTCTACAGCCCTTACTGTAATGATATGAGTTATTGAATGAGTGAATGAATGGCCGGCATTCATAACTTCTGTGAAAAATAGACACTTTGGCCAGTTAGAGTAATTTTTTTCTCAACGTTTCGACAAAAATATTTTGTCTTCGTCAGGACAAATAAATAAAGCATTTGGCAAGGTGTTAAAAATTGTTCTTTTTTTTTTTTTTTAAACACCTTGCCAAATGCTTTATTTTTATTTATTTCTCCTATGATCTGTATATATTTACCATGTGTATATAATCTTTCTCCGTTTTATCCCTTTGTATATTTCCCACTTTCATGGGTTTCTCCGTCTTGTAACCCCAAGGAGAATCCTCTGTAAGACCTGTGTGTCTTAATAAAGGTTTTTGTGTGTGTGTATTTATTTCTCCTGACGAAGACAAAAGATTTTTGTTAAAACGTTGAGAAAATCAATTACTCTTTTTTTTTTTGCTTATCCCTAGTACATGATAATCATGGTGGGTAGTTAGCGACTGCTTTTTCTGTAAAAAGCATGTCTACACATGTGAAAAGCAGTTCGACTTTGCACTTACAAATGCCAGAGCCCCGTTTGGTTACTTGCACTCGCTGGTGGGGTTGGACTTTTGCAAGAATCGGGGGCCATTGGAGCATTTTATTTTTTTAACAGAAAAAAGTGTCCAATGCGGAAATCGAACCCGGGTCCTAGTGGTTGAAAACCAAACGGTTTAACCAGCCTTCCACCGACCCCCCTCAATTACTCAAACTGGCTGAAGTGTCTATTTTTCACAGAAATGCTACTTTATATGAAATTATTTGCTTATTTTCATTCCCATATTAATGTAACGTGTAACAGTACATAAGGTACAGTGTAGTGATGAACAATAATCGAGAATTCGAAATCGATCAGCCATCATTGTTGCTCTGTGCGCCAGAAGGATCCCCAAAGAGATATTGGACTTTCTTAAAGTTGCATCAAACCACTGTTTATTGTGTTAAAGAAGCAGTTTGATGAGGCCAACAGTAACAAAGAGGGAATGGTTGCAAGGAAAAAAGCACTCGCCTCAATCAGACAAGAAACAAAGAATTTGTCAAAAATGTCAAGGAGAAGATTGATGGAAAGTGTCTTTTAGAGAGAGAGACAGAGAAGTGTCCTCTTACTGGAGAGTTAATAATTAGTAAAAAAAAATAGTATTTTTTGTCAATGGAAACTATCCTTTGTCAAAGTGTCCTCTCACAGAGGTTTTACTGGACAACATAAATCATTTCTTT
This sequence comes from Cordylochernes scorpioides, assembly GCA_030710605.1. Lineage (NCBI taxonomy): Eukaryota > Metazoa > Arthropoda > Arachnida > Pseudoscorpiones > Chernetidae > Cordylochernes > Cordylochernes scorpioides. The sequence goes on along the minus strand of CP092879.1, from coordinate 77,185,764 downwards.
TATGATGTACTAGCACGTCATCAGTTATGAAAATTCGAAACTCTTTTAGACGCGTAATTTTTTTGAAATTAAACAATTTTTACTGCCCTTACTGCAATGAAAAAAAATTAATGGGAGGGCCTGGCTCATCAATGGTGAACCCTCCCAGCGGTTTCGTCAGTTGGGAGGGTTCACCACTGATGAGCCAGGCCCTCCCAATAATTTTTCCATTGCAGGAAGGGCATTAGAAATTGTTTAATTTCAAAAAGAATCTTACTAAAATAGTTTTGAGTTTTCATAAATCATTTCTAAATTGGAGGGGTACACAGGAGTCAAAGAGATTTATAACTTAAATATTATCATTAGAAGAGCGATCGCTCAAAGCATATTATATATTTATAATTGTATGTAATTCTGCTGTCCTCAAAGCTTATGTCCATAGTTCATCTAAAATACCCATTCCAAGAGTCTAGCATCAGTATCACTATAAAAGGAAGTTAAAAAAAAAACAATAAAACAGCGGTATGGTAGATTAAACTGGCGAAACCGCTGGGAGGGTTCACCACTGATGAGCCAGGCCCTCCATTAATTTTTCCATTGCAGTAAGGGCATTAGAAATTGTTTAATTTCAAAAAGAATCTTACGTGTTTAAAATAATTTCGAATTTTCATAACAGATGGTTTCTTAGTGCATCATATAATAAAGGATGGGTTAAACACTGACCTCAAGCTTTAGAGCAGTTTTATCGTAGGCATTGGGAACACGGGCCTGTTTGACCCGCGCTAGAGCAGGCAGCTTGCGCTGGTTGTTCGACGGCGTATTATACTTGATGGGTTCCGCAGGGGCAGCGGGGGTCTGTGGTTGGGGGGGACTAGACACGGGGGACTGGACTCCATCCAGCTCATCAATCTGGGGAACACAAGTTGTTACAACAAAGACATAAGACACAGCAACTATTTTTTTTATTTTCTTGATTAAAGGAAGCTTTTTGGACAAGGGGATAAGAAACAATGACAACAACAACAAAGAAAGCTTTTGGACAAGTTGTTACAACAAAGACATAAGACACAGCAACTATTTTTTTTATTTTCTTGATTAAAGGAAGCTTTTTGGACAAGGGGATAAGAAACAATGACAACAACAACAAAGAAAGCTTTTGGACAAGTTGTTACAACAAAGACATAAGACACAGCAACTATTTTTTTTATTTTCTTGATTAAAGGAAGCTTTTTGGACAAGGGGATAAGAAACAATGACAACAACAACAAAGAAAGCTTTTGGACAAGTTGTTACAACAAAGACATAAGACACAGCAACTATTTTTTTTATTTTCTTGATTAAAGGAAGCTTTTTGGACAAGGGGATAAGAAACAATGACAACAACAACAAAGAAAGCTTTTGGACAAGTTGTTACAACAAAGACATAAGACACAGCAACTATTTTTTTTATTTTCTTGATTAAAGGAAGCTTTTTGGACAAGGGGATAAGAAACAATGACAACAACAACAAAGAAAGCTTTTGGACAAGTTGTTACAACAAAGACATAAGACACAGCAACTATTTTTTTTATTTTCTTGATTAAAGGAAGCTTTTTGGACAAGGGGATAAGAAACAATGACAACAACAACAAAGAAAGCTTTTGGACAAGTTGTTACAACAAAGACATAAGACACAGCAACTATTTTTTTTATTTTCTTGATTAAAGGAAGCTTTTTGGACAAGGGGATAAGAAACAATGACAACAACAACAAAGAAAGCTTTTGGACAAGTTGTTACAACAAAGACATAAGACACAGCAACTATTTTTTTTATTTTCTTGATTAAAGGAAGCTTTTTGGACAAGGGGATAAGAAACAATGACAACAACAACAAAGAAAGCTTTTGGACAAGTTGTTACAACAAAGACATAAGACACAGCAACTATTTTTTTTATTTTCTTGATTAAAGGAAGCTTTTTGGACAAGGGGATAAGAAACAATGACAACAACAACAAAGAAAGCTTTTGGACAAGTTGTTACAACAAAGACATAAGACACAGCAACTATTTTTTTTATTTTCTTGATTAAAGGAAGCTTTTTGGACAAGGGGATAAGAAACAATGACAACAACAACAAAGAAAGCTTTTGGACAAGTTGTTACAACAAAGACATAAGACACAGCAACTATTTTTTTTATTTTCTTGATTAAAGGAAGCTTTTTGGACAAGGGGATAAGAAACAATGACAACAACAACAAAGAAAGCTTTTGGACAAGTTGTTACAACAAAGACATAAGACACAGCAACTATTTTTTTTATTTTCTTGATTAAAGGAAGCTTTTTGGACAAGGGGATAAGAAACAATGACAACAACAACAAAGAAAGCTTTTGGACAAGTTGTTACAACAAAGACATAAGACACAGCAACTATTTTTTTTATTTTCTTGATTAAAGGAAGCTTTTTGGACAAAGGGATAAGAAACAATGACAACAACAACAAAGAAAGCTTTTGGACAAGTTGTTACAACAAAGACATAAGACACAGCAACTATTTTTTTTTATTTTCTTGATTAAAGGAAGCTTTTTGGACAAGGGGATAAGAAACAATGACAACAACAACAAAGAAAGCTTTTGGACAAGTTGTTACAACAAAGACATAAGACACAGCAACTATTTTTTTTATTTTCTTGATTAAAGGAAGCTTTTTGGACAAGGGGATAAGAAACAATGACAACAACAACAAAGAAAGCTTTTGGACAAGTTGTTACAACAAAGACATAAGACACAGCAACTATTTTTTTTATTTTCTTGATTAAAGGAAGCTTTTTGGACAAGGGGATAAGAAACAATGACAACAACAAAGAAAGCTTTTGGACAAGTTGTTACAACAAAAGACATAAGACACAGCAACTAAGAAAGCTTTTGGACAAGTCCTTCTTCAGCAGTTTCAATTTTATAGACAGAGAGGGGACACAAGATAAACCTTCTGTAATAGTGAAAAAATAGTACAAATGTGATATTGTACTGGGATAAGGTGTATAAATTATGAAAAAGGCATCTCCTTATTGTGCAACTGAAATTTGCTGATGGCTTTCATTAGCAATTTTATTGCATTTATAGCAACATCAGTAACTTTCAGTTGCATGATAAGGAGATGCCTTTTTCATAACTTCTGTAATAGGTTTCTTTCAATGTGGGGAAACCAGTTGTACATACTCCACTAGTTCTTAAGGAACAAGATTTCTATCTTGGTTTGTCCAATGTTCTCTTCTTTTGGTGAAGAACCAAGTGAGTACTGGAGGTGAGGGGGAAATAGAGACATCAAACCACATATCAACAACAAGTATAAATTCTATTCTTCCTTCTTATCTCCACTTAATCATATCAGGGTATCAAGCTTGTAGAGTTTGTTAATGGTTTCTCTTGGGAATGCTGAGTAGAGCTCATCAATGGATGAGTCAATACAGTCAATAATGTGTTTTGGAGTTGCAGATTGAGAATTGCACTTATAATTAAAGGAATGATGCTAAAGTACAATTAGAATATTTAGAGAGATATGGAATGTGACATGGTAAGAGAGAAAATAGAGGTAACCCGGGCTTCTGGAGTGGATGTGTGACACATGGTAACAAGCCTAAACACTAAATGGTACAAAAAACTGTCAGAAAACAAAAGTAAAAGTTTCAATACTTTTTTTTTTTGACAAGTGTAGTAAGAAGGCAGTAGAAAATGGCTATGTATTTGTGAACAAAGAAAACATTCAGACTGAGAGTGTTATATTTCTGAATGTAGAAAATGTATTAAGAGGCATTATCTTCTTCTTCTTTCTTATCTCCACTCAAAAAACACTAAGGTATCAAGCTTGTAAAGCTTGAGACTTTTGATGGCGTCTGCCGAGAAAGAATAAACCCAAATAAAACACCCATGGGTCTTCTTCTTCTTTCTTATCTCCACCCATCTCACACCCATAGGTTATGTTATAGGTACCATCCTCAAATTTCTCTTGGTCCTCTGGATGATAAAAAAGGCTGTTACACCACCTAGAGTCTTACATATCTGGGAAACAGGCATTTCTATCTTTAATGAAATTTATATCCTGGTATAAAGATCCCTAAAATCCCAAAACCGATTTACTTTCAGATACATGAGAGCAAATGGATTAGAAAAGTTATTGATTCTGGGAAAAAAATGGAAAGAAGAGAGGAAGACCTCAATGAGCTGGCTAGTTGGGGGTAAAGAAAGCTACCAGAACGTCATTGATGAGCTGAGAGTGATGGTCACTAACAGATCCATTTGGAGAATATTTGTATATATATAATATATATATATGGTAATTTAAACCAACAACCCTATATTGTTTAACTACTTATAACAAGATTGTCATGTTGTATATAGAAACACAACTATATTGCATCGCCATATGTAATGTACTTTGTACAAACTAAGGATGAATAAATAAAACTATGTAATAGATTAGGAGCCAAGTTAAAGCAAGATTGAGCAGTTCAAAAACGTCTAAAATCGAGAGAGAAATCCAACAACCCTGAAAAGGAATTCGGTAGCCCGTTGCCATCTGGTCCAAAAGGTGCAGAATGCCCCAGACGTTCAAAGTTCAAATTCGCAGATGTCTCCCCCCCCTCCTCGGTATATAAACACCTCGGTTTTAGCCGACAATATATAGTTAGTCCGCAGTTAGTCTCTTCACCGTCGGCGCGAGCCCTTGTCGCTTATAGCCAGGACCACATCATCGACCATGTAAAACAGTAAGAAACTCTTATCTCCATCTTGCTTAGCTCGACTCCTATCTGTTCATGGAACTTTCCTACTACAGCTGTGTCTCTTCGTTTTGCGTGTGAACATTCCCAAGCTTTCCACTCTGCCTCGACCACGACTGCCTGTACTCTGTGAAAACTGTTAAAGGTCTTCCAAAGTGCAGAGAGGTACTGGAAAACTCTCCACGCCCTGACTATCCCTCTCGGCTACTACAGGTTTGACCACCGGTTACCACAGCTTATAGCGAGTCGACAGGATTCTACAAGAGGCTACCAGACCTCAACATATTACAGAGAGTCGACAGGATTCTACAAGAGGCTACCAGACCTCAACATATTACAGAGAGTCGACAGGATTCTACAAGAGGCTACCAGACCTCAACATATTACAGAGAGTCGACAGGATGACCACAACGAAGTATGACCACAACGAAGAGGTAAGAAGCCTGTCCAGATAGAAGAGAGAAAGAGCCAAGATGGAGGAACAAACCCGCCGCCAGTCCAACGAAACGACCAATCAATCTTCCCCCCAACGACACAGCCGAAAATCCCGCAAAATAAGCCGGTGAGAAGTTTCCCACCTTCGGCCTTACAACGCACCCATCTTCCAGGCGACATGCCGCCGTCGCCAAACAGAAGTTACAAGCTTCTACAAGCTCTACTTGGAGCGTCTTCCCCATCATCAGGACGACAACTAAAAACCAAGTATCCTGACTGAACAATCCTCAAAACTGTGAGTTTTTCAAAAACTTTCTCCTCATGCTCACAACTTGATTTTCCATAAGTTTAATGTTTATTTTCACTGTAATCATTTTAAAATCAATTTTTTACCATTTTTATATCATTTAAATTCAAATTTTAAATCTTTTACACCCTTATTTATCAATTTTTACCTCATTTTAAGCAAATTATAAATTTTAATTCATTACTTTCAATTTTACATTAAAAAAAAAAAATCATTATTTTTTTTAATTACTCGAATCATAATTCTAAACTTATTTGTGTATTTTTTTATATCTTATTTTTATACTAAAACACCAATTTTTAATCAAATACTCAAAACTTTGCAGAAATCATTGTTATGTTCACTATTTTATGTAAACGCCCCAGTCAAATTATAAGTCACTATCACGCCATTGCCCCTTTTACAAGGATAATTTTTGCACTACCATAATCAACGATTTAAAAAATATATTCAAATTTTAATAAACATAGGTGAAACGCATTTTTTTTTTAAATTGCAAAAATCGAGAGATACAATATATTCAAAATCACAACTAGAAAAGTAACTATCTTTCCCAAAAAAAGTTAAAAATAAAAATCCCATCAACTACCACGTCAGTAGCTAAATTAAGTCACAGTCTTCCAAAACTATTACAATCATTAAATCCCAACATAGCTACACTCCCCCGTCCTTTCCTTTTACATGCATAATTATTAATCATCCACACATCTCTCTCAACAAACTACAACACACTTCCCATCACTTTCTAGAATTGGTCACCATCTATTAGCGCGCGACTTAGCAACAAATCGAATTCGAGCAACACAAGCTCCGTCGCCACTAAACGTGCCATATTCACTAACAACCAAGATATCTCGATGTGTTTTGTACAACCACCACTCATGACTAGTAAATTTGTTGTTCATGATGAAACAAGTTAGATGCTGTACCAAAAACAAAGACTTCACGTGACACCTTTCCCTTCAATTCACTCACTCGTGTCACACAGCGCATCACAACAATTTTTCTCACTTAAAAGGCCGAAAAGACGCCTTCATGCCTGTGACACTTCTCACCCCAAAGCGTGTCCACGTAGAAAGTCACACTTTTACCCACATCTAAACCTGACATCATTGAATAACATCTTTTTTTTCCGCAACAATGTCGAAACACAGCACTTACGAAAACAGAGAAAACTACCTCTTTCAAATACACCATAAAACTACCAACAAGCTTTCACCACTCTCAAAGGGAGTTTAACCAGTAAACCAGTACCCTAACGTACATTCAAACTCTCAAAACTGTACTACAACAAGGATTTCCAAAATGTCTGTTATCTGACAGAGCGCCCGCTTTTACCTCAGAAAAATTCCACAAATTTCTAATAACACACCTCATTCTGTCACAAGTTTGCCACCCACCTATTTAATGTTCAATGTTATACCCCAAATCTGATAACTCATCCTAATCCATACCCCGAAATAACCAGACTAGGAGAGAAAGAATTTCAAGCCAGTGAGCCGCAGACTTCCCCCATATCTCCCTCCTCCTTCAAAAACAATATAAATCGCACCCCGGTCGTAAGAATGGACACCTAAATCCATCGCCACTCTTCCCCCAGAGGCCCCCAGTCCTACAGTCCCCATGTCCCGCATTCCTTTTAATTCCACACATTTTACTACATTAGCAGTCGATATCTTAACCTAACTTTTAAACATTTAGATATTTGAATTTGAACAAGACCTACCTTAAATTGAACATTTTGATATTTTAATCCTGTGTAAATCTCTAATTTTTTCTACATATCAAAAATTTTACATGTTAAATTGAGATCACAATCTTTAATTATATTCTGTTTTTTTGTATAAAATATTTTATTTTTTATTTTTTATTTTTGCCTTTCAATTATATAATCACTAGTTTTTAATCCAACATTATATATAAAAAATCAATTTTATTTTTCATAATATTATTTTAGTATTACAAAAGATATATTTGTTGTCAAAAATCACTTTAATTCTTCATTATTATCACTTTTATATATTGATTGTTTGATTTTATCCACTTAAACTTTATTCAACCACAATGATATTTCTATATTTTATTCATTTTATATTTGTTTTATACCTTTTTATAAAATGACTATGTTATCATTAACTTTCGGGCATACAACAATCTATTTCTCTAACCACTTCAGTGTACTTTACACTACTATCTTCTTAGTCATTGCTTCACATCAACGTAGAAAAACGATAGTACTGCTTGACAATTTTTTGATTTCATAATTTCAACAAACTATTTGATCAAAGTTCCCCAGAATTAAAAATCCCAACTTCTGGCCTTGAACACGTTTCAAAAGTTTACTACAATCATCCCTAGAGCATAATCACCCACGCAAACACAAAGCGACCACAACTCAATTTTTTAGCTCTAGCGGACCACAATCAACCTTTGATTTTAAGTCAAGTCAGATCACCTACTGTCGCTACAACAATTCTACTTAACGCATGACTCCATTTCACCCCTTTCAATCATATTAATGAACAACTTGTTCTTCAACAACTTTTCAACGCAATAACCCTACAATTGTGACAAAGCACTGTAACCCTTATACAGGATCACAGGTGAAATATTGCCTCGGAAGACGCACAAGTCTATATCCTCGCTTTGCACCTGGACCTAAGTATTTGATTACCTGTGTAATACTTACAATTGCATATTCTTTAACCACTAACCCTTTCCAATGCCCGCCAACAATCTCTTAAAACATCAGCATTATTTTTTATCAAACAAAGGTTTTATCTTAATTTCTCTTTTATATGAATATAATAACTTTTAAATTAAACATAAGTTGTATTTTTTAGAATTTGCAGATATATCCAAACAATACATCTTGTTATAGCCCTTTTTAACCCTCACAGTTTAAATTAATTAAAATAAATTTAAATTACTTACCTGTGTTAGAGAGGCTTTACCCGTTTAAACCCGGATAAACCCTTTCACTCCCGGGGCTCATCTATGGTAATTTAAACCAACAACCCTATATTGTTTAACTACTTATAACAAGATTGTCATGTTGTATATAGAAACACAACTATATTGCATCGCCATATGTAATGTACTTTGTACAAACTAAGGATGAATAAATAAAACTATGTAATAGATTAGGAGCCAAGTTAAAGCAAGATTGAGCAGTTCAAAAACGTCTAAAATCGAGAGAGAAATCCAACAACCCTGAAAAGGAATTCGGCAGCCCGTTGCCATCTGGTCCAAAGGGTGCAGAATGCCCCAGACGTTCAAAGTTCAAATTCGCAGATGTCTCCCCCCCCTCCTCGGGAATGGTATATAAACACCTCGGTTTTAGCCGACAATATATAGTTAGTCCGCAGTTAGTCTCTTCACCGTCGGCGCGAGCCCTTGTCGCTTATAGCCAGGACCACATCATCGACCATGTAAAACAGTAAGAAACTCTTATCTCCATCTTGCTTAGCTCGACTCCTATCTGTTCATGGAACTTTCCTACTACAGCTGTGTCTCTTCGTTTTGTGTGTGAACATTCCCAAGCTTTCCACTCTGCCTCGACCACGACTGCCTGTACTCTGTGAAAACTGTTAAAGGTCTTCCAAAGTGCAGAGAGGTACTGGAAAACTCTCCACGCCCTGAATGTCCCTCTCGGCTACTACAGGTTTGACCACCGGTTATCACAGCATATAGCGAGAGTCGACAGGATTCTACAAGAGGCTACCAGACCTCAACATATTACATATATATTTAAAATTATTATCCCTTGTGTCCACAATTACACAATGTCATGGAGACACATTTATACTGATTTAGTTGTGGTACAAGTTGGTGACTTCCATACTTAGAGTAGATGGTCTAGGGTTATCTCCTCCCTTTTTTGCAGATTTGTTTATATAGTCACCAGAAGTTTATGAGCAGTAACAACAACAATCCTGTGGAGGGAGGGAAACATAACAAACAAGAATTTTACTTTGTTGGGGAGTACCTACCCTCTCTACATAGGGCACTGGGATGGATCCTGTTTGGCCCAGGGAGTTCTGGGCCGTCCACCATTGTGCTTCGTCTTTCGAGCAGATGGCCAGGATCTCCCCCTTCCTGAAGGGAAGGTCGTCTTGATCCCCCTGCACCATCCATGCCATTAGTATGGCCAGATCACACATACCTTGTTAGAAGAACCTTAACACCAACTTGGTTAGAAAATCTTAAATTTGATCAACGACATGGCTATAACACTCTAAAATCTTGATCCAGGGGTGATGTTATAATGAGGTTTAACTAACAAAATCTACCCCACTTGCCCAAAATGTAGCTTGGTACCTGTAGCTCCAGAACATATTTTGACTTGTATTAGATGTACTAAACAGGACCTTTAGGAGAGGCCACTGCTTATCAACAACTGGAGGGGCATGAACTCAAGGAATTCGTGTAATCTTTACACAAGGGGATAAGAAACAACAACAACACAAGGTTTGACTACAATTTTATCTTGAGGCATCCACAATAGGTTATGTAGAAATTCACATCAGAGGAGAGATGATGTAGCATTGACAAAGGGACCTGAAGTTGTGATGGTCACTCTTCAGATGGAGTACTCATTGGAAGATCACAATACTTTCTCCTATCTTCAAGATTTAATCAATAACTCAATATCACAGCTACAGTAGGACAACCTCCATGAGAGAGCACTCCCGCACCTCCCTATAAATAACAGTTTTCACAGCTAAATGATCATTTTTACTAATTAGTTGCTTTCTGGTATAAGAGGACACCTCTCTCTAAGGAGGCACTTTAGCACTGCAACTAGGTGTTGTCCATTAGAGAGGTAGTTCTACTGTATTTTGTGTTATCTTCACCTCTTCTTACAGAATTACTCAAATAGAAACTAGAAAGTGAGTTTAGATTGTGTGTTTTGGTTTCTTCTCCTTCTTCTTTCCTATCTTCACTCTATTAGGCACAATTTGGATTATAGATTATAAACACAAGGTAATAAGACCAAATCTAAATAAATAGTGTGATGTACTGAATGGATGAAATCATTCAGTACTTTGGTCTGAAGATGGTAACAACGCTGTTACAGAAACGTCACACACTATTTATTTATTTGGATTTGGTCTTATTACCTTGTGCCTATCTTCACTCAATCATATTAGGGTATCAACCTTGTAGAGCTTGAGACTTTTGATGGTGTCTGCTGGGGATGAGTTGAGCTCATCAATGGATGATTCAATACAGTTAATGATGTGGTTTGGGGTTGCAGGTTGGCACTTAGTAACATAGTGAAAAACATTGCAACCATTCTGGAAAGTCATTTTTCGTAGATAACCAGAACTGTAAATCAAAGACTATTGTTCCCTTTGGGACAACAGAATTGGTGTTTGTCCCTCTTGCTCTGTACCAGTCATGTGCAGCAGTAATGTTTTAATTCAGCCAATCACAACTTCTCAGTGATGGGATTGACCAATCAGTACAGAAGAAAGGAGGACAGAGAGACAGGAAAGATGACATGAGATAGATGTCACAGATAGAAAGTAGGACTGGTCCAGGAAGGTGGGGAAACCAAGGGAGATTTCCATGGCCTCAATCTAGAATGGCAGCATTCTTGAAACAATGATAACACCACACTAAGTTTAGACCAGAGAAATCTGGGTGTGAAATAAATCTTTTCATTATTTCTTAAAATATCTCTTTTATAATAAACAGTAGAACAACCTCCATGAAAGGACACTCACACTAGAGAACACCTCTCTATAAAGGACAGTTTTCATTTGTAAAATTACCATTTTTACCTTTTTGCAACTCTCCGGTAAGAGGACACATCTCCCTAAAGAACGGGGGGTCGGTGGAAGGATGGTCTAAACCGTTGGTTTTCGACCGCTACGACCCGGGTTCGATTTCCGCATTGGGCACTTTTTTATGTTTAAAAAAAAAATGCTCCAATGCCCCCCGATTCTTGCAAAAGTCCAACCCCACCCTCGAGTGCAAGTAACCAAACGGGGCTCTGGCACATTTGTAAGTGCAAAGTCGAACTGCTTTTCACATGTGTAGACATGTGATGCACTTACAGTAAAAGCAGTCGCCTACTTCTACCCACCATGTTTATCATGGCCTGTACCACGTGTACTAGGGAAAAGCAAAAAAAAAAGGACACATCTCCCCAAAGAACACTTTAACTCTGCAATTAGGTGTCCTTTACAGGGAGGTTCTACTGTATATATTTCCTGTTTTTTGATAAGGTACAACTTTAATTATAGATTAGAAATAGAAGGAAAACAAGACCAAATCCAAATCAACAAATAGTGTGTGACATTTCGGTAACAACGTTGTTATCGAAACGTCATAAAGATTTCATTAATTTGGGATTTAGTCTTGTTTACCTTTTATTTCTAATTAATATAAAACAATTTGTACCTTGTATATAATATTTTTGATTATTTGACTCGTGATCACACACACATCACAATATATAAATACAGTTTAAAAAGAAAACAGCAACAAGATATATTTTCATACAAACAGTACTTACGCTGCCATCAAAATCGTATTTTGCCCTGACCTTCTCCAGCTTTCTGACTGCCTGCATAACACACACCCACAATGGTGAGTAAAGGATACATGATGGGGAATATATGTGTGTGTATTGCTATGTAATATTTAATAAGGCACACAATTTGGATCATAAACACAAGGTAATAAGACCAAATCCAAACAAATAGTAAATTATTTATTTGGGTCTTATAACCTTGTGTTTATGCAATGCTTTCTTCAAACAGGTTTGGGAAGGGGATGGTTTTTTCTTCTTCTTTCTTATTGAGTGGACTCAATTCTATCAGGGTATCAATACTAACAATAACTCCGCCTTTGCCGGTCCCAAGCCCAGGTGAAAAAGGAGGAGGGGGAGCAGTAACAAGCTCACTAAAAAACCTGGGCTCAGCTGGCCCGGCTGATAGTACCCTGTAAGTGCTCCTAATCCAGGGATACAGGATGAGCAGCGTTTTTACTCCATGTTAGGAGCGGCTGCACATGGCGTCTGTTCCTCATGTCAGAGGCGGCCATTTCTTTTGGGAGCTAAGTTGGCCTGCCACTGAGTAGTGCTCCCAGTCTTAATGACAAAAGCAGACTCCCCAGTACCCTAATATGATTGAGTGGAGATAAGAAAGAAGAAAGAAGAAGGGTATCAATGAGCCTATAGAGCTTGAGATGGTGTCTGCTAGGAAAGCTGAGTAGAACTCATGGCGTCAATGATGTGGTTTGGGGATGCACTTGGTACATAGTGTTAAAACCTTGCAACCATTCTGAAAGATCTTGTCCCATAGATAGATAACCCGACTTAAGTCTGGAAATCAAAGACTGCTGTTCCTTAGTTTTAGTTATAGTCTTGATACCTTATGTTTGTTAGGGTCTTGATAAGGTACAATTTGGATTATATATTAAAAACCTTAGGTACAAGACCCAAAAAAAAAAAGTATGTGGTATTTTGGTTACAGCGTTGTTACCAAAACATCACACATTATTTATTTATTTGGATTTATTACCTTATGTTAATAGATCTCTGGGAAAACCCCAGGACTATAAATAGAGAAGCTGAGACAATGGAACCTAATGGAGATCGTTTAAACAACTTGAGGAATAAACAACAACAACACTAAGTTAATTAGGGTCTTATTTCCATATGTTTCTAATCTATATTCCAAAAAATTGTACCATATTGTAGCAAATTATTTATTATATTTGTATTATAGATTAGAAACACAAGGTAATAAGACCAAATCCAAATAAATAAATAGTGTGTGACGGTTCGGTAACAACATTGTTACCATCTTCAGACAAAAGTACAGAATGAGAATTTGCTGTGGTAAAATTTCTCGTTCAGTTCTTTTATTTGAAGATGGTAACAACGCTGTTACCGAAACGTCACACACTATTTATTTGGATTTGGTCTTGTTATCTTGTGTTTATTTATTATATTTTACGTACAGATTATTAATTTCTTAGTATTTATATTATTTATAATTTGGTAAACTCTGGAAAATTCCTTCATTGCTTAACTTGTATCTTAATAAATATTGATTTGTGTCTTAAATAAATTGCTGTGTGTCATCCTGAAGTTTGTCTTTCATGGTTTTCTAACTTACAATATCTTTTGTTGCCTTCTGACTAACCAAATTGTACTTGCTTACTTTGACATAATGCCATCTTTCTGTATATACTCAATCTTATGAAAACTTTGGCAAGTTTAGAGCTTTTTGTACACAGATTTATAAATCACTACTAATTCATCGTGTAAATAATTAAAGATATATATGTAAATAATTCTAACACAATAGTCTGATAGACTTCGTGCTCCTGTAATAATAAAATTAAAATAAGTTACAATATCATGATAAGGCACAATTTGGATTATAGATTATGAACACAAGGTAATAAGACCCAAATAAATAAATAGTGTGTGATGTGTCGGTAACAACGCTGTTTACCATCTTCAGACAAAAGTACTGAATCCAGTGTTTTTATTCTATCCAGCTATTCAGTACTTTTGTCTGAAGATGGTAACAACGCTGTTACCAAAATGTCACACACTATTTATTTATTTGGATTTGGTCTTATTACCTTGTGTTCAAGTTACAATATCATTAATCCAAAAAAATGAGTAAACAAATATTTTAAAAGCATTTCAAAAAAGTACCAAAGTGTAGGTGATGGTTAGATGGGATTCCAATCCTCCAGACAACAACATCAATGAAGCAGGAGATCAATAGCAGGGCACAACAAAAAACTACCAAAAAAAAGAGTAGAAAAAAAGAGAGAGGGAAGGGAGGGGAGAGAGGAGGAAGAATGTCAAGGATGACATGGAGTCAATATGCCTTCC
>CP092879.1:77065905-77171321 GCA_030710605.1 Cordylochernes scorpioides | reverse complement strand
TCTTCCATCATTTCTGGAAATTTGTCCCCTTTCACCCCTTTTTCCCTACCCTTGCTCACTTTCAACTCTTTTTTTAAATATAAAAATCCTTATTGGATGCTGCTGGGAGGGGATGATGATTTATTATCATCATTAGATGGCAGTTTTACACACCTCCCCTGCAGGGAGCAAAGTAGAACAACAACAACTATAAAAAAGAGGTCGTTAAAAAACACTTTATGGTTCCCTTAAAAAAACTGGACTGCACTTGGAGCTTGGGATGTTGAGTGTATGGCCAATCTATATTTGGTATAATATTTCACTTTATTATTATTATTTTTTTTTTTTTTTTTGTAATTGAAAATACTGTATGGCGCCTCTTTAATTTAAAACTTGATTTATATTTTTTTTCAGTTGGCCCGACTGATAGCACCCTGTAAGGGCTCCTATTCTTGGGTTACAGGATATGCAGCAGCGTCTGTTCTCCATGTTAGGAGCGGCTGCACAGGGCGTCTGTTCCTCATGTTAGAGGCGGCCATTTAATACCAGGTCAAAGTCCAAGTTACACCTCTCTGTAGGTGACCTCGGGGAAATGTTGGATAAAACCAGCGCTTTAACGTAACTGGCATATAACCTATATGGAGTCGTGCACAACAGAATCTCATACTGCATCGGTTGTCGCGCAGGATCTGAACCGCATTTTGGATTTAGGTAGAGGATCCAACTCGAAAAATATACTACAGTCTCCACCCAACCACAAATCACACAGTTTTAAAATAAAAGGATAAGTAAAAAAAAAAACATTCACAGTAATTTTGTCTGAAGGTAAGGACAACAGTAATACTTAAATCCCACAAACACAATTTATGGATTTGGTCTTGTTTACCTTATATGAACACAGGTAATATGATCGAATCTAAATAAATAAATATAGTGTTGATTTTCAGTGAATTTGGTCCTCTTACCTTGTATTTCTAATTTATAATCGAAATTGTGTCTTTTCGTTGCTTACCTTCTGTTTCTAATAAAACAAGGTAATAAGACCAAATTCAAATAAATAAATAGTGTGTGATGTTTTGGTAACAACGCTGTTACCGAAACGTCACACACTATTTATTTATTAGGATTTGGTCTTATTACCTTGTGTTTCCAATCTATAATCCAAATTGTGCCTTATCATTGTTTAAGTTATGCTTCTAATTTACAATCCAAATTGTGCCTTATCATTGTTTACATTATGTTTTCAATCTATAATACAAATTGTGTCTTACCATTGATTACTTTTAAAAAACGAAAGAAAAAAATAAAAGATAAAAAGATCAGGTGTTGAAATCAAGGTCAGGATATGCCATTTTTAATATTGATTACTTTATGTTTCCAATCTACAATCCAAATTGTGCCATATCATTGCTTACTTTGTGTTTCCAATTAAAATCCAAATTGTGCCTTATCATTATTTACCTTATGTTTCCAAGCTATAATCCAAAAAGTATCAAGAAGGGTTTTAACAACAAGAGATGGTGTTAAAGCCAGGTTTGACTGTAAAGTGAAAGTCCCTGGCCTTGTTGTACTTAGAAAGTAAGAGAGAGAGAGAGAAGTAGGGTTAACCAACTCGACGACTTCACCCCGGTCAAGTAGCCACAGTAATTACACTAAGTGCCAGTTGTTGACTTAATGGAAATTCCATGGAAACAATGAACTTTTGACATTCCCTCACTTTGTGAAAGATAGCAAGAGGGATGAGGAGAGTAAACACCCCTTGTGTTTATATTGTAATGGAATTATCAACAAATTATATATAACAATGTTGTTACTCCCTCTATTTCATTATCCTCTCTTTATTATATAGTAATCCTAAGAGCTAAACACAAAGTAATAAGACCAAATACAAATAAATAAATAATGTGTTATTACTTTGTGTTTATAATCTATAATCCAAATTGTGCTTTATCATAAGCTAGTATTGTGTTTGAACCAAAATTATCACATTTCCTTGTCATTAACATTAGGTGTGTCTTCTCTCATTTTTCTATGTGACACATTTATACAGGAAATCCAACCTCTGTGTGAGAGGTCACACTCCCTCTATAGAGGACACCTCTCTACATAAGACAGTTTTCATCACCAAAATGAATATTTTTACTAATTAGCAGCCCTCCAGAGGACGCCTTTCTGTAAAGGAGGCTCTGTAACTAAGCGGTGTCCTTTGCAAAGAGGTTCTACTAATATACAGTAGAAGAAATTCTCTGTAAAGGACAACACCCAGATGCAAAGCCAAAGTGTCTTTTACAGAAAGGTTTCCTCTTACTGGAGAGTTGCTAAATAGTAAATATGGTAATTTTGGTGATGTAAACTGTCTTTTTATAGAGAGGTGTCCTCTATAGTGGGAGTGACCTCTCATGGAGGTTGTTCTACTGTATATATATATCGGTTGTTAATCAGATTTCACAAGTCACAGGCACCAATGAGCACCCATTAACCAAACCAAGCAATTGACAACTACCACAGAACCAACCACAACAAACTAGAACACAGGGACAATATGCGCTATCAGCTTGCTAAAATAAAGAAAATCAGGTAACTGATTGGTGTTGGTAGCTTAGGCCATCTATTAGGATAAATTATCAACTAATTGGTGATTCTTTTTCCTTCCCCAGAATATTGATAAAAAAAAAAAAAAATCCCCAATTTTCTTGATAAATTAAATGAATATATAATAAAAAAAAACATTCTGGAAGTACAGTAGAACTACCTACCTGTAAAAGACAACATCTAATTGCAAAGCCAAAGTGTCCTTTAGGGAGAGGTGTCCTCTTACCGGAGAGTTGCTAAATAGTAAAAATGGTAATTTTGGAAATGAAAACTGTCCTTTGTGGAGAGATGTCCGCTAAAGGGAGGTTCTACTGTATATTAAAACTTGATTACAAAAAATGAAAGGAAATATAGAATTTATTCCAGTCCAGACCACATGTTTATGAAACACCAGCAGCTCATTACGGCAAAGAAATGACTGCACCTATTTTTGTTTATTTGAGAGGAAATTCTTTCATCTATTCCTGACACTTGCGGCTACCTAGAAGTCAGAAATTTTATACACTTGCATTGTCATCAGGTTTGAACAAGTGTACCGACCCTAAATATACACAAAATTTGACAAATTTGAAAAAAAAAAAAAAAAAGGGAAGGCAGGTTAGCAAATTTGTTAAAGCTACTGGTGTTTGTGGGACTTATCCATTGATATTAACACAGAGATGATCAAATAAATTCTTTTTTTTTTTTTATGCCTTTTAGGATCAGATAGATTTTGGTGCTTGTAATGTATCATTGAGTAATTTTGCCTGTTTTGGTACAGCGAATGTCATGTAAAAATTACTTAATTGATCTTGTTTTACCTTGAGATTATATAAAAATAGATTTAAAATAAACGCATATCTCTTTTGGGGGTCAAATATATTTTTAAAAAACTCATAATTTTAAAAAGTCTGTTCACCTATCCTCTTCTGAGATTCAAACACTCCTTGTAGGGATGATAATCTTATGAGGAGTTTGAATCTTAGACAAAGATAGGTGAACAGTCTTGTCAAAAT
This sequence comes from Cordylochernes scorpioides, assembly GCA_030710605.1. Classification (NCBI taxonomy): domain Eukaryota; kingdom Metazoa; phylum Arthropoda; class Arachnida; order Pseudoscorpiones; family Chernetidae; genus Cordylochernes; species Cordylochernes scorpioides. Next base: position 77,167,755 of record CP092879.1, on the reverse strand, counting down.
ATTGAATTTTGTTTTTTTAATAAATATATTTGATCTGCAAGAGAGAGAGATATATTTTATTATAATGTATTAAAACAGATTGCCTGCTTTTCACATGTGTAGACATGTGGTGCACTTACAGTAAAAAGCAGTCGCTAACTACCCTCCATGTTTATCATGGCCTGTACCACGTGTACTAGGGATAAGCAAAAAAACAAACAAAAACAGATTGCTTGATTTTCAATAAAATAAAAAAATAGATGTTACCACTACTAACTGATCAGAATCCTGTTGCATACACAAGTCGCCAACTATTCGGACAGAGTTATTATGTGCAATACCAAAAAAAAAAAATAATAATAAATAAAAAATTTTAATAAAAAAATTCAAAAAGAAATTATAAAAAATATTAATAAAGGAGATTACCCAAACAAAAAATGATAATAAGGCACAATTTAGGATTATAGATTAGAAACACAAGGTAAATCCAAATTAATAAAGGGTGAGGGATGTTTGGACACCAAAGCTAATTATAAATTTGAATTCAGTATTATTACACATTTGGTTTTAAAAATAATAGAAGAGATATTGAAAAAAAAAAGTGATTATAAAAAATAAATTAATCAAGCAGATTATCTAAAAAGAGAACATATAAATTAAAAAGCGAAGTGCTACCAAAAAGATTTTTTAAAAAGAAAAAAGAAATAAAAAGAAGAGAAATAGTAGAGAGAGAGACCCAAGTATCAAATATAAAAGAGGCAGCAGCAATAAGAGTAACTTACGGGCCTGACCAGAGGGGTGGTATCTAGGTAGTGGTGTTTGTAGAAGAGGAGTAAGGAGGGAATGTCTGGGAACATCTGATCTCCAATTCTGAACCTGATCTGGTCACCCTGCTGAGTGCGGTTGATGATGTAATGGCTCACTTTGCTGTCCTCCCTGCAACACCCCGTTGTTTACAACAATGGTCCTTCCGTCTGGCCTACACAACTTACTTGACACAGAGCACCAAGTCTCCCTGGATAGTCGTACTGTTACGGACCAGGAACACCCCCGTCTCCTTCTCCTTGTGCAAGATGTCGGAGGCAGCTTGTCGTGTGAGAGGCCCAAAGTACCAGCTGCAACACGCGCCATGTTTTCCTCTTTCCTGCGGCTTCCTTCCTTCCCATCCTCCTATCTGCCTTCCTTCCTGCCTGGGGGCAGCCATCTTTATGCCTGGCACCGGGAGGAGGAGTCCAGATAAAGAGGGAAGATGGGACCACCTCTCAATGGGATTTTTAAAAACTTGAACCCAATATAAATTGCAGTTAACTCTTTCTTGATAAGGCTCAGAATTTAGATTATAGATTAGAAACATACGAGTTTAAGTTGAAATAATATAAAAGGTTTCCTCTGGAAATGAGTTTCTTTTTATCAATGTAATCTCAAGCTATCGAGTATCACAGCCCTTCTACTCCTCGAAAGAGACAAAGGTCACCTCTCCGGTCAAAATAGACGTCAAAACTAGACGCCTTCTACTCCTGTACATAAAACAAATAATAATAAAACGCTGTTTATTTATTAACACAAAGCAATAACGCTCCATCTATACATATAAAATGAAAGGATTTAAAAGCACGAATGTTTCTTTTATACAAAATACAAACTTCTACTGCCCTTACTGCGATGAAAAATAGTCCATAGTTTTCTTGAAAACCATTTCTGAGATTCCATCCTTCAGTGCTGCGTATATAAGCAGAATCGTCCAATACAGTATTAGAGCTCTGAGAAGCGGTCTGGTGGATTAAATTGGTAAAACCGCTGGGAGGGTTCACTACTGATGAGCCAAGCCCTCCCAATATACATTTTTTTCATCGCAGTAAGGGCAGTAGAAGTTTGTATTATGTATAAAAGAAACATTTGTGCTTTTAAATCCTTTCATTTTATATTTATAAAATGGGATTCCTGGAGATTACATTAATAAAAAGCAACTCATTTCTAGAAACCCATTGTGTTATTCTAATTTTTATATCCAGGAGATTTAAATCAAGAATATGAGTTTAAGAGAGAAAAACACAAGGTAATAAGACCAAATCCAAATAAATAAATAGTGTGTGACATTTCGGTAACAGCGTTGTTACCATCTTCAGACAAAAGTACTGAATGAGTACTTTTGTATTTCAGTACTTTTGTCTGAAGATGGTAACAACACTGTTACTGAAATGTCACACAATATTTATTTATTTTTATTTGGTCTTATTACCTTGTGTTTATAATCTATAATCCAAATTGTGCCTTATCAGAGATTAGAAACTTAACAGTGTCAACTATTTAAAAAAACATATGATGAGGTTTTTTTTTTTATCTCATTCAGTACTTTTGTTCTCTGAAGATGGTAACAATGCTTTAACCAAGACGTCATGAATAATATTGTTATTTGAATATGGTTTGTGTTAGAGTTAACTCATTAATGATAAGGTACAATTTGGATTATAGATTAGAAACATAAGATAATAAGACCAAATCTCCAAATAAATAAATAGCGATTCAGTACTTTTGTCTGATGATGGCAACAATGTAGTTACTGAAAAGTCACTCATTATTCATTTATTTATATTTAGTCTTATTACCTTGTGTTAGTTAACTCATTAATTTGGGGCATGCCAGGGGAAAATACAAATAGAACTACCTCCCTGTAAAAGACAACACTTAATTACAAAGCCAAAGTGTCCATTAGAGAGAGGTGTCCTCTTACCGGAAAGTTGCCAAATAGTAAAAATGGTAATTTTGCAAATGAAAACGGTCCTTTGTAGAGAGGTGTCCTTTAGCGTGAGTGTCCTCTCATGGAGGTTGTTCTACTGTATTGGTGATGGAAACTGTCCTTTATAGAGAGGTGTCCTCTAGCGCAAGTGTCCTCTCATGGAGGTTGTTCTACTGTATTGGTGATGGAAACTGTCCTTTGTAGAGAGGTGTCCTTTAGCGTGAGTGTCCTCTCATGGAGGTTGTTCTACTGTATTGGTGATGGAAACTGTCCTTTATAGAGAGGTGTCCTCTAGCGCAAGTGTCCTCTCATGGAGGTTGTTCTACTGTATTGGTGATGGAAACTGTCCTTTATAGAGAGGTGTCCTCTAGCGCAAGTGTCCTCTCATGGAGGTTGTTCTACTGTATTGGTGATGGAAACTATCCTTTATAGAGAGGTGTCCTCTGGCGCAAGTGTCCTCTCATGGAGGTTGTTCTACTGTATTGGTGATGGAAACTGTCCTTTATAGAGAGGTGTCCTCTAGCGCAAGTGTCCTCTCATGGAGGTTGTTCTACTGTATTGGTGATGGAAACTGTCCTTTATAGAGAGGTGTCCTCTAGCGCAAGTGTCCTCTCATGGAGGTTGTTCTACTGTATTTATAATGCCGACACATTTCAAATAAACATTGGAATCGCTAGATGAAAAAAAAGTGAAATCCAAATAATCTTATTATTATTGATTTTTTTTTAATAGAGTTATTACCAAAACATCACAAATTTAATAATCTGAAATCTAAAAAAACACTCAACCACCTTCCACAACATCCATGGAAACTCCTTTCTTTCTTATCTCTACACTGGGTGAAGTAGAATGACTTTGTCATTAAGACTGGGAGCACTACTCAGTAGCAGGCCAACTTAGCTCCAAAATAAATGGGCACCTCTGACATGAGGATCAGATGCCATGTGCAGCCTAACTTATAACTTATAAGGAACAAAGGCAAAAAAAAAATCAAGAAATTTTACAGAGAGAGAGAGAGTGGTAGAGGAAGTGTTTCAAAAGTTTGTTTAAAAATTTCCTAGGCAACCCACCCACACACGCTATGTAAACACAAACATCTTCCTGTCCCACGCTACAGTCAGCCACCAATTAGGACACCACAGGATCAATTACCAATTGGAGAGACATCATCATCTATCATTATTAGCATTTAGAGAGAGAGAGAGAGAATTAAAAAGGTTTATTGACCTCTAGTCAACAGTTAAAAATTACAACAAAATATAAAAATTCAGAATTTCTAATTGTTTGTATCAGACAAATACCACCGGGTGTCGTCTCGTTCAATGTCGCATTCTGCCCTGAAGTCGGACAGCTTCTTGTCTCTGTCGGAGTCCCCAACATGGGCGATTGCCTTGTCAAGGAATTTCTTTAGAGCAGAGCTCTGGTCGGGCGAGAGAAATGCGAGAACGTCCTCCCTCCTAGTTAGGTATATAACAGCCTTCTCTATTTCGCACCTGTAATAATCCCTATATAGGGGTGTCAGGAAGGAGTCAGAGAGAGAGGGGTGAGAGATCACTTCAAGAGAGGATAGGGGAGAGGATTAAAGAAAAAAAGGGGAAAGAAAATATGTAGGTTAATCTCTTGTTGAAGGATCTTGTAAACCAACTTGACCCCATCACCCCACTTTAATGAAGTAATCAATGAAGTAGTTACAGGAGAAACGGGTCAACTACTGGTAGTACGGCTAGGTAGGTAGTCAACACAGCAGCAGTTTTCCTCCTCACATACCTCCACTCTACTGGTGTGATAGAAGTCAATATCTCTTCATCCACAGAACTTTACACAAAAATTAAGAACATGTCTCTCATCAAAAATTGAGCTCTCAAAAATTCTGGTTTCTCCTAGAGGTAGCCTTTTTATCGGAGGTTGGATTTGATCAGGACAAAGTCATTTGCAAAAATGTTTTCGCTCAATGGATTGGCCACCCATCAGTTTGTTATTCAATAAATGTTTTACTAAGAAAGAATAAAAGTTAACGGCGATGAGATTCTTTATTTAAGTTATATAATGTTTTACTGCTAGTGTATATATATAAAAAAAAAAACTCATTGACATGGACCCAGAACAACAGCTTTACATTCCCAAAATAGAGAACATGCTGTGATAGAGTTGTACATCTAAGGCTCTTCATTGGACATGAAAAACAACAAAAAAAAAACTCATTTGGATCATTTACATAGGGAATTTAAAGGGTAACAAGTTCACAAAACCAAAGGTCTTTCCACTTTTTCCATTCTTGAGCATGTCCCAATGTTCAGTGACACCATACTTCTCTATCTTTAGCTCTTTATTTCTTCATAGCCTCAGTCCAATTCTTGCTACCCTTCTCTTTCCATTCAGTTTACCTTCCAGAACTTTTTTTTTCTTCTACCACCCATCATTCCCCCCTGCTTTTCACATGTGTAGACATGTGGTGCACTTACAGTAAAATCAGTCGCCTACTTCTATCCACCATGATTATCATGGCCTGTACCACGTGTAATAGGGATAAACAAACAAAATCATTCCCCCTCTGTCCCATCCAATTCTGGTCTTTTTCTGATGATCCTCTACAGATCTTGATAAGACCCAATTTGGATTATATATTTAAAAAACACAAGGTAATAAGACACCAAATTCAAATAAATAAATAGTATGTGACATTTCGGTAACAGTGTGGTTACCATCTTCAGACAAAAGTACTGAAGATTCTTCGCTGTTATCGAAACGTTACACACTATTTATTTATATGGATTTGTGTTCTTATTACCTTGTTGTCTTTACAGATGCTGTTCCTCTCCCAATTTTCCTTCTCCCGGTGTCCAAAACCTCAGCTTATTCTTTCCCCACTCCTCCACAGAAGAGGATATTAATTAAATAAAAGGGAGGTCAGAGAATGAGTAATCTAAACTATTGGTAACCTGGGAATTGAATCCTACAATGGGCACTTTTTTTTCCTAATTGAAAAAAAAAAAAAATGCTCCAATGGTGTCCTTGATTCTTCCAAAAGTCCAACCACACCAGCGAGTACAGGTAATCAAACAGGAGTCTGCCACACTTGAAAGAGCAAAAGTCGAACTGCTTTACACATATGTATTCCATGGAAGCAATGGTCGCCTCTCCCATCAAAATAAACGTCAGAATCTGACGCCATCTATTGACCGTCGCCGCAACTAGCGGCATCGGGTCGGTGACAAAGCCACAACACCAACTTTGGCAAACTGATAAGCGTCCACCTAGAGACCATGGTTTCGGGCTAATGGCCCTCGTCAGTCTAGGGCGGACTTTATATTCCATGAGATCCACACGGGATCTAATGGAATCCTCACAATCTACCAAAGAGGTGTTTTGCTGGCAATGTGACTGGGCCAAATCTATTGGCAAAACATAGATGGAAAATTTGTAAATTTGTATTCCTGTAGTGTAACAGTAAAAGCAGCCATTAAACTTCTACACACCATGTTTTATCATGACCTGTATTACACACACACACATGTACTAGGAATAATAAAATAAATAAATAAAAAACAATAACAATTGCCTGGATTACTTAATGAGGAATCTCTGCCTCCTCGTTAAAAAATGCAAACTCCAGTTGGATTAATTAAACACCTGCTGACACACTCATCAATGTGGAATGTAACCTAGCTTTCACTTTCTCTTCCTCCACCAACATTTTTGTGGGAATAAAGATAGGAGCTATAAACCATTTTTATACATCAACAGAATCTAATCCAGCATTGGGCAATTTTTATATTTTCTAGAGAAAAATAAATTCAACAGCACCTCTGATCTTGCAAAAAGTCCAAACCCACCAGTGAGAGCAAATAACCAAACTTAGCACACAATGGTGGATTTACAGTAAAAGCAGTCTCTAAAACTACCCACCATGATTATTACCATGACCTGTAGTATCATATGTAAACACAAGGTAATAAGACCAAATCCAAATAAATAAATAGTGTTTGATGTTTCGGTACTATTTATTTGGATTAGGTCTTATTACCTTGTGTTTATAATCTATAATCCAAATTGTGCCTTATCAGTATCATGTGTACTTATGAAATGTTGGGAGTCCATATTACAGGTCCTTGGGTAGGGTTGGGTATACATCCAGTTTGACTTGGAGTTTGTTTCCTGGATCTTGATTATCTGGTGGATATCCTAACTTGTCTCTTTTCTCTCTCAAAAAACAAACATTCCAATCACAAAAAAATATTTTAAAAAATGTTTTTTTTTTTTTGCTTATCCCTAGTACACGTGGTACAGGTCATGATAATCATGGTGGGTAGAAGTAGGTGACTGCTTTTACTGTGAGTGCACCACATGTCTACACATTTTTCATATAAATATGAATGCCGGCCAGGCAGCCTCTATCTTTACGATGCCTACACATGTAAAAAGCAGTTCGACTTTGCACTTACAAATGTGCCAGAGCCCCCGTTTGATTACTTGCACTCCCTGGTGGGGGTTGGACTTTCTCCAGAATCGGGGGCCATTGGAGCATTTATATAAAAAAAAATGGTGACCAAGCAGAGATATGGTCCGTGGTCAAAGTACACCCATTCATTTCTGTGGTATATAACAGATTATTATAATGAATGGAAATAAAATCAAAAATAATTTTAAAAATAAGTAGACAAATCAAATTAATAGGTTATGTTCCTTGTTATACAGCAGAACTTCCCTTTAGTGGACACCTCTCTATAAAAGACAGTTATTTACAAAATAACCATTTTTACTATTTAGCAACTTTCGGGTAAGAAGACATCTCTCCCTAAAGGACACTTTGACACTGCAATTAGGTGTTGTCCTTTACAGGGAGGTAGTTCTACTGTATATACATTGAGGATTGTGCTCACAAGACCAAACACCACTCAACTAAAAGCTTGTACAATTAATAAGGCACAATTTGGATTATAGATTATAAAACAAGGTAATAAGACCAAATCCAAATAAATAAATAAATAGTGTGTGACATTTCGGTAACAGCGTTGTTACCGATATAAATGATATTTATAGATATGCTTTTAATTATATTTGAAATAAAAAAATTGGGTTTTTTTCCACTTTTAATTCTAAGAATAATATTCTATGTGTTTCTCAGATAAATATCTTCTTCTTATCTGTTATCTTGTTTACACACTTGATAACAGTAGCTATTTAAAACATGCTGTGGTAAAATTTCTCATTCAGTACTTTTGTCTGAAGATGGTAACAACACTGTTATTGAAACGTCACACACTATTTATTTATTTGGTCTTATTACCTTGTTTTGAGCTTATACAATGTGTTTAAACAAAAAGGAAAAAAGGAAAAAGAAGTAATTATCAAATCATGTAATGTGACAAGACAGCCTTGATGAACTGGTTAGTGCCGGCCGAGGACACCACCTCTCATAGCAGAGATAGTGATTTTAAAATGTACACAAGGTAATAACATCACAAATCCAAATAAATAAATTGCGCCTTATCACATGCCTTATCATTGTTTACCTTATTGTTTTCAAATAAAAAATCCAAATAGTCTCAATAAGTGTTTTAACAACAAGTGATGGTGATAAGGTACAATTTGGATTATAGATTATAAACACAAGGTAATAAGACCAAATCCAAATAAATAAATGTGTGCCATTTCGGTAACAGCGTTGTTACCATCTTCAGTCAAAGGTAGTGATTTCTGCTGTTGTCGAAACATCACACACTATTTATTTATTTATATTTGGTCTTATATGGATATATAATAATTGTCTGGTATATCAAATTGGCAAAATTACTGGGAGGGTTCACCACTGATGAGTCAGGCCCCTCAATAATATATATTTTTTCATCTTTCTCTATATTGTTGTACAGTAGAACTACCTACTTGTAAAGGACAACACCTAATTTCACAGCCAAAGTGTCCTTTAGGGAGAGGCGTCCAAATCTATATTCCTAATTGTGCCTTATCAATTTTAAAATGTGTGTGTTTGTGCATGTGTAAATCTAAATTTTAAAAATCTATTAGAAAGAGGAGAAATAGTGTGTGATACACTACCCTCTTACATTTCTCTGGAGAAGCCCATCAATAAATATTCTGTAATGATAAAGCACAATTTGGATTATAGATTATAGCTACAAGAAAATAAGACCTAATCCAAAATAGATTAATAGTGGGTGACGTTTTGGTAACAGTGTTGTTACCATCATCAGACAAAAGGATAATTTTTCTTTTTTATTCTCTTGTCTGCACAAGGTAATAAGACCAAATCCAATTTAATAAATAGTGTGTAACGTTTCAGTAACAATGCTGTTACCGAAATGTCACACACTATTTATTTATTAGGTCTTATTACCTTGTGTTTATAATCTATAATCCAAATTGTGCCTTATCATTCTCTTGTCTTATGATGGTAACAACGCAGTTACCGAAATGTCACCCACTATTTATTTGGATTAGGTCTTATTTTCTTGAAGCAATAAATATTCTGTAAAATGTGAACTCTGTATTCTGATATATCTATCATCATCCATCTTGATGTCTCTAATGTGAGCCAACGCTAAAACACTCTTGTAATTTGAAAGAATATGAAAGTGTTTGTACTCCATGTTAGGAGCGGCTGCACATGGCATCTGTTCCTCATGTCAAAGGCAGCCATTTCTTTTGGAGCTAAGTCGGCCTGCCACTGAGTAGTGCTCCCAGTCTTAATGACAAAGGCAGACACATTCTACTTAACACAAGTCATGATGGATGTCAAAGCTTGATACCCTAATATGATGGAGTGGAGATAAGAAAGAAAGGGAAGAGAAAGAATATGAATAAATCCCCATTATTGTGTGATTGGGGTTACTTAATTGTACAAAGATACTACAGTAGACAATATACATTTTAAAAGGAAAGGATGAGAACTCCTTGGTATGGGGGGAGGGTGGGGGGTGATGAATTACACCAAAAACCTAGAACTGGCTGCTGGCCTACAAAAAGCCCTCAGAGGAGGAAATTCTAAAAATATGGAGATGCACGGAGTAAAAATAAGATGTAAGGCTGGGAGAAAGAAGGTTGGTTAAAAATCCAGGGAGGGACAGAGGAATATTCTGTTAGTCTGGTATTGGAAGGCTGTCAAGTCAGACTGCTCAACGTATTGTTTACTTTCAATCATCCAAAGTATTGCCATAGGAACTGGGTCAACCTGATCGAGTTCAAAATCCAAAAGGGATATAGTAGAGTTCCTAAGAGAGCTCACTATCGCCAGAGGACACCTCTCTACATATGACACAGGTAATAAGACCAAATCCAAATAAATAAATAGTGTGTGACATTTGGATAACAGCATTGTTACCATCTTCAGACAAAAGTACTGAATGCTACTATATAACTGAATACTAATTTCATTCAGTACTTTTGTCTGAAGATGGTAACAACACTGTTACCGAAGCGTAACACACTATTTATTTATTTGGATTTGGTCCTATTACCTTGTGTTTATAATCTACTAGACGGGTGACCCGGGCTTCGCCCCGGGATTGACCCGTGTGCATATATACCCGAGTGATATATATTTAGATAAGATTTTTTTAAATAATTGTTTGTTATTAGCATTATCTATTTGTTTGCATCAGCATAATTTAATCTAATCTTTGATAGAGGGCGCTGTTCGTGAGCTAAGTAGAATAATTTGAATATATAGTTTTAATAATTGATTTGTATATTTTTTAAAATAGCCTATCGTCTTCCCCATATTTTTTTACCTATGTATGGAAATTTTGGTTTGAATTAGTGAACTACTGCGAATTTGTATACCGGACATACAAACAAACAAACATACAAACATTGATTTTTATAAATATATATAGATATAGATAATCCAAATTGTGCCTAATCATCTACATATGACAGTTTTCATCTCCAAAATGATCATTTTTACTATCTAGCACCTCTCTGGTAATAAGACACCGCTCTACAAAGGACAGTTTTCTATTATCTCCAAAATAATCATTTTTACAATTTATCTGTTCTCCAGTAAAGAGGGAACAGCACTCTCATAAACGCACTTAGGCTCTGCAACTAAGTGTTGTCCTTTACAGAGAGAGGTAGTTCTACTGTATTAACAAGATGCAAATATAACTTATTTACATAGGAAAGGTTTGTAAAGATGGATGTAACAAAATATAACACAACTATTGTGAGAGGTGAATGGAAAAAGAGATCAACAAACAATTCAAATAGGCTGTTGACTCTGTCATTGTCACAGGTCTTCTATTCTAGTGTCCATTGCCTGTTGACTGCAATGGGTTTAAAAGGAGGATGAAGGCACAATTTAAGGCACAAATTAGGCACAATTTGTATTATAGATTATTAACACAAGGTAATAAGAGCAAATCCAAATAAATAAATAGTGTGTGACGTTTCGGTAACAGCGTGTTACCATCTTCAGACAAAAGTACTGAATCTTACCATCTTCAGACAAAAGTACTGAATCTTACTATCTTCAGACAAAAGCACTGAATGTAGATTCAGCACTTTTGTCTGAAGATGGTAACAACGCTGTTACCGAAACGTCACACACTATTTATTTGGATTTTATTTTATTACCTTGGGAAACAATTTTGTATTATAGATTTTTAAAAAAGTACACAAGGTAACAATAACCAAATTCAAATAAATAAATGGTGTGTGACATTTTGGTAATACAATAGAACAACCTCCATGAGAGGATACTCCCACTAGGGGGACACCTCTCTACAAAGGACAGTTTCCATCACCAATACAGTAGAACAACCTCCATGAGAGGATACTCCCACTAGGGGGACACCTCTACAAAGGACAGTTTCCATCACCAATACAATAGAACAACCTCCATGAGAGGATACTCCCACTAGGGGGACACCTCTCTACAAAGGACAGTTTCCATCACCAATACAATAGAACAACCTCCATGAGAGGATACTCCCACTAGGGGGACACCTCTCTACAAAGGACAGTTTCCATCACCAATACAGTAGAACGACCTCCATGAGAGGATACTCCCACTAGGGGGACACCTCTCTACAAAGGACAGTTTCCATCACCAATACAGTAGAACGACCTCCATGAGAGGATACTCCCACTAGGGGGACACCTCTCTACAAAGGACAGTTTCCATCACCAATACAGTAGAACGACCTCCATGAGAGGATACTCCCACTAGGGGGACACCTCTCTACAAAGGACAGTTTCCATCACCAATACAGTAGAACGACCTCCATGAGAGGATACTCCCACTAGGGGGACACCTCTCTACAAAGGACAGTTTCCATCACCAATACAGTAGAACGACCTCCATGAGAGGATACTCCCACTAGGGGGACACCTCTCTACAAAGGACAGTTTCCATCACCAATACAGTAGAACGACCTCCATGAGAGGATACTCCCACTAGGGGGACACCTCTCTACAAAGGACAGTTTCCATCACCAATACAGTAGAACAACCTCCATGAGAGGATACTCCCACTAGGGGGACACCTCTCTACAAAGGACAGTTTCCATCACCAATACAGTAGAACAACCTCCATGAGAGGATACTCCCACTAGGGGGACACCTCTACAAAGGACAGTTTCCATCACCAATACAATAGAACAACCTCCATGAGAGGATACTCCCACTAGGGGGACACCTCTCTACAAAGGACAGTTTCCATCACCAATACAGTAGAACGACCTCCATGAGAGGATACTCCCACTAGGGGGACACCTCTCTACAAAGGACAGTTTCCATCACCAATACAGTAGAACGACCTCCATGAGAGGATACTCCCACTAGGGGGACACCTCTCTACAAAGGACAGTTTCCATCACCAATACAGTAGAACGACCTCCATGAGAGGATACTCCCACTAGGGGGACACCTCTCTACAAAGGACAGTTTCCATCACCAATACAGTAGAACGACCTCCATGAGAGGATACTCCCACTAGGGGGACACCTCTCTACAAAGGACAGTTTCCATCACCAATACAGTAGAACAACCTCCATGAGAGGATACTCCCACTAGGCGGACACCTCTCTACAAAGGACAGTTTCCATCACCAATACAGTAGAACAACCTCCATGAGAGGATACTCCCACTAGGGGGACACCTCTCTACAAAGGACAGTTTCCATCACCAATACAGTAGAACAACCTTCATGAGAGGATACTCCCACTAGGGGGACACCTCTACAAAGGACAGTTTCCATCACCAATACAGTAGAACAACCTCCATGAGAGGATACTCCCACTAGGGGGACACCTCTACAAAGGACAGTTTCCATCACCAATACAGTAGAACAACCTCCATGAGAGGATACTCCCACTAGGGGGACACCTCTACAAAGGACAGTTTCCATCACCAATACAGTAAAACAACCTCCATGAGAGGATACTCCCACTAGGCGGACACCTCTACAAAGGACAGTTTCCATCACCAATACAGTAAAACAACCTCCATGAGAGGATACTCCCACTAGGGGGACACCTCTCTACAAAGGACAGTTTCCATCACCAATACAGTAGAACAACCTCCATGAGAGGATACTCCCACTAGGGGGACACCTCTACAAAGGACAGTTTCCATCACCAATACAGTAGAACAACCTCCATGAGAGGATACTCCCACTAGGGGGACACCTCTACAAAGGACAGTTTCCATCACCAATACAGTAGAACAACCTCCATGAGAGGATACTCCCACTAGGGGGAAACCTCTACAAAGGACAGTTTCCATCACCAATACAGTAGAACAACCTCCATGAGAGGATACTCCCACTAGGGGGACACCTCTACAAAGGACAGTTTCCATCACCAATACAGTAGAACAACCTCCATGAGAGGATACTCCCACTAGGGGGACACCTCTACAAAGGACAGTTTCCATCACCAATACAGTAGAACAACCTCCATGATAGGATACTCCCACTAGGGGGACACCTCTACAAAGGACAGTTTCCATCACCAATACAGTAGAACAACCTCCATGAGAGGATACTCCCACTAGGGGGACACCTCTACAAAGGACAGTTTCCATCACCAATACAGTAGAACAACCTCCATGAGAGGATACTCCCACTAGGGGGACACCTCTACAAAGGACAGTTTCCATCACCAACACAGTAGAACAACCTCCATGATAGGATACTCCCACTAGGGGGACACCTCTACAAAGGACAGTTTCCATCACCAATACAGTAGAACAACCTCCATGAGAGGATACTCCCACTAGGGGGACACCTCTACAAAGGACAGTTTCCATCACCAATACAGTAGAACAACCTCCATGAGAGGATACTCCCACTAGGCGGACACCTCTACAAAGGACAGTTTCCATCACCAATACAGTAGAACAACCTCCATGAGAGGATACTCCCACTAGGCGGACACCTCTACAAAGGACAGTTTCCATCACCAATACAGTAGAACAACCTCCATGAGAGGATACTCCCACTAGGGGGACACCTCTACAAAGGACAGTTTCCATCACCAATACAGTAGAACAACCTCCATGAGAGGATACTCCCACTAGGGGGACACCTCTACAAAGGACAGTTTCCATCACCAATACAGTAGAACAACCTCCATGAGAGGATACTCCCACTAGGCGGACACCTCTACAAAGGACAGTTTCCATCACCAATACAGTAGAACAACCTCCATGAGAGGATACTCCCACTAGGGGGACACCTCTCTACAAAGGACAGTTTCCATCACCAATACAGTAGAACAACCTCCATGAGAGGATACTCCCACTAGGGGGACACCTCTACAAAGGACAGTTTCCATCACCAATACAGTAGAACAACCTCCATGAGAGGATACTCCCACTAGGGGGACACCTCTCTACAAAGGACAGTTTCCATCACCAATACAGTAGAACGACCTCCATGAGAGGATACTCCCACTAGGGGGACACCTCTCTACAAAGGACAGTTTCCATCACCAATACAGTAGAACGACCTCCATGAGAGGATACTCCCACTAGGGGGACACCTCTCTACAAAGGACAGTTTCCATCACCAATACAGTAGAACGACCTCCATGAGAGGATACTCCCACTAGGGGGACACCTCTCTACAAAGGACAGTTTCCATCACCAATACAGTAGAACAACCTCCATGAGAGGATACTCCCACTAGGCGGACACCTCTACAAAGGACAGTTTCCATCACCAATACAGTAGAACAGCCTCCATGAGAGGATACTCCCACTAGGGGGACACCTCTACAAAGGACAGTTTCCATCACCAATACAGTAGAACAACCTCCATGAGAGGATACTCCCACTAGGGGGACACCAGTACAAAGGACAGTTTCCATCACCAATACAGTAGAACAACCTCCATGAGAGGATACTCCCACTAGGGGGACACCTCTACAAAGGACAGTTTCCATCACCAATACAGTAGAACAACCTCCATGAGAGGATACTCCCACTAGGCGGACACCTCTACAAAGGACAGTTTCCATCACCAATACAGTAGAACAACCTCCATGAGAGGATACTCCCACTAGGGGGACACCTCTACAAAGGACAGTTTCCATCACCAATACAGTAAAACAACCTCCATGAGAGGATACTCCCACTAGGGGGCACCTCTACAAAGGACAGTTTCCATCACCAATACAGTAGAACAACCTCCATGAGAGGATACTCCCACTAGGGGGACACCTCTACAAAGGACAGTTTCCATCACCAATACAGTAGAACAACCTCCATGAGAGGATACTCCCACTAGGGGGACACCTCTACAAAGGACAGTTTCCATCACCAATACAGTAGAACAACCTCCATGAGAGGATACTCCCACTAGGGGGACACCTCTACAAAGGACAGTTTCCATCACCAATACAGTAGAACAACCTCCATGAGAGGATACTCCCACTAGGGGGACACCTCTACAAAGGACAGTTTCCATCACCAATACAGTAGAACAACCTCCATGAGAGGATACTCCCACTAGGGGGACACCTCTACAAAGGACAGTTTCCATCACCAATACAGTAGAACAACCTCCATGAGAGGATACTCCCACTAGGGGGACACCTCTACAAAGGACAGTTTCCATCACCAATACAGTAGAACAACCTCCATGAGAGGATACTCCCACTAGGGTGACACCTCTACAAAGGACAGTTTCCATCACCAATACAGTAGAACAACCTCCATGAGAGGATACTCCCACTAGGGGGACACCTCTACAAAGGACAGTTTCCATCACCAATACAGTAGAACAACCTCCATGAGAGGATACTCCCACTAGGGGGACACCTCTACAAAGGACAGTTTCCATCACCAATACAGTAGAACAACCTCCATGAGAGGATACTCCCACTAGGGGGACACCTCTACAAAGGACAGTTTCCATCACCAATACAGTAGAACAACCTCCATGATAGGATACTCCCACTAGGGGGACACCTCTACAAAGGACAGTTTCCATCACCAATACAGTAGAACAACCTCCATGATAGGATACTCCCACTAGGGGGACACCTCTACAAAGGACAGTTTCCATCACCAATACAGTAGAACAACCTCCATGAGAGGATACTCCCACTAGGCGGACACCTCTACAAAGGACAGTTTCCATCACCAATACAGTAGAACAACCTCCATGAGAGGATACTCCCACTAGGGAGACACCTCTACAAAGGACAGTTTCCATCACCAATACAGTAGAACAACCTCCATGAGAGGATACTCCCACTAGGGGGACACCTCTACAAAGGACAGTTTCCATCACCAATACAGTAGAACAACCTCCATGAGAGGATACTCCCACTAGGGGGACACCTCTACAAAGGACAGTTTCCATCACCAATACAGTAGAACAACCTCCATGAGAGGATACTCCCACTAGGGGGACACCTCTCTACAAAGGACAGTTTCCATCACCAATACAGTAGAACAACCTCCATGAGAGGATACTCCCACTAGGGGGACACCTCTCTACAAAGGACAGTTTCCATCACCAATACAGTAGAACAACCTCCATGAGAGGATACTCCCACTAGGGGGACACCTCTCTACAAAGGACAGTTTCCATCACCAATACAGTAGAACAACCTCCATGAGAGGATACTCCCACTAGGGGGACACCTCTACAAAGGACAGTTTCCATCACCAATACAGTAGAACAACCTCCATGAGAGGATACTCCCACTAGGGGGACACCTCTACAAAGGACAGTTTCCATCACCAATACAGTAGAACAACCTCCATGAGAGGATACTCCCACTAGGGGGACACCTCTACAAAGGGCAGTTTCCATCACCAATACAGTAGAACAACCTCCATGAGAGGATACTCCCACTAGGGGGACACCTCTACAAAGGGCAGTTTCCATCACCAATACAGTAGAACAACCTCCATGAGAGGATACTCCCACTAGGGGGACACCTCTACAAAGGACAGTTTCCATCACCAATACAGTAGAACAACCTCCATGAGAGGATACTCCCACTAGGGGGACACCTCTACAAAGGACAGTTTCCATCACCAATACAGTAGAACAACCTCCATGAGAGGATACTCCCACTAGGGGGACACCTCTACAAAGGACAGTTTCCATCACCAATACAGTAGAACAACCTCCATGAGAGGATACTCCCACTAGGGGGACACCTCTACAAAGGACAGTTTCCATCACCAATACAGTAGAACAACCTCCATGAGAGGATACTCCCACTAGGGGGACACCTCTACAAAGGACAGTTTCCATCACCAATACAGTAGAACAACCTCCATGAGAGGATACTCCCACTAGGGGACACCTCTACAAAGGACAGTTTCCATCACCAATACAGTAGAACAACCTCCATGAGAGGATACTCCCACTAGGGGGACACCTCTACAAAGGACAGTTTCCATCACCAATACAGTAGAACAACCTCCATGAGAGGATACTCCCACTAGGGGGACACCTCTACAAAGGACAGTTTCCATCACCAATACAGTAGAACAACCTCCATGAGAGGATACTCCCACTAGGGGGACACCTCTACAAAGGACAGTTTCCATCACCAATACAGTAGAACAACCTCCATGAGAGGATACTCCCACTAGGGGGACACCTCTACAAAGGACAGTTTCCATCACCAATACAGTAGAACAACCTCCATGAGAGGATACTCCCACTAGGGGGACACCTCTACAAAGGACAGTTTCCATCACCAATACAGTAGAACAACCTCCATGAGAGGATACTCCCACTAGGGGGACACCTCTACAAAGGACAGTTTCCATCACCAATACAGTAGAACAACCTCCATGAGAGGATACTCCCACTAGGGGGACACCTCTACAAAGGACAGTTTCCATCACCAATACAGTAGAACAACCTCCATGAGAGGATACTCCCACTAGGGGGACACCTCTCTACAAAGGACAGTTTCCATCACCAATACAGTAGAACAACCTCCATGAGAGGATACTCCCACTAGGGGGACACCTCTCTACAAAGGACAGTTTCCATCACCAATACAGTAGAACAACCTCCATGAGAGGATACTCCCACTAGGGGGACACCTCTCTACAAAGGACAGTTTCCATCACCAATACAGTAGAACAACCTCCATGAGAGGATACTCCCACTAGGGGGACACCTCTCTACAAAGGACAGTTTCCATCACCAATACAGTAGAACAACCTCCATGAGAGGATACTCCCACTAGGGGGACACCTCTCTACAAAGGACAGTTTCCATCACCAATACAGTAGAACAACCTCCATGAGAGGATACTCCCACTAGGGGGACACCTCTCTACAAAGGACAGTTTCCATCACCAATACAGTAGAACAACCTCCATGAGAGGATACTCCCACTAGGGGGACACCTCTCTACAAAGGACAGTTTCCATCACCAATACAGTAGAACAACCTCCATGAGAGGATACTCCCACTAGGGGGACACCTCTACAAAGGACAGTTTCCATCACCAATACAGTAGAACAACCTCCATGAGAGGATACTCCCACTAGGGGACACCTCTACAAAGGACAGTTTCCATCACCAATACAGTAGAACAACCTCCATGAGAGGATACTCCCACTAGGGGGACACCTCTACAAAGGACAGTTTCCATCACCAATACAGTAGAACAACCTCCATGAGAGGATACTCCCACTAGGGGGACACCTCTACAAAGGACAGTTTCCATCACCAATACAGTAGAACAACCTCCATGAGAGGATACTCCCACTAGGGGACACCTCTACAAAGGACAGTTTCCATCACCAATACAGTAGAACAACCTCCATGAGAGGATACTCCCACTAGGGGACACCTCTACAAAGGACAGTTTCCATCACCAATACAGTAGAACAACCTCCATGAGAGGATACTCCCACTAGGGGGACACCTCTACAAAGGACAGTTTCCATCACCAATACAGTAGAACAACCTCCATGAGAGGATACTCCCACTAGGGGGACACCTCTACAAAGGACAGTTTCCATCACCAATACAGTAGAACAACCTCCATGAGAGGATACTCCCACTAGGGGGACACCTCTACAAAGGACAGTTTCCATCACCAATACAGTAGAACAACCTCCATGAGAGGATACTCCCACTAGGGGGACACCTCTCTACAAAGGACAGTTTCCATCACCAATACAGTAGAACAACCTCCATGAGAGGATACTCCCACTAGGGGGACACCTCTCTACAAAGGACAGTTTCCATCACCAATACAGTAGAACAACCTCCATGAGAGGATACTCCCACTAGGGGGACACCTCTCTACAAAGGACAGTTTCCATCACCAATACAGTAGAACAACCTCCATGAGAGGATACTCCCACTAGGGGGACACCTCTACAAAGGACAGTTTCCATCACCAATACAGTAGAACAACCTCCATGAGAGGATACTCCCACTAGGGGGACACCTCTACAAAGGACAGTTTCCATCACCAATACAGTAGAACAACCTCCATGAGAGGATACTCCCACTAGGGGGACACCTCTACAAAGGACAGTTTCCATCACCAATACAGTAGAACAACCTCCATGAGAGGATACTCCCACTAGGGGGACACCTCTACAAAGGACAGTTTCCATCACCAATACAGTAGAACAACCTCCATGAGAGGATACTCCCACTAGGGGGACACCTCTACAAAGGACAGTTTCCATCACCAATACAGTAGAACAACCTCCATGAGAGGATACTCCCACTAGGGGGACACCTCTACAAAGGACAGTTTCCATCACCAATACAGTAGAACAACCTCCATGAGAGGATACTCCCACTAGGGGACACCTCTACAAAGGACAGTTTCCATCACCAATACAGTAGAACAACCTCCATGAGAGGATACTCCCACTAGGGGGACACCTCTACAAAGGACAGTTTCCATCACCAATACAGTAGAACAACCTCCATGAGAGGATACTCCCACTAGGGGGACACCTCTACAAAGGACAGTTTCCATCACCAATACAGTAGAACAACCTCCATGAGAGGATACTCCCACTAGGGGGACACCTCTACAAAGGACAGTTTCCATCACCAATACAGTAGAACAACCTCCATGAGAGGATACTCCCACTAGGGGGACACCTCTACAAAGGACAGTTTCCATCACCAATACAGTAGAACAACCTCCATGAGAGGATACTCCCACTAGGGGACACCTCTACAAAGGACAGTTTCCATCACCAATACAGTAGAACAACCTCCATGAGAGGATACTCCCACTAGGGGACACCTCTACAAAGGACAGTTTCCATCACCAATACAGTAGAACAACCTCCATGAGAGGATACTCCCACTAGGGGGACACCTCTACAAAGGACAGTTTCCATCACCAATACAGTAGAACAACCTCCATGAGAGGATACTCCCACTAGGGGGACACCTCTACAAAGGACAGTTTCCATCACCAATACAGTAGAACAACCTCCATGAGAGGATACTCCCACTAGGGGGACACCTCTACAAAGGACAGTTTCCATCACCAATACAGTAGAACAACCTCCATGAGAGGATACTCCCACTAGGGGGACACCTCTACAAAGGACAGTTTCCATCACCAATACAGTAGAACAACCTCCATGAGAGGATACTCCCACTAGGGGGACACCTCTACAAAGGACAGTTTCCATCACCAATACAGTAGAACAACCTCCATGAGAGGATACTCCCACTAGGGGGACACCTCTACAAAGGACAGTTTCCATCACCAATACAGTAGAACAACCTCCATGAGAGGATACTCCCACTAGGGGGACACCTCTACAAAGGACAGTTTCCATCACCAATACAGTAGAACAACCTCCATGAGAGGATACTCCCACTAGGGGGACACCTCTACAAAGGACAGTTTCCATCACCAATACAGTAGAACAACCTCCATGAGAGGATACTCCCACTAGGGGGACACCTCTACAAAGGACAGTTTCCATCACCAATACAGTAGAACAACCTCCATGAGAGGATACTCCCACTAGGGGGACACCTCTACAAAGGACAGTTTCCATCACCAATACAGTAGAACAACCTCCATGAGAGGATACTCCCACTAGGGGGACACCTCTACAAAGGACAGTTTCCATCACCAATACAGTAGAACAACCTCCATGAGAGGATACTCCCACTAGGGGGACACCTCTACAAAGGACAGTTTCCATCACCAATACAGTAGAACAACCTCCATGAGAGGATACTCCCACTAGGGGGACACCTCTACAAAGGACAGTTTCCATCACCAATACAGTAGAACAACCTCCATGAGAGGATACTCCCACTAGGGGGACACCTCAACAAAGGGCAGTTTCCATCACCAATACAGTAGAACAACCTCCATGAGAGGATACTCCCACTAGGGGGACACCTCAACAAAGGACAGTTTCCATCACCAATACAGTAGAACAACCTCCATGAGAGGATACTCCCACTAGGGGGACACCTCTACAAAGGACAGTTTCCATCACCAATACAGTAGAACAACCTCCATGAGAGGATACTCCCACTAGGGGGACACCTCTACAAAGGACAGTTTCCATCACCAATACAGTAGAACAACCTCCATGAGAGGATACTCCCACTAGGGGGACACCTCTACAAAGGACAGTTTCCATCACCAATACAGTAGAACAACCTCCATGAGAGGATACTCCCACTAGGGGGACACCTCTACAAAGGACAGTTTCCATCACCAATACAGTAGAACAACCTCCATGAGAGGATACTCCCACTAGGGGGACACCTCTCTACAAAGGACAGTTTCCATCACCAATACAGTAGAACAACCTCCATGAGAGGATACTCCCACTAGGGGGACACCTCTCTACAAAGGACAGTTTCCATCACCAATACAGTAGAACAACCTCCATGAGAGGATACTCCCACTAGGGGGACACCTCTACAAAGGACAGTTTCCATCACCAATACAGTAGAACAACCTCCATGAGAGGATACTCCCACTAGGGGGACACCTCTACAAAGGACAGTTTCCATCACCAATACAGTAGAACAACCTCCATGAGAGGATACTCCCACTAGGGGGACACCTCTACAAAGGACAGTTTCCATCACCAATACAGTAGAACAACCTCCATGAGAGGATACTCCCACTAGGGGGACACCTCTACAAAGGACAGTTTCCATCACCAATACAGTAGAACAACCTCCATGAGAGGATACTCCCACTAGGCGGACACCTCTACAAAGGACAGTTTCCATCACCAATACAGTAGAACAACCTCCATGAGAGGATACTCCCACTAGGCGGACACCTCTACAAAGGACAGTTTCCATCACCAATACAGTAGAACAGCCTCCATGAGAGGATACTCCCACTAGGGGGACACCTCTACAAAGGACAGTTTCCATCACCAATACAGTAGAACAGCCTCCATGAGAGGATACTCCCACTAGGGGGACACCTCTCTACAAAGGACAGTTTCCATCACCAATACAGTAGAACAACCTCCATGAGAGGATACTCCCACTAGGGGGACACCTCTCTACAAAGGACAGTTTCCATCACCAATACAGTAGAACAACCTCCATGAGAGGATACTCCCACTAGGGGGACACCTCTCTACAAAGGACAGTTTCCATCACCAATACAGTAGAACAACCTCCATGAGAGGATACTCCCACTAGGGGGACACCTCTCTACAAAGGACAGTTTCCATCACCAATACAGTAGAACAACCTCCATGAGAGGATACTCCCACTAGGGGGACACCTCTCTACAAAGGACAGTTTCCATCACCAATACAGTAGAACAACCTCCATGAGAGGATACTCCCACTAGGGGGACACCTCTCTACAAAGGACAGTTTCCATCACCAATACAGTAGAACAACCTCCATGAGAGGATACTCCCACTAGGGGGACACCTCTCTACAAAGGACAGTTTCCATCACCAATACAGTAGAACAACCTCCATGAGAGGATACTCCCACTAGGCGGACACCTCTACAAAGGACAGTTTCCATCACCAATACAGTAGAACAACCTCCATGAGAGGATACTCCCACTAGGGGGACACCTCTACAAAGGACAGTTTCCATCACCAATACAGTAGAACAACCTCCATGAGAGGATACTCCCACTAGGGGGACACCTCTACAAAGGACAGTTTCCATCACCAATACAGTAGAACAACCTCCATGAGAGGATACTCCCACTAGGGGGACACCTCTACAAAGGACAGTTTCCATCACCAATACAGTAGAACAACCTCCATGAGAGGATACTCCCACTAGGCGGACACCTCTACAAAGGACAGTTTCCATCACCAATACAGTAGAACAACCTCCATGAGAGGATACTCCCACTAGGGGGACACCTCTACAAAGGACAGTTTCCATCACCAATACAGTAGAACAACCTCCATGAGAGGATACTCCCACTAGGGGGACACCTCTACAAAGGACAGTTTCCATCACCAATACAGTAGAACGACCTCCATGAGAGGATACTCCCACTAGGGGGACACCTCTCTACAAAGGACAGTTTCCATCACCAATACAGTAGAACAACCTCCATGAGAGGATACTCCCACTAGGGGGACACCTCAACAAAGGGCAGTTTCCATCACCAATACAGTAGAACAACCTCCATGAGAGGATACTCCAACTAGGGGGACACCTCAACAAAGGGCAGTTTCCATCACCAATACAGTAGAACAACCTCCATGAGAGGATACTCCCACTAGGGGGACACCTCTACAAAGGACAGTTTCCATCACCAATACAGTAGAACAACCTCCATGAGAGGATACTCCCACTAGGGGGACACCTCTACAAAGGACAGTTTCCATCACCAATACAGTAGAACGACCTCCATGAGAGGATACTCCCACTAGGGGGACACCTCTCTACAAAGGACAGTTTCCATCACCAATACAGTAGAACAACCTCCATGAGAGGATACTCCCACTAGGGGGACACCTCAACAAAGGGCAGTTTCCATCACCAATACAGTAGAACAACCTCCATGAGAGGATACTCCAACTAGGGGGACACCTCAACAAAGGGCAGTTTCCATCACCAATACAGTAGAACAACCTCCATGAGAGGATACTCCCACTAGGGGGACACCTCTACAAAGGACAGTTTCCATCACCAATACAGTAGAACAACCTCCATGAGAGGATACTCCCACTAGGGGGACACCTCTACAAAGGACAGTTTCCATCACCAATACAGTAGAACAACCTCCATGAGAGGATACTCCCACTAGGGGGACACCCTTACAAAGGACAGTTTCCATCACCAATACAGTAGAACAACCTCCATGAGAGGATACTCCCACTAGGGGGACACCTCTACAAAGGACAGTTTCCATCACCAATACAGTAGAACAACCTCCATGAGAGGATACTCCCACTAGGGGGACACCTCTACAAAGGACAGTTTCCATCACCAATACAGTAGAACAACCTCCATGAGAGGATACTCCCACTAGGGGGACACCTCTACAAAGGACAGTTTCCATCACCAATACAGTAGAACAACCTCCATGAGAGGATACTCCCACTAGGGGGACACCTCTACAAAGGACAGTTTCCATCACCAATACAGTAGAACAACCTCCATGAGAGGATACTCCCACTAGGGGGACACCCTTACAAAGGACAGTTTCCATCACCAATACAGTAGAACAACCTCCATGAGAGGATACTCCCACTAGGGGGACACCTCTACAAAGGACAGTTTCCATCACCAATACAGTAGAACAACCTCCATGAGAGGATACTCCCACTAGGGGGACACCTCTCTACAAAGGACAGTTTCCATCACCAATACAGTAGAACAACCTCCATGAGAGGATACTCCCACTAGGGGGACACCTCTCTACAAAGGACAGTTTCCATCACCAATACAGTAGAACAACCTCCATGAGAGGATACTCCCACTAGGGGGACACCTCTACAAAGGACAGTTTCCATCACCAATACAGTAGAACAACCTCCATGAGAGGATACTCCCACTAGGGGGACACCTCTCTACAAAGGACAGTTTCCATCACCAATACAGTAGAACAACCTCCATGAGAGGATACTCCCACTAGGGGGACACCTCTCTACAAAGGACAGTTTCCATCACCAATACAGTAGAACAACCTCCATGAGAGGATACTCCCACTAGGGGGACACCTCTCTACAAAGGACAGTTTCCATCACCAATACAGTAGAACAACCTCCATGAGAGGATACTCCCACTAGGGGGACACCTCTCTACAAAGGACAGTTTCCATCACCAATACAGTAGAACAACCTCCATGAGAGGATACTCCCACTAGGGGGACACCTCTCTACAAAGGACAGTTTCCATCACCAATACAGTAGAACAACCTCCATGAGAGGATACTCCCACTAGGGGGACACCTCTCTACAAAGGACAGTTTCCATCACCAATACAGTAGAACAACCTCCATGAGAGGATACTCCCACTAGGGGGACACCTCTCTACAAAGGACAGTTTCCATCACCAATACAGTAGAACAACCTCCATGAGAGGATACTCCCACTAGGGGGACACCTCTCTACAAAGGACAGTTTCCATCACCAATACAGTAGAACAACCTCCATGAGAGGATACTCCCACTAGGCGGACACCTCTACAAAGGACAGTTTCCATCACCAATACAGTAGAACAACCTCCATGAGAGGATACTCCCACTAGGGGGACACCTCTACAAAGGACAGTTTCCATCACCAATACAGTAGAACAACCTCCATGAGAGGATACTCCCACTAGGGGGACACCTCTACAAAGGACAGTTTCCATCACCAATACAGTAGAACAGCCTCCATGAGAGGATACTCCCACTAGGGTGACACCTCTACAAAGGACAGTTTCCATCACCAATACAGTAGAACAACCTCCATGAGAGGATACTCCCACTAGGGGGACACCTCTACAAAGGACAGTTTCCATCACCAATACAGTAGAACAACCTCCATGAGAGGATACTCCCACTAGGGGGACACCTCTACAAAGGACAGTTTCCATCACCAATACAGTAGAACAACCTCCATGAGAGGATACTCCCACTAGGCGGACACCTCTACAAAGGACAGTTTCCATCACCAATACAGTAGAACAACCTCCATGAGAGGATACTCCCACTAGGGGGACACCTCTACAAAGGACAGTTTCCATCACCAATACAGTAGAACAACCTCCATGAGAGGATACTCCCACTAGGGGGACACCTCTACAAAGGACAGTTTCCATCACCAATACAGTAGAACAACCTCCATGAGAGGATACTCCCACTAGGGGGACACCTCTACAAAGGACAGTTTCCATCACCAATACAGTAGAACAACCTCCATGAGAGGATACTCCCACTAGGGAGACACCTCTACAAAGGACAGTTTCCATCACCAATACAGTAGAACAACCTCCATGAGAGGATACTCCCACTAGGGGGACACCTCTACAAAGGACAGTTTCCATCACCAATACAGTAGAACAACCTCCATGAGAGGATACTCCCACTAGGGGGACACCTCTACAAAGGACAGTTTCCATCACCAATACAGTAGAACAACCTCCATGAGAGGATACTCCCACTAGGGGGACACCTCTCTACAAAGGACAGTTTCCATCACCAATACAGTAGAACAACCTCCATGAGAGGATACTCCCACTAGGGGGACACCTCTCTACAAAGGACAGTTTCCATCACCAATACAGTAGAACAACCTCCATGAGAGGATACTCCCACTAGGGGGACACCTCTCTACAAAGGACAGTTTCCATCACCAATACAGTAGAACAACCTCCATGAGAGGATACTCCCACTAGGGGGACACCTCTCTACAAAGGACAGTTTCCATCACCAATACAGTAGAACAACCTCCATGAGAGGATACTCCCACTAGGGGGACACCTCTCTACAAAGGACAGTTTCCATCACCAATACAGTAGAACAACCTCCATGAGAGGATACTCCCACTAGGGGGACACCTCTCTACAAAGGACAGTTTCCATCACCAATACAGTAGAACAACCTCCATGAGAGGATACTCCCACTAGGGGGACACCTCTCTACAAAGGACAGTTTCCATCACCAATACAGTAGAACAACCTCCATGAGAGGATACTCCCACTAGGCGGACACCTCTACAAAGGACAGTTTCCATCACCAATACAGTAGAACAACCTCCATGAGAGGATACTCCCACTAGGGGGACACCTCTACAAAGGACAGTTTCCATCACCAATACAGTAGAACAACCTCCATGAGAGGATACTCCCACTAGGGGGACACCTCTACAAAGGACAGTTTCCATCACCAATACAGTAGAACAACCTCCATGAGAGGATACTCCCACTAGGGGGACACCTCTACAAAGGACAGTTTCCATCACCAATACAGTAGAACAACCTCCATGAGAGGATACTCCCACTAGGCGGTCACCTCTACAAAGGACAGTTTCCATCACCAATACAGTAGAACAACCTCCATGAGAGGATACTCCCACTAGGGGGACACCTCTACAAAGGACAGTTTCCATCACCAATACAGTAGAACGACCTCCATGAGAGGATACTCCCACTAGGGGGACACCTCTCTACAAAGGACAGTTTCCATCACCAATACAGTAGAACAACCTCCATGAGAGGATACTCCCACTAGGGGGACACCTCAACAAAGGGCAGTTTCCATCACCAATACAGTAGAACAACCTCCATGAGAGGATACTCCAACTAGGGGGACACCTCAACAAAGGGCAGTTTCCATCACCAATACAGTAGAACAACCTCCATGAGAGGATACTCCCACTAGGGGGACACCTCTACAAAGGACAGTTTCCATCACCAATACAGTAGAACAACCTCCATGAGAGGATACTCCCACTAGGGGGACACCTCTACAAAGGACAGTTTCCATCACCAATACAGTAGAACAACCTCCATGAGAGGATACTCCCACTAGGGGGACACCCTTACAAAGGACAGTTTCCATCACCAATACAGTAGAACAACCTCCATGAGAGGATACTCCCACTAGGGGGACACCTCTACAAAGGACAGTTTCCATCACCAATACAGTAGAACAACCTCCATGAGAGGATACTCCCACTAGGGGGACACCTCTACAAAGGACAGTTTCCATCACCAATACAGTAGAACAACCTCCATGAGAGGATACTCCCACTAGGGGGACACCTCTACAAAGGACAGTTTCCATCACCAATACAGTAGAACAACCTCCATGAGAGGATACTCCCACTAGGGGGACACCTCTACAAAGGACAGTTTCCATCACCAATACAGTAGAACAACCTCCATGAGAGGATACTCCCACTAGGCGGACACCTCTACAAAGGACAGTTTCCATCACCAATACAGTAGAACAACCTCCATGAGAGGATACTCCCACTAGGGGGACACCTCTACAAAGGACAGTTTCCATCACCAATACAGTAGAACAACCTCCATGATAGGATACTCCCACTAGGGGGACACCTCTACAAAGGACAGTTTCCATCACCAATACAGTAGAACAACCTCCATGAGAGGATACTCCCACTAGGGGGACACCTCTACAAAGGACAGTTTCCATCACCAATACAGTAGAACAGCCTCCATGAGAGGATACTCCCACTAGGGGGACACCTCTACAAAGGACAGTTTCCATCACCAATACAGTAGAACAACCTCCATGATAGGATACTCCCACTAGGGGGACACCTCTACAAAGGACAGTTTCCATCACCAATACAGTAGAACAACCTCCATGAGAGGATACTCCCACTAGGGGGACACCTCTACAAAGGACAGTTTCCATCACCAATACAGTAGAACAACCTCCATGAGAGGATACTCCCACTAGGCGGACACCTCTACAAAGGACAGTTTCCATCACCAATACAGTAGAACAGCCTCCATGAGAGGATACTCCCACTAGGGGGACACCTCTACAAAGGACAGTTTCCATCACCAATACAGTAGAACAACCTCCATGAGAGGATACTCCCACTAGGGGGACACCTCTCTACAAAGGACAGTTTCCATCACCAATACAGTAGAACAACCTCCATGAGAGGATACTCCCACTAGGGGGACACCTCTCTACAAAGGACAGTTTCCATCACCAATACAGTAGAACAACCTCCATGAGAGGATACTCCCACTAGGGGGACACCTCTCTACAAAGGACAGTTTCCATCACCAATACAGTAGAACAACCTCCATGAGAGGATACTCCCACTAGGGGGACACCTCTCTACAAAGGACAGTTTCCATCACCAATACAGTAGAACAACCTCCATGAGAGGATACTCCCACTAGGGGGACACCTCTCTACAAAGGACAGTTTCCATCACCAATACAGTAGAACAACCTCCATGAGAGGATACTCCCACTAGGGGGACACCTCTCTACAAAGGACAGTTTCCATCACCAATACAGTAGAACAACCTCCATGAGAGGATACTCCCACTAGGCGGACACCTCTACAAAGGACAGTTTCCATCACCAATACAGTAGAACAACCTCCATGAGAGGATACTCCCACTAGGGGGACACCTCTACAAAGGACAGTTTCCATCACCAATACAGTAGAACAACCTCCATGAGAGGATACTCCCACTAGGGGGACACCTCTACAAAGGACAGTTTCCATCACCAATACAGTAGAACAACCTCCATGAGAGGATACTCCCACTAGGGGGACACCTCTACAAAGGACAGTTTCCATCACCAATACAGTAGAACAACCTCCATGAGAGGATACTCCCACTAGGCGGACACCTCTACAAAGGACAGTTTCCATCACCAATACAGTAGAACAACCTCCATGAGAGGATACTCCCACTAGGGGGACACCTCTACAAAGGACAGTTTCCATCACCAATACAGTAGAACAACCTCCATGAGAGGATACTCCCACTAGGGGGACACCTCTACAAAGGACAGTTTCCATCACCAATACAGTAGAACAACCTCCATGAGAGGATACTCCCACTAGGGGGACACCTCTACAAAGGACAGTTTCCATCACCAATACAGTAGAACAACCTCCATGAGAGGATACTCCCACTAGGGGGACACCTCTACAAAGGACAGTTTCCATCACCAATACAGTAGAACAACCTCCATGAGAGGATACTCCCACTAGGGGGACACCTCTACAAAGGACAGTTTCCATCACCAATACAGTAGAACAACCTCCATGAGAGGATACTCCCACTAGGGGGACACCTCTACAAAGGACAGTTTCCATCACCAATACAGTAGAACAACCTCCATGAGAGGATACTCCCACTAGGGGGACACCTCTACAAAGGACAGTTTCCATCACCAATACAGTAGAACAACCTCCATGAGAGGATACTCCCACTAGGGGGACACCTCTACAAAGGACAGTTTCCATCACCAATACAGTAGAACAACCTCCATGAGAGGATACTCCCACTAGGGGGACACCTCTACAAAGGACAGTTTCCATCACCAATACAGTAGAACAACCTCCATGATAGGATACTCCCACTAGGGGGACACCTCTACAAAGGACAGTTTCCATCACCAATACAGTAGAACAACCTCCATGATAGGATACTCCCACTAGGGGGACACCTCTACAAAGGACAGTTTCCATCACCAATACAGTAGAACAACCTCCATGAGAGGATACTCCCACTAGGGGGACACCTCTACAAAGGACAGTTTCCATCACCAATACAGTAGAACAACCTCCATGAGAGGATACTCCCACTAGGGGGACACCTCTACAAAGGACAGTTTCCATCACCAATACAGTAGAACAACCTCCATGATAGGATACTCCCACTAGGGGGACACCTCTACAAAGGACAGTTTCCATCACCAATACAGTAGAACGACCTCCATGAGAGGATACTCCCACTAGGGGGACACCTCTACAAAGGACAGTTTCCATCACCAATACAGTAGAACAACCTCCATGAGAGGATACTCCCACTAGGCGGACACCTCTACAAATGACAGTTTCCATCACCAATACAGTAGAACAACCTCCATGAGAGGATACTCCCACTAGGGGGACACCTCTACAAAGGACAGTTTCCATCACCAATACAGTAGAACAACCTCCATGAGAGGATACTCCCACTAGGGGGACACCTCTACAAAGGACAGTTTCCATCACCAATACAGTAGAACAACCTCCATGAGAGGATACTCCCACTAGGGGGACACCTCTACAAAGGACAGTTTCCATCACCAATACAGTAAAACAACCTCCATGAGAGGATACTCCCACTAGGGGGACACCTCTACAAAGGACAGTTTCCATCACCAATACAGTAGAACAACCTCCATGAGAGGATACTCCCACTAGGGGGACACCTCTACAAAGGACAGTTTCCATCACCAATACAGTAGAACAACCTCCATGAGAGGATACTCCCACTAGGGGGACACCTCTACAAAGGGCAGTTTCCATCACCAATACAGTAGAACAACCTCCATGAGAGGATACTCCCACTAGGGGGACACCTCTACAAAGGACAGTTTCCATCACCAATACAGTAGAACAACCTCCATGAGAGGATACTCCCACTAGGGGGACACCTCTACAAAGGACAGTTTCCATCACCAATACAGTAGAACAACCTCCATGAGAGGATACTCCCACTAGGGGGACACCTCTCTACAAAGGACAGTTTCCATCACCAATACAGTAGAACAACCTCCATGAGAGGATACTCCCACTAGGGGGACACCTCTCTACAAAGGACAGTTTCCATCACCAATACAGTAGAACAACCTCCATGAGAGGATACTCCCACTAGGGGGACACCTCTCTACAAAGGACAGTTTCCATCACCAATACAGTAGAACAACCTCCATTAGAGGATACTCCCACTAGGGGGACACCTCTACAAAGGACAGTTTCCATCACCAATACAGTAGAACAACCTCCATGAGAGGATACTCCCACTAGGGGGACACCTCTACAAAGGACAGTTTCCATCACCAATACAGTAGAACAACCTCCATGAGAGGATACTCCCACTAGGGGGACACCTCTACAAAGGACAGTTTCCATCACCAATACAGTAGAACAACCTCCATGAGAGGATACTCCCACTAGGGGGACACCTCTACAAAGGGCAGTTTCCATCACCAACACAGTAGAACAACCTCCATGAGAGGATACTCCCACTAGGGGGACACCTCTACAAAGGGCAGTTTCCATCACCAACACAGTAGAACAACCTCCATGAGAGGATACTCCCACTAGGGGGACACCTCTACAAAGGACAGTTTCCATCACCAACACAGTAGAACAACCTCCATGAGAGGATACTCCCACTAGGGGGACACCTCTACAAAGGGCAGTTTCCATCACCAACACAGTAGAACAACCTCCATGAGAGGATACTCCCACTAGGGGGACACCTCTACAAAGGACAGTTTCCATCACCAATACAGTAGAACAACCTCCATGAGAGGATACTCCCACTAGGGGGACACCTCTACAAAGGACAGTTTCCATCACCAATACAGTAGAACAACCTCCATGAGAGGATACTCCCACTAGGGGGACACCTCTCTACAAAGGACAGTTTCCATCACCAATACAGTAGAACAACCTCCATGAGAGGATACTCCCACTAGGGGGACACCTCTCTACAAAGGACAGTTTCCATCACCAATACAGTAGAACAACCTCCATGAGAGGATACTCCCACTAGGGGGACACCTCTCTACAAAGGACAGTTTCCATCACCAATACAGTAGAACAACCTCCATGAGAGGATACTCCCACTAGGCGGACACCTCTACAAAGGACAGTTTCCATCACCAATACAGTAGAACAACCTCCATGAGAGGATACTCCCACTAGGGGGACACCTCTACAAAGGACAGTTTCCATCACCAATACAGTAGAACAACCTCCATGAGAGGATACTCCCACTAGGGGGACACCTCTACAAAGGACAGTTTCCATCACCAATACAGTAGAACAACCTCCATGAGAGGATACTCCCACTAGGGGGACACCTCTACAAAGGACAGTTTCCATCACCAATACAGTAGAACAACCTCCATGAGAGGATACTCCCACTAGGGGGACACCTCTACAAAGGGCAGTTTCCATCACCAACACAGTAGAACAACCTCCATGAGAGGATACTCCCACTAGGGGGACACCTCTACAAAGGGCAGTTTCCATCACCAACACAGTAGAACAACCTCCATGAGAGGATACTCCCACTAGGGGGACACCTCTACAAAGGGCAGTTTCCATCACCAACACAGTAGAACAACCTCCATGAGAGGATACTCCCACTAGGGGGACACCTCTACAAAGGACAGTTTCCATCACCAATACAGTAAAACAACCTCCATGAGAGGATACTCCCACTAGGGGGACACCTCTACAAAGGACAGTTTCCATCACCAATACAGTAGAACAACCTCCATGAGAGGATACTCCCACTAGGGGGACACCTCTACAAAGGACAGTTTCCATCACCAATAGAGTAGAACAACCTCCATGAGAGGATACTCCCACTAGGGGGACACCTCTACAAAGGACAGTTTCCATCACCAATACAGTAGAACAACCTCCATGAGAGGATACTCCCACTAGGGGGACACCTCTACAAAGGACAGTTTCCATCACCAATACAGTAGAACAACCTCCATGAGAGGATACTCCCACTAGGGGGACACCTCTACAAAGGACAGTTTCCATCACCAATACAGTAGAACAACCTCCATGAGAGGATACTCCCACTAGGGGGACACCTCTACAAAGGACAGTTTCCATCACCAATACAGTAGAACAACCTCCATGAGAGGATACTCCCACTAGGGGGACACCTCTACAAAGGACAGTTTCCATCACCAATACAGTAGAACAACCTCCATGAGAGGATACTCCCACTAGGGGGACACCTCTACAAAGGACAGTTTCCATCACCAATACAGTAGAACAACCTCCATGATAGGATACTCCCACTAGGGGGACACCTCTACAAAGGACAGTTTCCATCACCAATACCGTAGAACAACCTCCATGAGAGGATACTCCCACTAGGGGGACACCTCTACAAAGGACAGTTTCCATCACCAATACAGTAGAACAACCTCCATGAGAGGATACTCCCACTAGGGGGACACCTCTACAAAGGACAGTTTCCATCACCAATACAGTAGAACAACCTCCATGAGAGGATACTCCCACTAGGGGGACACCTCTACAAAGGACAGTTTCCATCACCAATACAGTAGAACAGCCTCCATGAGAGGACAACTCCTGCTAGAGTGACTGATGGCTTTCACCATCTATCAAGTTGCACGGTTATTAAATTGGTTTTCCCCCTTATTTATCTGCCTTATCCCAATACAGATTAACTTTTGTGCTATTTTTTCCTATAGTTTTGTATTCTTACATATTTATATACCCATTCTTTGCTTTTCAGAAAGCCTTTAAGACCAAATTTTTGGTCATTGAGGTACAGCCTGTACCATGCTGACAAAGCCCAACAGACTGAAATATGTACAAGATTGGCTTTTCCTATTTACAATGATAAAGAATCCTACTCGCATATTCTTCTTTCTTATTTCCACTCAATCACACAATGAGATTTTTGATGGTGTCTGCTAGGGAAGAGTAGAGCTCATCAATGGATAAGTCAATACAGTCAATAATATGTCTTGGGGTTGCAGGCTGAGAATTGCACTTAGTACATAGTGGGAAAACCCTGCAACCATTCTGGAAAGTCATTGTCCGTAGATGACCAGACTTAAGTCTGGAAATCAAAGACTGTTGTTATCTTGGGAGGACAGAACCGGTGCTTGTCCCTCCTGCTCTGTACCAGTCATGTGCAGCATCAGATTTCCATTCCTGCAGGCATTGGGTTTTGATGGTACGGAGGAGGTCTCTTTCGTCTAGTTGGGTGGTAGATTCTCTTGCTTCAGGTAGACCAAGAGCTCCAGCCTTTGCAGGAGAGTCTGCCAGCTCATTACCAGGAATTCCAAAGTGAGCTGGAAGCCATTGCACTGTGACTGAGCTGTTGGCTGGGAGTCGGTTTACAGACTTAGCAATGCTCTAGAGGAGAGGTTCTTGACTGGAGAAGCAGCTTTGAAGGGTATAAATGGCTGCTCTTGAGTCGGAGTAGATTATTATTTTGCTTGGCAAGTTGATGTTGATGTCTTTTAGAGCTGTATCTATAGCAGAGAGCTCTGATTTATAAACTGAAAGATGTCTAGGGTGGGAGAGGGAGATTTTTTCCAGGATCTTATCATTGTAGATAGCAATTCCACTGCCAGACAGTCCAGTTTCAAGTTGGCTACCATCAGTGTAAATTGTGATGTCGAAGAAGGGGCTATTTTCCTCAATGATTTGGAGGTCAAGAGCTTTAAGTAATTCTGGCTGAGTTTCATGTTTGTGGGGATTGTCTGGTAGATGAGGGAAACAGATGAGTTTGTTGCGAGTTCTGTGTTTGGGATTAATTGGGATGTCTAAAAGATTAGAGCTGTGAGCCATGTTGAGAGGAGTGGGGCGTTTTAATCTTTGGTTTGGGACCCAATTTCTAATAAATTTTCCTGCAAGATGTTCTATTGGAGAGTTAATCTTTTTTGTTATAAATTTTGAAAAGCAGATTTTTCTCCTTAGGTGCAGGGGAAGAAAGTTGGATTTCACATATTCTCATGCCCAGCAATGGCCGCAGCCTTGCAGAAAATTGACATAGACCCAGAACAGCAGCTTTACACACTCAAGATAGAGCACATTGTTGTGATAGAGATGTATGGAGACATCTGAGGCTCTTCATTGGACACGACAACAATAGCAACAACAATGATATGGTATAATTTGGATTATAGATTAGAATCAAAAGTCTTGTTACCTTTTATTCTCCATTCATCAAGAATGGACTTTTGCCAATTTTCTGGAATAATTGAAAAATCAATGATCAGTCGATATTTATTCCGTAAGATTGCACAAGCCATCAGCAACTTTCAATTACACATTCAGGATGGGCTTCTTTTTTCTTTTCCTTCTTCATTTAACTACCAAATACCATTATAATTTCACTTAGGTGTGCTATTTTTATAATAATAATATATTTTTTTAAAACTGTGGTAAGAAAAAGAACTATAAGGTGTCTAGCTAGGATGGAGAAAGAACTCATAAATGGGAATAATAAAACAAAAAAGGTAAATAAGACCAAATCCAAATAAACAAATAGTGCGTGATGTTTCGGTAACAGTGTTGTTACCATCTTCAGACAAAAGTACTGAATGAGAAATTATACCACAGCATGGTTTAAATAGTTAACTGTTATCAAGTACACACTTACCAAAACATCACATACTATATATTTATTTGGATTTGGTCTTATTACCTTGTGTTTGTAATCTATAATCCAAATTGTACCTTATCAGGAATAATGACACTCATCCATTAATGAGCTCTATTCTTCCCCGGCAGACACCATCAACAAGCTTTACAAGCTTGATACCTTAATATGATTGAGTGGAGATAAGAAAGAAGAAGGAATAATGACACTAGTGTATAAAAAAATAGGATGATTAGAGAGGTTGGGTAGAGCCTATTCTAGTGTAACTTGGCCATATCAAAATGTAGAATAGTGCGGGATGTCAAAACTTGGCCACGTAGAGGGAGCTAGGCAGATAAATGGTGAGAGAGAACTAGCCAAGGTCCTCCCCACTTATCAATGTTTATGTCAGCCCAGATCCAAACTCCACATCTTGTCTGTGTCAGGATGACCAAACAAGACATGCCTCACTCCACCAACCTTCCTTTTATATTCCAACACACTCACCCACAGATAAATGTTCCCTTGTTGAATTTAATGATGGTTTGATTAAAGCAGGTAGTAGCTTGATAAGGCATAATTTGGATTATAAACACAAGGTAATAAGACTAAATCCATGATAAGGTACAATTTGGATTATAGATTATAAACACAAGGTAATAAGACCAAATCCATGATAAGGCACAATTTGGATTATAGATTATAAACACAAGGTAATAAAACACCAAATAAATAAATAGTGTGTGACGTTTCGGTAACAGCGTTGTTACCATCTTCAGACAAAAAGTACTGAATGAGAATGATGAATATGCTGTGAATAACATGAGAATAATAACAGTACTAACTATTTAAAACATGCTGTGATAAAAATTTCTCATTCAGTACTTTTGTCTGAAGATGGTAACAACGCTGTTACCAAAACGTCACACACTATTTATTTGGTCTTTATTACCTTGAGCAGATAGCTTGATAGGGGGGAGGAATTTGTAAAATCAAACAAGACACAATATTAAAGACAACGATAATCTTTCTGGGGGTCATCCTGCAGCATATTTGTCTGAAGATGGTAACAACATTGTTACCGAAACATCACACACTATTTATTTGGATTTGGTCTTATTACCTTGAGCAGATAGCTTGATAGGGGGGAGGAATTGTAAAAACCAAACAAAACACAATATTAAAGAAAAAGATAATCTTCCTGGGGGTCATCCTGCAGCATATTTGTCTTAAGATGGTAACAACGCTGTTAGAGAAACATCACACACTATTTATTTGGATTTATTACCTTGTATTTATAATCTATAATCCAAATTGTGACTTATCCTAATTCAACTCTTTTAAATATTGTACAAGAAAAAATACAAGTTAGGGAGAAGAGTTCTTTTATAAGAGGGCGATCATACAAGCTTTCTGGTATATAACTTAGAAAAATATAATGCTGAATGCAGCACTTTTGTCTGAAGATGGTAACAATGCTGTTACCGAAACGTCACATACTATTTATTTATTTGGTCTTATTACCTTGTGTCAAGTGTTTTACATGAGCATATGGAGGGTTAGGTAAATGTAGGATCAACAATGATGTGAAGTACAATTTGAATTATAGATTATAAACACAAGGTAATAAGACACCAGATCTAAATAAAATAAATAGTTTGTGACGTATCGGTAACAGCATTGTTACCATCTTGAGACAAAAGTGCTGAATGACATGGTAACAAGACTGTTACCGAAACGTCACACACTATTTATTTATTTGGTCTTATTACCTTGTGTTTATAATCTATAATCCAAATTGTGCCTCTTATAACTACAAGGTAATAAGATACCAAATCTAAATAAATAGTGTGTGACATTTCTGTAACAGTGTTGTTACCAAAATGTCACAATTCATTTGGATTTAGTCTTATCACCTTGTTGATATGAGATAAACAATAAATGGGTTGTGAATAAAGTACTTATCTTGTTTTACATTCATATAAAATAAAATTAAACCTATTGGATATTGGTTTGAATATAATTGGCTCATTCTGTTTAAAATTTATTGGACTATAGAAATTTTTTTTTTTTTATGTATAATCTTATTTTGAAAATTTTCTGGAATTTAAAATTCCATTTGTAACTGTGCCAAAGTAAAATGTATATATAGTTATATATAATATCAAAATGCAACACATATTTAATACACAAATAACCCTTTTTGTAGTTTTGAAAACTTTAAAAAATTTTAAATGTTTTTTTGGAGGTTAAAAAATGTGTGGCATTTCTTGATAATGTCATTAAATAATCAACTTATATAATTATTATCATTATGTGTTAGTTTCTAAAAAGTTATATACGAAAGTGTCTCGGCATTTTTCAAGTGCCCCTGAAACTTTTAAATTAAATTTTTAAAAATCGCAACTCTTCTACTGTACATTTTATACATATTTTTTAATTTGTAATATTCATTCAGCAGAAGAATATTTTTTATGAACTACTAAATTGGTTTCACCTATATTGACGTTTGTTTACATTGGGGATTTAATGTCACCATTTCGTCACTGCTTTTATGTCTTTTGGCTGATAGTAAAAAAATAAATATAAAAATGCTTACCTGCATTTATCATATGGATCAAAATTTCCGGCCATTTATATTATAGTATAAATATGTCTATACAATATATGTTTTTTGTAGTGAAGAGCCAACGCCTCTACATTAACTTAGCGATTTACACAATGATTAGTACAAACTAATGTCGAAAGTTAGGAGATACATGATGCTATAGATATGTTTGTGTACTTAATACAATATTTTCATTTTTAAAAATATATTTATGATACAATAAATTATAGAAATATATTTATATAAAAAAGATAAAAAGTGAAATCCAAACGCGTCAATATTAGATTTTTGTATTGATGATGATAACTTGTCTCTGTCTAGAAATAAATATACCGAAATATTTCATTCATTAAATATTTTGTTAAAATTCAATAAAAAGTTATTATAATTCTATTATACTTATTATTATCAATTTGAAAGTTTTTCTACATATAATATATAATTAAGAATTCAACACATGCACAGTGATTAATTTAACGAATAAATTTGATTGGGTACATTTAATTTTAAATTTTCTAATTAATATTGTTTATAAATTCAAATAATGCTCACGTTAAGTTTTGACACATTTAATAATAATAAAAAAAAATATTACAAAATCAAAATACATTTGACTACTGTAGTCAATATTTATGTTTTAAAGATCACGATGTCTTGGCGTAATGTTTTTAAATAAGCGCTAGAGAGTTTACATAATTATTCATATATTTACTGTTTTAAAGAAAATAACAATTCATACATCCTTCAAGTTAAAAAGTAAGTAATATTTCCAGATCAAATATTGTAGTGTGTGCGGATTTAATTTTAATATAAAATTACTTGTGACAACATATTTTGTTGAAATTGTTTATTTCAAAATTATATAAATGATCTCATATTTATGAAGAATAATACGATAAGGATAATATTTCGAGTAATATGTGTGATTTTCAATTGAAAATGAATTCTTTTTTTTTTTTTTCCGT
Organism: Cordylochernes scorpioides; assembly: GCA_030710605.1. Lineage (NCBI taxonomy): Eukaryota > Metazoa > Arthropoda > Arachnida > Pseudoscorpiones > Chernetidae > Cordylochernes > Cordylochernes scorpioides. Next base: position 77,127,701 of record CP092879.1, on the reverse strand, counting down.
ATCAAATTCATCAATAAATGTTTAATCATCTGGAAACATTTAACATCCATGGACAATAATCCAAAATCATCTAAAGAATTTGAAAAACACAATACATATATTAGATTAGGAAATTATTATTTTAGACTTAAAACACTAGATTCTTTCTTGATTTAATGATCAAATTGAAACCTATCCTAAAATAAGAAAATGGAGACATAAATTCTCTTTAATTCAATATTAATTCTGTAGATTATCCTTTATTCTCACAGATTGAATATATATTCTCCTAATAGGTTTCCCAATCGTTTCCCAATCATGTATTCTCATCCATTTCCTTATTTGTACCAGAAATCTGGTGTGTTGTGTCACTTCCACATTTGATAATATTTGAGGTTAGAGGTTTAATCCAGTCAATATGTGATATACATATTATTGACTGTTAAAATTTTACACAAATAAATGTACTGGCAATTCGTTTCTTTTAAATATCATCAAATATTATATCTACAGACCTTACTGCAATGATATGAGTTATTGAATGAGAGGGCTTGGCTCATCAGTAGTGAACCCTCTCAGCAGTTTCGGCAAATTAATCTCTAGACCGCTCTACTATTGTATTGGATTGGTTTGGAATATACCCTGTATTTTCTATGGAAGGCAGCTTAGAGGTGTTTAGTGAACTATGGACATAAGCTTATAGGTCTGTAGAGGAACATTGACTGTATTAACTCATCCATTGATGAGCTCTACTCATCCCCAACAGACAACATCAAAAGTCTCAAGCTTTACAAACTTGATATCCTAATATGATTGAGTGGAGATAAGAAAGAAGAAGAATATGTGATATGAATGATAGTCCAATACGACATGTGACTGAGTACTTGAAGGTTTTATCTTCTTCTTTCTTATCTCCACTCAATCATATCACAGTATCAAGCCTGTAGAACGTGGCACCCATCACCATCACTGGGTGAAGTAGAATGACTTTGAAATTAAGACTCGGAGCACTATTCAGTAGCAGGCCACTGACTTAGCTCCAATATGAAATGTCTGACATGAGGAACAGATACCATGTACAGCCACTCCTAACATGGAGTACATCCTGGAGCCCTTATAGGGTACTATCAGCCGGGCACTGCATCCAGGTTTATAACAAGCTTGTTAATACTCCTTTTTCATCCAGGATTTTATGCAGGTTTTATCTAAACTGTTTTATCTCTCTTTATTAAAGCTTATAAACAGCTTGCATCCTGCTGATGAGGGCCAACAGCCAGAAACACATTCGTGGTTAGCATTTCTTGATTTATCAAAAAATGGGTTGGCCAAATATCAGGGAACAGACTAAATCAATGTTTAGTTGATTTCTGTTCCACTAGATGGCGCTCTGCCATCTAAAAAAAAACGCTCATGTTAGTATGTGGTCTCTCTATTAAATAACAAAATCCTTTACCCATATATATTTTAAAATTTGAAATGTACTCTCAATGTATGTTGAGGTTGTGGAATTATTCAAAGTTTTTTATTTTTTTCACTGTATTTAGAGAAACTGGATTTCCACTCTGATACCTAATTAAAGGGAGAGATATCTCTTTAGATACAGATTTGATAAGTCACAATTTGGATTATCAAAATTTGAAACTATTATAGACCCGTATGATTCTTTTTAAAAAGAAACAATTTCTACTGTCTTTACTGCAATGGAAAAATTAATGGGAGGGCCTGGCTTATCAGTGGTGAACCCTCCCAGCGGTTTCGCCAATTTAATCTACCATACCGCTGTTATATTGCATTTTTTTGGTTTTCCTTTTATAGTGATACTGATGCTAGACTCTTTGAATGGGTATTTTAGATGAACTATGAACATAAGCTAATGGCACGATAATGCATCATAATTAGGATTATAAGCACAAGGTAATAAGACCAAATTCAAATAAATTAATAGTATGACGTTTCGGACATAATCAATTTGTAATTTATTCTTTAGTCTTATGATGGTAACAATGCTGTTACCGAAACGTCACACACTATTTATTTTATTTGGATTTGGTCTTATTACCTTGTAGCTACAGATAGATATATTGGGGAGAGAGAGATGTCTCTTTTTTTTTATCGATTTCAATATTTATCAGAGAGACAAACATTTCTATTATTTAATCTTTATAGTTTTAGGAATATTTTTAATAATTTTTTTTTTTTAAACACAAGGTAATAAGACCAAATGCAAATAAATAAATAGTGTGTAACGTTTCGGTAACAGCATTGTTACCATCTTCAGACAAAAGTACTACTTCTTTATTATCTATAATCCAAATTGTATCTTATCATAATTTTTTGTTGTTTATTTTTTCAAGGAAAAAAGTTGTAGAAGATAACTTTTAAAGGAATATTTTGTTGCAAGTTGATATGGAGGAAAAGAATTCAGGAGAAAATTGTATTTCTTCCTCATTGAGCAAATACTCGTTTCACTCACGTTGTCCCAACATCCTTATTGATAAAGCACCTTGCTATTGGATCAAGATTGTTATAAAGTTACCAATCCCCCCCATATTTATTACAGTACCTCACTCTTTCAACTTCCCATAACCCTGTGGTTGCCACAGATATGGTTAACCACATTCAAATACACTCATGGACTTAAGGAAGTTGTACCTTTTAGCATGTATATCGGGATTCAGACAATAAAGTACAATTTGGATTATAGATTATAAACACAAGGTAATAAGACCAAATGCAAATAAATAGTGTGTGATGTTTCGGTAACAGCGTTGTTATCATCATCAATTTGTCATTGATTCTTTGATCTGAAGATGGTAACAACGCTGTTACTGAAATGTCACATACTATTTAATGATTTGGATTTAGTCTTATTACCTTGTGTTTACCTTATGATCTCTCAAACACAAGGTAATAAGACCAAATCCAAATAAATAAATAGTGTGTGACATTTCGATAACAGCGTTGTTACCATCTTCAGACAAAAGTGCTTTCATTATTTATTTGGATTTGGTCTTATTACCTTGTGTCTTATTTTTTATTTGTGTCTTATTTGGTCTTATTAATCTATAATCCAAATTGTACCTTATCAGATCATAAGGTATATCAATTAAGGAGGATCAGAAGATGAGTTTCTTTTATTGTATGAATGCTACGAGCTTTCGGGCAAAAGCCCTTCGACAGGCAAAAATATAACTATACAAAGAAAGATAAATAACGATTTATATATATGTTAATCTTAACTAAATTGTTATTTATCTTTCTTTGTATAGTTATATTTTTGCCTGTCGAAGGGCTTTTGCCCGAAAGCTCGTAGCATTCATACAATAAAAGAAACTCATCTTCTGATCCTCCTTAATTGATATACCTTACTAGAAGAGTCTTTACCTTTAGATCATAAGGTAATTTTCATTTCTATTAGATATGGTTTTTGTTTTCTTTTAAGTAGGTGTTGAATTAAAGAGGTTATATATATACTCTCTATTGTAATGGAGACTGTGTGTTTGTCAAAAAAATGTACCAAAGTTGTCCTGTGGTGACAGGTAAATTGTCATGTGTGGGGAAAGTGACTTGTCATCCTCTGTGTGTTACATTGTTCTCACCTTGGGAATTGGCGTTACCTCAACATACCCTCTCTCTGTGTGGCTTCTTACATAGTCTAAAGTATAACCACAGAATTTACTGATAGAAACAAAGCTTCAAGAATTCCATAATCCAAATAACAGTTTCAGTAAGAACCTAAGGTAAATAACAAACAACAACAACAACAAAAAAGCCTTTATTTAGGGTCACTGACCCTATACAGGATTCACCAGAGGTATGCATAAGAACAAAGCAGTAAGACAAAGGAAATAACGATATATACAGAGTAAAAAGAGAAAGAAAAAAAACAAGAAAAGGAAAAAAAAATAATAAGAAGAAGAAAGAGGGAAGCAAGAAATCAACACAAAAAGAGTAGCGGTAAGAAAGTGAGGAGTGAGTATCACTTGGCCTTCTTCTGAGATATGGACTTGTGGAAACCATAAAACGCCGTAGCAATATACTTATTCTGGGTCATATTGTCAATTATTGATGGAAGTGAAGCAAACCCAAGGTAAATAAAACTAAATCCAAATTAATAACTTGTGCACAATGATTTGATACAGTAGAACCTCCATGAAAGGACACTCTAGGTAGAGGACACCTCTCTACAAAGGACAGTTTTAAAAAAAAAAAAATTATTATTATCCCATTGTATATTCATACAAGGTCATGAAGACTATATTCATTGATCAAATTCACAATCTTGGCAGGGTTAAGGACAGTTTTAATTTTGCAAAATTACCATTTTTACTATTTAGCAACTCTCCGGTAAGAGGACACCTCTCCCTAAAGGACACTTTGGCTCTAATCACGAAAAAAATTGTCCTTAATCTAAAGTGAAATGATGTTCAATGATTGTCAACCTTTCTATTGGAGATGACGCTATGTGTTGACACTATTAGAGAAATTATGCAAATTTTACAGATATTTATATACATACCACATACGTATATTCTGACTGTGTTGTTGCCAGATGCAACTTAAGTCAGTCACTCTCGCCATCCTGGTGGTGGAAACATCATGTCTGGTCCTCCTGCTGAGGTATTCCCGGACCATGGATCAGCCATCTGGCCGCTACCTCTCCTCGACGGCCGTGTTCCTGGCAGAAGTGGTCAAACTGACCACCTCTTTCTTCTTCCTCTTTCTCCAGTCTGGTAGGTTCTCTGCTCCCTATAAATGTGTGGAAAGATATCTTTATTTTTTTTTTATATAGATCAATATTTTTGAAAATAGAGCAATCCATAAATAAATCTTTAATTAAAAAGGCATATATTGGATCACAAGTGTTGACACACACATGTTATAATACCTTGATAAAGGTTGGCGTTCAGCCAACTGAAATATTGGTACAATAAATTTGATAAGGCACAATTTTTGGATTATAGATTATAAACACAAGGTAATAAGACCAAATCCAAATAAATAAATAGTGTGTGACGTTTCGGTAACAGCTTTGTTACCATCTTCAGACAAAAGTACTGAAATACATCAGGGTTATAAACACAAGGTAATAAGACCAAATCCAAATAAATAAATAGTGACGTTTCAGTAACAGCTTTGTTACCATCTTCAGACAAAAGTACTGAAATGGTACAATAGATGATATTTTGATCCAATATATGTATTTTTAATTATAGATCAATATCTCCTCCCCAAAAAAAAAAAAGATTCTGATGCATAATACTGGCCAAAAAGACAGAGAAACAAATATTATAGGGGCAATTTTCAGTGTGCTGATTCCAAATTTGTAAACCCTTTCTTTCTATCAGCTCTTGTTTTAGAGGTGCATCGTTGCCAACTCATTATTCCCACCCTAAAATCAGCCAATGCTATCAATAAGAAGACGTTGCATTGTGTGGCACCAGCTGTATCAGGTAAAATTTTTAATAAAGAAAGCAAAATTTGAAAAAAATAAATAAAAATCCTCTCATCAAAAGTTTCATCTATAATTTGATCAATTTTTAAAAAAATATCCCATTGTATAATTATACAAGGGCATGATAAAGCACAATTTGGATTATAGATTATAGCTACAAGAAAATAAAACCAATATCCAAATAAATTAATAGTGTGTAACGTTTCAGTAACAGGCATTGTTACCATCATCAGACAAAAGAATAAATCAATTTATTCATTTTTTCTCTTGTCTAATGGTAAAAACACTGTTACCTAAACGTCATAACCTATTAATTTATTTGGATATTGGTCTTATTATCTTGTAAATATACAAGGCCATGGAGACTGAATTCAGATTAAAATTATAATCTTGGTAGGGTTGGGGAATATAGGTCCTGTCTTGAGGCTCCCATGAATTCCAAGAGGTGGTCTGGTGAGGTCTCTTTGGTCCTGTAGATGGTGTATTGTGGGAAGACACCATCCTGGAAGAGGAGCGGTCTTGTATGGTCAGATTTGAACCTGGAAATAGGGTAATTTGACCATAGAATTGATCAACTACTTTGCCAGCTAAACGGCCGTATAACAGGTTAGTTTTACCATATGGGTCATTGCCACATAATTCCTGCTCAGTATGAGAGGAACTACAGGTAGGGACATTTGGTCAAACGTCCAATGGCGTAAAGCTACCATCCAAGGGATTACGACTGAATGCCTCTAAGTTGGAATTACGGATATCGATTGCAACGATACTGTTGTGTCCCCATTATTTAACGATGCAAATAGCCGACTTCCTCATGGAGTCTGCGATCAGACTTTCCTGGCAAATTCTTACGATTTCATTTGATCCCTTGTGGATCTCGTGGAATAAAGTCCGCCCTGGACTGACAAGGGCCATTAGCCCTGATCTCCAGATGGTCACTTCTAAATATGCCAAAACTGATGTTGTTACTTTGTCCACTAGTACGCAAGTTTGCATAGACAGTCAATAGATGGCACTGTTTAAATATCGTATTTTGACATTGTATCTTTATTTTTCTAAATCAATATCCTCCCCCTGGTAAAATTTCGATCTAAGATAGATTTTATTTAAAGATTTATTTATGGATTGCTCTATTTTCAAAAAAATATATATTACTAGACGGGTGACCCAGGCTTAGCCCCGGGATTGACCCATGTGCATATCTACTCAAGTGATATATATTTAGATAAGATTTTTTTAAATAATTGTTTGTTATTAGCATTATCTATTTGTTTGCATCAGCATAATTTAATCTAATCTTTGATAGAGGGCGCTGTTCGTGAGCTAAGTAGAATAATTTGAATATAGTTTTAATAATTGATTTATATATTTTTTTTAAATAGCCTATCGTCTTCCCCGTATTTTTTTACCTATGTAAGGAAATTTTGGTTTGAATTAGTGAACTACTGTGAATTTGTATACCGGACATGCAAACATACAAACATTCATTTTTATCTATATAGATAAAACAAAAAATATATATTTCTGTTGTATTTTAGAATTGTTGATATTATGCTAAGGTAATGCAGTCGTGGTTAAATCTTGAAAGTATGATAATAAAAATAATTTTGATCAGTAATTCAATTGAACTAAAGGAACATATAAAAGAACATAACTTGATAAAAGCAATGCCTGGCTTAAGGCGAGTAGAATAAGGAAAACAAAAGATTATTTACATAATGTACAAAAGTTTTTAGCCGACCAACGGGATACAACAACAACAAGTTTTTATAGGGGAAGCGTGACCTCTGGCTGTCGATTTAACAGAGTATTTGTATCTATGATATATAATTTTAAATAAAATAATATTTTAATATAACTTTTTTTTTTTCTGTTTCATTGGTAAGTTCACAGTTCTTAAACCAAGTGAATACAGAAGATTCTCTATGAATATGTAAATTACATATAACCTCCACTGAGGTCTGTCTTGTTGCAGGTAAAGATCTCCGTCAGTTCGGAGAGCTCCTCCACAAGGAAGTCTGGAGGAAGCCGCTGGAGACACTCAAGATGTCGGGACTCGCAGGACTCTACACCCTCCAGAATAACCTCACCTATCTGGCACTGACCAATCTGGAGGCAGCAACCTATCAGGTGATCTTCTCTCTATTCTGATTGGTTGGTTGTATAGTCTCTAGCAATACCTGGGGGTTCAATCACTCACTGACCTGAACAACTTCTTTTTTTACAAATTCTTTAATTAAATAAGTCAAATGAGACCTAATTTGGATTATAGATTAAAAACACAAGGTACTAAATTAATACAAAGCAATAACGCGCCATTTATACATATAAAATGAAAGGATTTAAAAGCACGAATGTTTCTTTTATACATAATACAAACTTATACTGCCCTTACTGCGATGAAAAAATATATTGGGAGGGCTTGGCTCATCAGTGGTGAACCCTCCCAGCGGTTTCACCAATTTAATCCACCAGACGCTTCTAAGAGCTCCAATACTGTATTGGACGAGGACAAGGTACTAAGATCAAATCCAAATATATAAATAGTGTGTGAAGTTTCAATAACAACATTTTTGACATCACACACACTATATATATGTAACGTTGGACGATTACCTTTTTGAGATGGGTTGAGTTGATTGGTGATTGTGGTGGGCGCAGTCGTGTTTGCTGAGTTGGTAAGGTATTCACACAGGGGAAAAATAACGAGGACAAAGAATTGAATTGAAATAGGCCAGCGATCAAGGGAGAAAGGGGTTTTAAGCTATTTGGCGGATTTGACTATTAACTATGGCTGTTCACATTATTGAGGATTGGACTTATCTGATCATTGAGAAGATGGTGGCTGGCTCCTAACTGGTCTCGATGGTGCTGAGCTTCTGACTGATCTCAATAGTGCCACGTTCCTGACTGGTCTCTATGGCGGCGAGCTCCTGACTAACTAAACTGAGTTCGCGATTTAACACGAAAACTTCTCAGGGCTCTGATTGGTTGATGGTCGACTCGTGTAAGCTTTCCATTGGTTCCTAGCTAATCCTCCTGGACTCTGATTGGATCTTTGCTAATCCTTTGTTCTTGTCTTGTTCTGACATGATCCCGGAAACGAAGGTTCTTGAACTCAGTTTTATGAGTTCCTGGATAATAAAACCTGCTAATGACTGTTTCCTCTTTGATGGCCTTTCTCTCTAAACCTTTCTCCCAGATTTCTAAGCCTTGTCTTTTTTAAAAATCTTTAGATCATACATTGCATACATATTGTGGTGGGATTACACCCAGTTATGTACAAATTATGACATATATATATATTTTTTTTTTTGGATTTGGTCTTAGTACCTTGTGTTTTATTTATACCTAATCATAGTATTCTACAAGAAAGATATACGTACCTAGGTTATTCTTTTTATATATATATAATGATCTCATGATTATAGGAATTAAAAATTTTGAATAACTAGTTATAAGAATTATAGGAATTTTGTTTATTATTTTAAAAATGTATTGCAGAGTATTTTACTTTCCGAATAGTTAATTATACCTAAACATGGCCATTGTGCAGGTGACGTACCAGATGAAGATCATCACAACAGCCATCTTTGCTTCCCTTGTCCTCCACAAGCGACTCTCCCTGCTGCAGTGGATCTCCCTGGTGTTGCTGATGGTTGGAGTGGCCCTAGTGCAGGTACCTACTCTATTTACATACTTCCCTCCAAGTTGAACTACTTTTCACATGTGTAGACATGTGGTGCACTTCCAGTAAAAGCAGTCGCCTTCTTCTACCCACTATGAATATCATGGCCTGTACCACGTGTACTAAGGATAAGCAAAAAAAATATATATATGAATGTTATATTAAAATATTATTCTATTTAAAATTATATTTCATAGATCCAAATACTCTGTTAAATCGACCGCCAGAGGTCACTCTTCTCCTATAAAAACTCATTGTTTTATCCCAATGGCCGGCTCAAGCCTTTTGTACATTATGTAAATAAGTTTTTGATTTTTTCATTCTCTTACGCCTTAAGTCAGGCATACCTTTCTCAAATTATGTTTTCTATATTCCATAAACTCAATTAAAGAAATCTCTGATCAAAACCATTATTATTTTATTTCAAGATTTTTAACCACGACTGCATTACCATAGCATAATCCTCAATTAATCTTAAAACAACAGAAATCTCATCTTTATTTATAATATATATATACTTCCCTTCTTTCTGGACATTCTGATGATCAAAATATTCTTCTTCCGTCTCAATTTATATGCTCTTGAGCAGGTCTCAGGCTCCATACTGCTCTCTCTTTTTTTTTTTTTTTTTATAGAGTCTCCCTTCCATCCAATCCATCAGTCCAATTATGTTGTTGTTTCTTATCCACCCTTGTATAAAGATTTAATGAATTCCATGAGTCCATGCTCCTCGAGCTGTTTGATAATAAACAGTGGCCTCTCCCAAAGGTCCTGTTTAATGTATCTAATATACACCAAAATGTGTTCTGGAGCTGCAGTTACCAATCTACATTTTGGACAAGTGGGGTAGATTTTGTTGTTATTTTCTATCTTCAATGGCTTGAGATGGCCTGGTATAAATCTTGTTAGTGTTTGATGCTGTCTGAGGTTCAGAGCTCCTCCTGTGTTCACTCCACTGTACCAACTGTGCTTAGGTGAGATCCTCCAGTTCTCGCTTATTTTTGTTTTGTCCAATTCTTCTTACAGTTAAAGCAGTTGCCTACCTCTACCCACCATGATTATAATGGCCTGTACCACCTGTACTAGGTATAAGCAAAAATAAAAAATATATATATCCAAAGAAGAATAGGGCGCCTCTCCCATCAAAATAAACGTCAAAACCTGATGCCATCTATTGACCGTCGCTGGTGTTGTGGCTTTGTCACCGACTCAAGGCCATTAGTTTGCGGCAACGGTCAATAGATGGTGTCAGGTTTTGACATTTATTTTGACAGGAGAGGCGCCCTATGCTTCTATGGATCAATTTCCTCCTGGCAAATTTTCCATCTACATATATATATATTTCACCAATATTGAAGCCAACCATGTTGTCCAGCTCACCATCTCAGAGTCAGATGACTCCAGCACCACCCCCGAAGGATCTCCCATGATAGGACTGCTCAGTGTGTTTGCCGCATCCGTGCTGAGCGGATTCAGCGGCATCTACTTTGAGAAAGTCATCAAGGGGACCTCCCAGTCCCTCTGGATCAGAGAAGTCCAGCTCAGTGAGTTGTCACAACTTGGATTATCAATCACCTGGAGCAGTATACAGTAGAACTACCTCCCTGTAAAGGACACCTAATTGCAGAGACAAAGTATTCTTTAGAGAGAGGTGTCCTCTTACCGAAGAGTTACTAAATTGTAAAAATGGTAATTTTGTAAAAGAAAACTGTCCTTTGTGGAGAGGTGTCCGCTAAAGGGAGGTTCTACTGTATTATCAAAAGTACAAAATTGTGAGACTGAGATTATAAACACAAGGTAATAAGACCACAAATCCAAATAAATAGTGTGTGACGTTTCAGTAACAGAGTTGTTACCGAAATGTCACACACTATTTATGTATTTGGATTTGGTCTTCTTACCTTGTGTTTATATAAGATATAATATATTTAATACATAAATTGAACCATTGTTATAACTGCCCCTTTTATAAAAACACAAGGTTATAACATCATATTTTTTAAAGTCCCAAGTTTTAAGTGTCCATTGTTTTAACTGTAGATATAACAACAACTGAAAGAGAGGATACAAGGTAATAAAACCTAATCCAAATAATTTAATAGTGTGTGACGTTTTGGCAACAACATTGTCACCATCATCAGACAAAAGAATAAAAGGATATAAAAATATTTTATTCTTTTGTCTGATGAGATGGTAACAATGCTGTAACTGAAACATTGCACACTATTAAATTATTTGGATTAGGTTTTATTTTCTTGTATCTATAATCTAAATTGTGCTTTATCAACAGAGAGAGATATATAACAACATAAAATGCAGAGGGCTGTTATTGTAATGAGGAGATAAATGTCAGGTAGAGAACAAGTACACATCTCAATAACAACATCAACCTGGGACCAAGATATTTTATATTATAAACACTATTTAATCAAGCTTGGGGGCTTTAGAATACCATGATGATATCAGGATGAAAAAGGAGGAGGGGGAGCAGTAACAAGCTCACTAAAAAAACCTGGGCTCAGCTGGTCCGGCTGATAGTACCCTGTAAGGGCTCCTGATCCAGGGATACAGGATGAGTCTGTACTCCATGTTGGGAGCGGCTGCACATGGCGTCTGTTCCTCATGTCAGAGGCGGCCATTTCTTTCGGAGCTAAGTCGGCCTGCCACTGAGTAGTGCTCCCAGTCTTAATGACAAAGGCAGACGCATTATACTTCACCCAGTCATGATGGTTGTCAAGCTTTAAAAGCAAGATATCCTAATATGATTGAGTGGAGATATGAAAGAAGAAGATGATGATATCATCATCACTATGGCACTAAGTACTAAGTGTCAACCTACAACAATCCCAAACCACATCATTGACTGTATTGGTTCATACATTGATGAGTTATACTCAATATCCCCAGCAGACACCATCTCAAGCTCTACTGACTCATTGATAACTTGATAGGATTGTTGAGTGGAGATAAGAAAGAAGATAGGCACAATTTGGATTATAGATTATAAACACAAGGCAATAAGACCAAATTCAAATAAATATAATACAGGAGAGCTTCAGATCCTGAACTCTTTGAAATAGAATCTTTCAAGTGATGGTAAAATTCATCATTCAGTACTTTTGTCTGAAAATGGGAACAACACTGTTACAGAAACGCCACACACTATTTATTTATTTGGATTTGGTCTTCTTCTTCTTTCTTATCTCCACACTGGGTGAAGTAGAATGCGTCTGCCTTTGTCATTAAGACTGGAAGCACTACTCAGTGGCAGGCCGACTTAGCTCCAAAAGAAATGGCCGCCTCTGACATGAGGAACAGATGCCATGTGCAGCCGCTCCTAACGTGGAGTACAAACACTGCTCATCCTGTATTCCTAGATTAGGAGCCCTTACAGGGTACTATCAGCCGGGCCAGCTGAGCCCAGGTTTTTTAGTGAGCTTGTTACTGCTCCCCCTCCTCCTTTTTCATCCGGGCTTGGGACCGGCAAAGGTGGAGTTGGATTTGGTCTTATTACCTTGTGTTTAGAAGAAGATAGAACCATGTTGCTATGATAAGGGGATTGTATACAAGAAACAAGTTGAAGTTGACATTAAGATTGATGTAGTAGCGGGGAGTAAAGTGCACGTACTATCTTTATACTTTAAAACATAGTACACCTATCCCCCGATTTACACGGTACTTGTTTTACACGTTTTCGCTTTTACACGGTTTTCCAAATAAGTTTTTTTTTTTGTTTTATCGCACTATACTAAATGCTACTGTGATTGAACACATGCGCTGTGTACACATCTCACGAGGAATCCCGAGCTTATGTGCTGACTTGCTGCACACGCACACTGTGTCTGTATTTCTTCGCATAAAAATTTAGAAAAAATTTTTAATTTTCGATTTACACGTTTTCTCAGGAACGTATCTACCGTGTAAATCGGGGGATAGGTGTATGTAAATTTGAAAAAGTAAAAATCAATATCAGGTAAAAAGTTTCTTTTTAATTTAAATTTACAAGCTTTCGAGCAAATATACTGCTCTTCAACGGGCTGATATTCTATGTACAAACTCTAAATAATATATATATAGAATAATTGAAAACTTTTGTTATTAGCATGTGCTCTCGCGGGTAACAGACTGATGCAAGGCTGCGAGACCACATGCTAATAACAAAAGTTTTCAATTATTCTATATATATTATTTAGAGTTTGTACATAGAATATCAGCCCGTTGAAGAACAGTATATTTGCTCAAAAACTTGCAAATTTAAATTAAAAATAAACTTTTTACCTGATATAAATTTTTACTTTTTCAAATAATTTCTGGGTAATTATTGCTCACATTGTATGTAAATAGATTAATCAATTTCCATTGATTCAATATTTACCCCCTTTATTTCATTAAATATCAGAAAATGTACTACAAGATAATAAGACTTAATCCAAATACATTAATAGTATGTGACGTTTCGGTAACAGTGTTGTTTCTATCTTCAGACAAAATAATAAACGATAAAAAAATATTACAACATGTTCTTAAATAGTTACTGTTATCAAGTGTGTAAACAAGATAGCAGATAAGAAGAAGATAGTTTTCTAAGACAACCTAAAATATTATTCTTAGAATTAGAAATTAAAAAATAAAATTAAAAAATGAAAGATAAAAAAAAATTTGAAATGTGAAAAACAATCCTTTTTAAATTTTTTTTATATAATCCCTATATATATAAAAGTCAGTGTATGTATGTATGTATGTATGTATGTATGTATGTATGTATGTATGTATGTATGTATGTATGTATGTGGGTATCTATGTCAGCTATATCTATGTCCACAATACGTAACTAATCTGACTGAAATTTTAACAGTATATAGAGTAGAATCTGGAAAAACTTATAGTGAAAATTTCAGGTCTCTATCCCGAATATTCTTCGAGTTATTTGCAAATTGCGTTGCAAATTTGCCTTTTCGCTCGCAAGCAGCACCTCTAGCGGTGAAGATGGGAGGTAATATCAGCTGACCTAATGTACATGTTGTTGTGATATGTGATGGATTATTGGTGAAAAGAAAAGCTTGTGTGAATTTATTATTGCTGATGTCGATGCGCAGACACTCATCACAGGCGACACTTGCGAGAAGCTTGAGATTTTGAAACGAATCAATCAAATAAACTTGCATGAAATGATTTTACATGATCAAACGAAAAAAATACTCGAACAATTTCATGAGGTGTTTCAAGGAGTTGGAGTGATAAACTCTGAATGTAAAATGTATACAAAACCCGAGTATCCGCCTGTACGTGCCCTTCCAAGACGCATCCCGGCAAGCCTAGGAAATGAAGTTCAGTCTGAATTGGAAAAGATGGTGAAACAAGGAATAATTACGAAGATTAATCATGAAACAGAGTGGTCTCACCCTATGGTCGTAGTGAAGAAAAAATCGGGCCAAATTAGAATATGTTTGGATCCACGCAAATTGAATCAGGCCCTGGTGAGAAGACACTTCCAGACTCCGGCTCCATCTGAATTATTACATCAGATTCCCAAGGCTGATTATTATACCGTGTTAGATGTAAAATCGGCCTATTGGCATGTTCCGGTTGCCAACGAATGCAGAGATCTGTTGGTGATGGCTACACCATTCGGAAAGTTCAGATATAACCGATTACCATTTGGTTTGAATATATCGGCGCAAATATTCGTGGAAATGATGACAAATATTTTTAAGAACAGTTTTTGGAACGTCACATATGTAGATGACTTGCTGATATACGCAGATAGCATTGAAGAACATAATGAAAAATTGAAAGGTATACTAGAAATAGCAAGGAGAAATAATATCAAATTCGACTTGACTAAAGCTCAAATATGCAAAAAGGAGGTTAGTTTTTTGGGCCACATGATTTCGAAAAATGGAATTGATCCAGAGCCAAATAAGGTCGACAAAGTGATCAACCTCAAAAAGCCAGAAGATAAAAAGTCGCTCCAGAGAATCATGGGTCTTTACAACTATTTAGGAAAATTTATTCCGAATCTAGCCGCGTCAACGTCCAACATAAGAGGAATATTAAAAAAGAATGTGGTCTGGCACTGGGGCCCTAGACAAGACATCGAATTCCATCACATTAAGGAATGCGTTCGAAACGCTCCTTTGTTGGGCCATTACGACAAAACTAAGACGTTAGTTCTACAATGTGATGCCAGCAAGGATGCTATGGGAGCTGCTCTGCTGCAAGAGAATCGACCGCTGGCGTTTACATCCGCATCATTCAACGATTCTCAGAAACAGTACTCACAGATTGAAAAAGAATTATTGAGCATTTATTATGGATGCAAAAAGTTCGAATATTTATTATTAGGACACACGTTCATAATCCAGACGGATCATCAGCCTTTATTACCACTTATCCAAAAACAGTTAACTGATATATCGCCTCGACTGCAGAGAATAGTTATGAAACTCTTTGCTTTTGATTTTAAATTGCAATATCGGCCTGGAAAATGCTTAATTGTCGCAGATACCCTATCCAGGGATGCTCATCCCATAGACGAACTCCCAACTCCCTTTCTCGAGGACAGAAGAATGGTCAAATTAATATCTGCCAATATCTCGGACGAAAAACTGATTACTCTACAGAAGGATACCCGAGAAGATACAACGCTGTTAAAAATAATCCACTACGTTATTGAAGGGTGGCCAATAAGCAAAAAAGATGTAGATGAAGATGTAAAACCCTATTATGATTTTAGACACCGTATTTACCTATGGAATGAGTTATTATGTGTCGGATCGGCAATAGTGGTTCCTGAAACACAAAGAAACTACATGCTCGAATTATTACATAAATCTCATCAAGGGATATCAGCAATTCAGGGTTTGGCACGTGAATCTCTTTTCTGGCCAGGAATGTCCATGGACATAGCTGAAAGAGTTAAAAGTTGTGACATTTGTCAAAAATACCAGAAGTCTAAAACACGGGAGACGTTAAGATCTTTTCCAATTCCGGATTATCCTTGGCAGACAGTCTCTATGGACATATTTTATATTGAAAGAAAGCCTCATTTATTAATTGTGGACAGATTTAGTGGTTACCCGGAGGTTTATGCATTAAACCCGCCTACTGCGACCAATGTCAGAAACAAATTAAGAGAGACATTTGCACGATTTGGAATCCCGGAAACTATTATGTCCGACAATGGACCCCCGTTCCACTCAGAGATAATGACAGACTTTTGTACAAAATGGGGCATAAGGCAAATTTTCTCAAGTCCACACCTTCATAGATCCAATGGACTGGCAGAAAGGAATATCCAAACAATAAAGACTTTATTGAACAAATGTAAAGATCAAGGATCCGACGCAT
Organism: Cordylochernes scorpioides; assembly: GCA_030710605.1. Lineage (NCBI taxonomy): Eukaryota > Metazoa > Arthropoda > Arachnida > Pseudoscorpiones > Chernetidae > Cordylochernes > Cordylochernes scorpioides. The sequence goes on along the minus strand of CP092879.1, from coordinate 77,111,229 downwards.
ATCTGGCCCTGTTGACCTACAGAAATACTCCAAAGAATGACCTACCGTCCCCGGCACAACTATGTTTGTCTAGAAGTCTCCGCTGCCTCATCCCAAGCATCACCCCGCTATATGGCCCGTGCAAAACCAATCAAGGACATATAGAGAATGCAAAGAAAAGAAGACAAAATTCGATGAAAAAGTATTACGACAGAAGTAGTAAAATCTACCCTAAAGTCAGCTTGGGAGAGGAGGCCTGGTGCCAACTGTCTCCAAAACAGGCATGGACACCAGTGAAGATTACAGCTCACGGGAATTCGCCTCAAAGTTTCAAGGTTGAAACACCATCTGGAAAGGAATTCCTCAGAAATCAACAATTTCTAAGACCAAAAAATGGACCATCCGGAAAAGGGGAATCGCCCTCCTTGGGGACCTCGTTCTCAGGTGAATCGTCTCCAGTAGCGGCGGACTCCAGCAGTTGGCAGAGAACTACTGAAGAGGAGCCAGTCGCAGGACCATCTACAACTCCAATACAACGACAACCAAGTGATAGGATGGCTGTGCCCTCTGAGAACTCATCTGTAATGCCCCGGTTCTCTAGGTTCGGTAGAGAGCTGAAGAAACCACAAAGGCTTGGGTTTTGAGGAAGGGGAAACGTGTTGTGATATGTGATGGATTATCATATACTATGAATTTTGTCTATTTTATATGTTGTAACTATTTTCATGTAAATATTATTTTATCTTTCAACGCTATGCAAATCCATGGCGATCTTTCAATATGTAAAACTCCTCGCTGTATAAAAGAGAACTATTTGATGGTGAAATAAATTCTTTCAACCGGACAATGAGTGGTTGTCACCTCTAGTCTTTTTAACATAATTCTTAACACATGTAAAATGTGTTTTGACAGGACATAGATAAAAATCTGGAAAAGATATTTATCGGATTTTTAGCCAATAAAAAATAAAATTGACAGGTTCTGGGCAAAAATAGTTGTTTTTTTAGTCAGAAAATGATTATGACAATATTGCTGTATCATGTTTGATTATCAGATACAAAATGATATCGGGAAAAATTCCAAAAAGCTGAGACCACTGGTGAAGCCAGTTCATTTTTAGTGTGCAGGAACAAAATTCTAACAGAAAAACATTCATTCGATAAAGACACAAAGCCAGATCATCTCTTTATAAAAATATCGCTTCTCTGACACAAAGTTTGGAGCGGGACGTTTTACAAGAGTGACATCCACGGCGCCAATTTATAATTGTAACGAATAGTATTTGAATAAAAACATTTAATCGGGTAAAACCTGGGCGTTGCCCGGGTCATTCGGCTAGTTATATATAAAGACATATCTGTAAAAGTCCCTGATATTCCCTTTTTTTTTCCATTCTGTTATTACCCTGTAGTTCTAATCTATAATCCAAATTATACTTTATAAATCAGAAAATGTAAAAAAATTCCCAACCACACATATCTCAACCTGCACTGTGCAGCCCTGTTTGGCATCCTTCTGGGAATTCTCCCTGTTCTGACCGTGGACCTGCCGCATGTGGTGGAGAACGGATTCTTCCACGGCTTCGGCTTTGTGGCCTGGTGTGTGGTCTTCCTTCAGGTGAGTGGTGGCTTCCTTTCACTTGGTAACTGAAGAACATTATTGCCCCTTGGCAGAGCTGACTGCTATAGGGCGCGTCCCCAGGAGGCGGATAGGGGAACGACCTTCAGATATGAAGGCCAGCTGCGAAACAGGCAGAATAACTCTGACAAATAAGCAGTCGCGGACCAACAGCAGCATTGTTAGAAGAGGAGTAGACCTCTTTAAAAATCCTGACTTCAACTGACCCGGTTGATGGACCTCAGCAAGGGTCCCACTCCAGGGATACGGAGGAGCTGTGTCTGTACTCATGTTAGAGTCGGCAGCAAAGGCGTCTGCTTCCATGTTAGGAACGGCCTCAAACTACAGGCAAAGTCAGACTTTCACCAAAGTGTGCCTGGATCATGGTGCCATGATCAACGAAAGCTGCACCCCTATACCCCATTCCATGAGATCAGATGTTGATTTGCATGCTGCATCGCCCGTCGCGCAGAATAAACAGGGGCGCGTTCAGGACTTAGGTAGAGGGTTCTGTCCGATAAGTATAATACAGTCTCCACAAACTTCAAACTTTGCAACTTCCAAGCAATTGAGCATTCTGCAGTGCAACATAAATGGATTGTGCTCAACAGCAACAAAAATAAAATTAAAAGAAATAATGGAAATAGCTGAAAAACAAAAGATACAAATTATAGCCCTACAGGAAACCAAATTAAATGAAAAGTACAATCTCAAATATAAAAACTATAATATCCTCAGAAAAGACAGAAATAAAGAAGGGGGTGGCCTTGCATTTTTAATCAAGAATTTGTACTATGAAGACATAGCCATTAATATTCCAAACACATCAGACCTCGAAGCCCAAGGTATCAAAGTCTACCTCAATCAAAACAAAACCATCAACATATTCAATATGTATCACCCACCAAACAATAAACTTATTGACGATGGAACAATGGCTCAATTTCTTACAGACAACACTATTATTGTAGGTGACCTTAATGCCAAACATCAACTATGGGGATGTTCCACGCCAAACCCAAGAGGCAAAATACTTTCAAACTTATTTGACAACAATGCCTTCATGTGCTTAAATGATGGGAATCCTACCCACCATTCCTACAGTTATAATACCGCACAAGCCCTTGATATAAGTTTCTCCAGTCCTGACATTTTCCACAAATGCAAATGGCAAATATTAAAAAGTATTGGAAGTGATCATTTGCCTATTTTTATAGAAATTAGCACCAAGACCAAAACCAGCTCAATTAAAGAAAAATTCTGGAACTTCAAAAAGGCTAATTGGAATCTTTACCAGCAAAACACCAATTAAGACTTTAGAAAAGCACCCACTAGAATAAAAGATCTGGAACAAAATTGGATATCTTTCAAAAACACCATTATTAAAGCAGCCAAAGTTTCAATACCAAGAGGTAATATTAAGAAATGGATTCCAAATTATACACACCAGGCAAAAGATATTCAAACACTTATAACTAAAAGAAATGAACTACAAAAAAAGTGCACCCAAAACCAAACAAATTGTAGAACTGAACTGAACATTGTGAATGCAAAAATAAAAAGATTATACGTAAATATGAAAAGGGAAAAATGGAAACAAACTTGTGAAAACCTGAACCCAAGAAACCCAAATACAAAACTTTGGCATATGGCAAAACAAATTGACAGAGCCCAGCCACAAACTGAAAACACAAATATGATTAAGAATACAGATGGTACCCCAGCAACTAATGACAAAAATGCTGCTAATATTTTAGGTAATTCATATCAAATAAGTAGTAAAATCAAATTTGAAATAAAAGATAAGAAAGTTGAAAAAAAGGCCCGAAAGATTATCCATGACTGTAAAAACGTCACTAGCACTCATAATATTTTCCATGAAAAAATCAATATGAAAGAGCTAGATTATGCATTAGAAAACACTGACCTGAACAAGACTCCTGGGCCAGATGGAATCCATGGCCAAATGATATCAAACTTGGGCAAAAATGGCAAAGAAAAACTTCTTGATATTTTCAATAACTCCTGGAAAACTGGAAAATTGCCTCAAGACTGGAAAACTGCAACAATAATTCCTATTAAAAAACTTGACAAATCTGCTGATGACCCAAAAAACTACCGACCTATCTCCCTCACAAGTATTTGCTGCAAATTAATGGAAAAAATTATACTCAGACGACTCACCTACCACCTCGACACAAGAAATCTCTTACAAAAAGAACAATATGGATTTAGGAAAGGACATGGGACAATAGACCAACTCTTATTTTTCACACAAAAGGTAAAAGATGCACAAAACAGAAAACCAACTAACCACACAATAGCTGCTTTTTTAGACCTTGCACAAGCTTTTGATAAGGTATGGAAAAACAAGTTAACTACAAAATTATACAAACATTTCAAAATTGATGGAAAAGCTATCACTTGGATAAATGATTTCCTTAAAAATAGATACATCAGGGTCAAATATAATGGCACTCTATCTAAAACCTTCAAATTGTACCAAGGATTACCACAAGGATCAGTCCTTAGCCCAACTCTCTTCACCCTATTTATTGCAGGCATAGAAGAAAAAATTTCACATAAAACCAATATTGGACTTTTCGCTGATGACATTATTCTATGGAGCAGCAATACTAACTGGAAAAAAGCCGAAAGAGATTTGAACAAGACTCTTTTCCACCTAGAAAAATTTGCTAATAAACATAAATTAGAATTTAACCCCCAAAAATCTGAAACCTGTCTTTTTACTACCGATAAGAAACTATACAAAATAAGACCAAAAATTATTCTGAAAGAACAACAATTGCAATATAATAAACATCCTAAATATCTTGGCTACACCCTGGATCCAGAAATTAACTCCAGTAAACATATTGAAGAAGTTATTAGAAAAGGAAGAGACCGACTAAAAATCCTGAAATATATTTCAGGAAGAGAGTGGGGAGCCGATGCAACCACACTAAAATTAACTTACACATCTCTAATTAGACCTATCCTGGAATATGGATATCAAATCTATGGTACAGCATCTGAAACAAATCTAAAATCACTGGAAAGGATACAACTAAGTGCAGCTAGAATTATTACAGGTCTTCGAAATACCTGCCCTAATGATATTGTACTTTACGAGGCAGACATTATGCCCTTAAAGGATAGAAGAAGCTACAATCTGCCAAAATATATAAACAAAATCAAGAGTTATGGAAACAAACACAGAACTTCCAAGTACATACTTAATTGGGAATCCAATTTAAGACTCAAAAAAGAAGGCCCTCTACACCTGGCCAAAAGAAATGAATTTTTAATATATAAAGTGGAAAAAAATTATTTAGCAGAAAAAAATTCTCCATGCAAACCACTACAAAATGTTATTTTTAATGCCACTTTAAATGAACCCACCAACAAACAATATCAAAATCCAGAATACTTAAAACAATTATCATTAGAAATAATTAATAACATTCCTAAAAATGCAATAACTATCTATACCGATGGTAGCAGAGACGAGCTAGGACACACTGGCAGTGGCTGTCTCATCAAAACCACAAATGGCATTGAGAAAATGAACAGAAGAAACCCAGATTTTTGCTCAGTCTTCAGATCAGAACTTATAGCCATATATGAAGCCTTAAAATCCATCAGAAATACTAATTATCAAGATATCTGGATTCTTACTGATAGTAGAAGTGCCATACAACACTTGAGTCACACAGGGGAACTCAGAGACAAAGTAAGCAGGAACATAATTGGTTATCTCCAAAAACTCTCAAAAACCTCAAAAATTCACCTTCAATGGATACCCTCACACGTTGGCATTGAAGGCAATGAAGCTGCTGATGTGCTAGCGAAAAAAGGCACAAAAGAACCCTTGCCACAGAAAAATAAACTTACTTTTAAAGAAATAGAAACAATAGCCTAAACAAAAATAAACAAGAACTGGAGGATCCCACCTAAGCACAGTTGGTACAGTGGAGTGAACCCAGGAGGAGCTCTGAAAATCAGAAATAGACAGCATCAAACAACACTAACAAGATTTAGAACAGGCCATCTCAAGCCATTGAAGATAGAAAATAATAACAAAATTTATCCCACTTGCCCAAAATGTAGTTTGGTACCTGCAACTCCAGAACACATTTTGGCTTGCATTAGATGCACTAAACAGGACCTTTGGGATAGGCCGCTGCTCATCATAAAACAGCTCGAGGAGCATGAACTCATGGAATTCGTGTAATCTTTACACAAGGGGATAAGAAACAACAACAACAACAGAACATTATTGCTTCAGTGTGTACGGTATATTAATAGAGCCCCTTCAGACATATTATTTGAATCTTCCAATCTTTCTTTTTTATACTCATCCATAGTACACATGGTACATTATTGACTCATCCATTGATGAGCTCTACTCATTCCCGGCAGACACCATCAAAAGTCTCAAGCTTTACAAGCTTGATACCTTAATATGATTTAGTGGAGATAAGAAAGAAGAAGAAGACACATGGTACAAACCATGATAATTGTTGTGTTCTCTACTTAACAAAAATAGCACTTAACGAACACTATAAGGTATAAGCCATTTATTTCTATAAATAAGATACTTTCACTCTCCTCTTACACTCTATATACATCCAATCATTTTACATATTTTATTTTCTATCAGAAAATTAATACATATCTACATATATGCTGCATTTTTCTTTAAGAATAAAATTTGCATATGGAATCATTACAATAATCATGGTGGATAGTTAGCGACTACTTTTACTGTAAATACGGCTCATATCTACATATTGATGGAAGGAAATTTTGCCAGAAGGTAATTGATATGTAAAAATACTTAGGAAGTACCTGCCCCAACACATTCACAAGGTAATAACACCAAATAAATAAATAATGTGTGATGTTTATGTAACAGCGTTGTTACCATCATCATACAAAAGTACTGGATTATAGATTATAAACACAAGGTAACAAGACCAAATAAATAAATAGTGGGTAACATTTCTGTAACAGTGTTGTTACCATCATCAGTACTTTGTCTGATGATGGTAACAACGCTGTTACAGAAAGGTCACACACTATTTATTTATTTGTATTTGGTCTTATTACCTTGTGTTTATAATTTATAATCCAAATTGTACCTTATCAGATTCAGTATTTTTGTTTCTGATGGTAACAACGCTGTTACAGAAAGTTCACACACTTATTTATTTTTCGAATATTTGGTCTTATTACCTTGTGTTGGTAATTAAATACTTTTTCAATCCAATACAAGTACACGTGGTACAGGCCATGATAATCATGGTGGATAAAGTTGGCGACTGCTTCTACTGTAAGTGCATCACATGTCTACACATGTGAAAAGCAGTTTGACTTACAAATATGCCAGAGCCCCGTTTGGTTACTTGCACTCGCTGGTGGGGTTAGACTTTTGCAAGAATTGTGGAATATTGGAGCATTTTTTTAAAATTAGAACAAAAGTGCCCAATGCAGGATTGAATTCCGGGTCAGAGCAGTCAAAAACCAACAGTTTAGACCACCGTTCCACCAACCCCCCAAATATAGAATGTAATATCTATATAGAACATTGAAACAATCTCTGATCTTGTGTTCTCCAGGCATTTGGAGGGCTTGTTGTAGCCTTCACCGTCAAGTATGCAGACAACATCTTAAAGGGGTTTGCTTCCTCCTTGAGTATTGTTCTGTCCTGTATACTGTCGTACTACTTCCTGGGGGACTTCCAGCCCACGTGGTGAGTACTTCTCACTTCTGATCTCCTTCTTTCCCAATATATATGTATACTTTTATTATTATCCCAGGTACATATGATATAGGCAGCCATGATAATCATGGTTGGTTGTTAATGACTCAGTTCTGATACTCTCCTTCTTTTATGACATACTAATCTGGTGACCCGGGCTTCGCCCCGGGATTGACCCGTGTGCATATCTACCAGAGTGATATATATTTAGATAAGATTTTTTTTTATAATTGTTTGTTATTAGCATTATCTATTTGTTTGCATCAGCATAATTTAATCTAATCTTTGATAGAGGGCGCTGTTCGTGAGCTAAGTAGAATAATTTGAATATATAGTTTTAATAATTGATTTATATATTTTTTAAAATAGCCTATCGTCTTCCCCGTATTTTTTTTACCTATGTATGGAAATTTTGGTTTGAATTAGTGAACTACTGCGAATTTGTATACCAGACATACAAACAAACAAACATACAAACATTGATTTTGATATATATAGATATATATACTTACTAGCGGATGTGTACCCGGCTTCGCCCGGGTTTTATCCGAGTGAAAGTTTGCCTAACGAATATTATATATTATGAAGTATAATAAACAATGCTAAAGATTAGTTTTAATTATTAATCAAGATTGTGTGTGAATATGTGAGAAAGATGTAATATCGTTGTTGTTTTCTTGGCCGACTGTTTTACATATGGTGTTATCTTAAAATTGCTTGTTTTGAATATTTTTTTAGATTGAGTTGAATGAATTGCTGAATTTTTTTTTGTATTTATATATAAATAAAATTAACTCTGTTGAATTTTTTTGTATTTTATCGATAACAGCAAAGTTATGTATTTTAAAGTTAGGAAAAATATTTTGATGTTAAGCAAAACCTGCTCCATCTCGTTTTACATAAATGTTGAAAATTTGGTCGAAATTGATGCATTGTAACGAAAGTTTTTAGCGAACACCACTTATGAAATTTCCATTTATATAGAAGATATATAATATAAATGAGTTTTAAAAATTGTTTAAAAAAAAATGCATCGGCCGGGAATCGAACCCTGGCCGCCCGCGTGGCAGGCGAGCATTCTACCACTGAACCACCGATGCTTTAAAAAAATCAAATTCATTTATCGTCGCGACCAGTGCTGCGCCCTAGCGGTAAAAGACTGGAACTAACGCTTTTTGTTTTTTTATTTTTTAAAAAAAGCACATTAACTTTTTTAGTTTTTTGAATAGCCTATATGTTAAACGAAATCTTCAGCTATCTACATGCGAAATTCCATAATGATTGAGTCAGTAGATTTTGCGTGATGCGATAACAAACATCGATTTCGCATTTCATTTTTATATATATAAGGACAAGGTAATAAGACCAAATAAATAAATATTTATTTATTTGGATTTGGTCTTATTACCTTGTGTTTATAATCTATAATACAAATTGTACCTTATCATTTTGTCGCGTAGAAAATAAATTAAAGAAGAGAAGTCGATGTTAAAATTGAGTAAAGTTTTATTCTTAGAAAAAGAGTCTCGATCCACTCAGCCGAGATGATTGAATAAATAGCTCAGTACAAACAACAAGTATGTAGCCTGCTTTGTATAAAACTAAAATAAAAGTAACGAGATATAGGAGGAAATATTCACATATATAACAGTAAATGCCGCAATATATATACTTTATTATTATTATCCCAAGTACAAGTGATACAGGCAGCCATGATAATCATGGTTGGTTGTTAGTGATCAGATACTCTCTTTCTTTTCTGACATATATGCATACTTTTATTATTATTATCCCAAGTACACATGGTACAGGCAGCCATGATAATCATGGTTGGTTGTTACTGATCACAGTTCTGATGGCTCTCCTTCTTTCCTGAAATATATGCAAACTTTTATTTTATTATTATTATCCCAAGTAAAAGTGATACAGGAAGCCATGATAATCATGGTTGGTTGTTACTGATCACAGTTCTGATGGCTCTCCTTCTTTCCTGAAATATATGCAAACTTTTATTTTATTATTATTATCCCAAGTAAAAGTGATACAGGAAGCCATGATAATCATGGTTGGTTGTTAGTGATCACAGTTCTGATACCTACCTTCTTTTCCAATATATATGCATACTTTTATTATTATTATTATTATTATTATCTCAAGTACACATGGTATAGTATAGAAGTAACCATAGTTCTGATAATACTCCTTCTTTTCTAACATATATGCAATTATTATTATCCCAAGTGTACAGGTGGTACAGGATATGATAATCATGGTTGGTTGTTAGAGACTGCTATTTACTACAAGTGCACCCCATATTTACATATCTAGATTGGAGTTTACTTTGGAACTTACAAGAATGTCAGAGTTCCATTTGTTTACTTTCACTTACTCTCTGGGTTTGACTGAGTAAGAACAGTAGAAGTTGGTTTTATTTGTAAAAGAAATATTCATGCTTTAATGCTTTTTAAAAATATATATATATATGTCATAATATACAGGGTGTACCAGGTAAATTGGGACTAACTTTGACAGTCCATAAAACAAAAACTACTTGAGATTAAAAACTTGTTTTTTTTTCATTACGTAGCCATATTCATGTAAAATGCAACAGTACATGTGTGCGCAGTGTAGTGATGAAGAGTAACCGAGAATTTGAAAATCGAGCTGCCATCATCGTTGCTCTGCGCGCCGGAAGGAGCCCCAAAGAGATAGTGGATTTTCTTAAGTTGCCCAAAACCACTATTTATCGTGTCAAGAAGCAGTTTGATGAGGCCGACAGTAACAAAGAGGGGATAGCTACAAGGAAAAAGCACTCGCGTCGATCGGACAGGGTAAGAGGCGAAGACTTTGTCAAAAATGTCAAGGAGAAGATTGATGGAAACCCTGGGAAGAGCATGAGGGCCATAGCCAAGGAAATGGACGTTGGCTCTATGACAATTGTCAGAACTATCCATGAGGACCTTGGTCTCAAGTCTTATGCCCTTCGGAAAGGTCAGTTGCTGACTGAGAATATGAAGAATAACAGAAAAGGAAAGGCTGCTGCCCTCCTCAACAACCTGAAACACGACTCTTTTGGCATGCTAAGGTTCTTCTCTGACGAAAAGAACTTTGACGTGGACCAAAAGGTAAATCCCAGGAATGATCGCTGGATCTGTAAAGACCCCTCAGAGATACCTGTCGTGATGCACACGAAATTTCCTGCCTCCGTAATGGTCCTTGGCGTTATCAGCAGTGAAGGTGATGTCATGCCTCCCCATTTCTTTGAGAAGGGCCTTAGGATGAACGCTGACACCTACATCAATGTTCTGGAGACCGTTGTGAAGCCTTGGATGGACATGGTGGCCGCAGGAAGGAAGTATGTCTTCCAACAGGACTCAGCTCCAGCCCATAAGGCAAAAAAGACACAATCGTGGCTGACACTTAACGTCCCTAGTCACTGGGGTCCTGATATTTGGCCCCCTAATTCTCCAGATTGCAATCCCCTCGACTACTATGTATGGGGCGTTGTTGAGAGAGATGTCAACAAAGCTCCTCATACCACCATCCAGTTTGTCAAGAAAGCAGTTCACACGGTGATGACCCAAATGGACAAGGTCATCGTCGCCAAGGCCTGTGCTTCATTCCGCACTCGCCTCGAGACTGTTGTAGCTAATAATGGAAACTACATTGAATAAATAAAAACTATATCCTTTTATCTACTACTGTGTCAAATTTCATTCGGATATTTTAATTTTTACTTGCAAAAAATTTCAGTTAAAATACCATTGTTGAAATTCCCAATTTACCTGGTACACCCTGTATACTCTTCCAGGAATAATAAAGCAAACCTAGAGTCAGCCCAGAGAGAGACAGGAGGTAAAGTCCGGTTACTTGAGACAGCAGCGACATTCCAAGGGGCGGCAAATGGGGCCCGTCCGTCAACACCTTGGGATTTTTAAGACAGTTGGAGAATTGTGTGCGATACGAACGGCCGGCCGCTCAGCGGTGGCAGGCCGGGCCGTCTCTCTCTCGCTGGTTGTCTGGGTCCCATCTCCAACTTGTGGCGTGATTATTTCTCTTTCCCCATCTTATTATTATATTGCCACATATATATAATATATATATATATAAACACAAGGTAATAAGGCCAAATAAATAGTGTGACATTTCGGTAACAGCGATGTTACCTTATGTAGATTCAGTACTTTTGTCTGAAGATGGTAACAACTCTGTTACCGAAACATCACACATTATTTATTTATTTGGATTTGGTCTTTCTTATTACCTTGTGTTTATAATCTATAATCCAAATTGTACTTTATCAAAAATAAATATACATATTTACATATTTGTTGTATAGGTACATATGTCAATAAGTTGTCCCCCCCCACTCACAGATATGCGATGTGTTACAACAGGTACTTCCTGGTTGGAGCCGGCACCACCATCGCAGCAGCACTTCTCTACAGCTTACCTTGATATAGCTTTATTTGTTTTTTATATAGATATTTTATTTATTTATCACACACAAGTTTTGTTGTGGAGGGGGGAAACCTCCTCTCAATGAGATTTGCATAATTTATTTTGTCATAAACCATCCAACAAACATCACACAGAGTTATATTATAATGCATTAGCGCGCCATCTGTTATCAAAATTCTAAACTATTATAGATGCGTATGATTCTTTTATAAATTAAACAATTTCTACTGTCCTTACTGCAATGGAAAAGCCAGGCCCTTCCTTTAATTTTTCCATTACAGTAAGGACAGTAGAAATTGCTTAATTTTCAAAAGAATCACACGCGTCTATAATAGTTTCGAATATTCATCACAGAGAGTCATCATCCGCCATTTATTGAAATTTACTGGAAAAATTTAAAATTACCTCTCAATGGTCAGTAGTCACAATTAAAAAGAGTTTAAAAAGGGGCTGGTGAAAAAAAGTTTTGAGTCAACTTTAAAAACTTAAAAACTATTTTATACATAAGAAAAACATTTTGCTGGCTGGAATTCTAAAATATGATTATAGATACAAGAAAATAAGACCTAATCCAAATAATTTAAATTATAATAAGATAAATTAATGATAAGGCACAATTTGGATTATAGATTATAAACACAAGGTAATAAGACCAAATCCAAATAAATAAATAGTGTGTGACACATTTCGGTAACAGCGTTTTTACCATCTTTAAACAAAAGGACTGAATTTCAATGAAAAACAACGCTGTTACTGAAATGTCGCACACTATTTATTTATTTGGATTTGGTCTTATTACCTTGTTTTTATAATAAATTAAATTATTTGGATTAAGTTTTATTTTCTTGTATCTATAATCCAAATTGTGCCTTATCATAAATATGATTAAATAAATACAATGACAGTGATAAGGCACAATTTGGATTATAGATTATAAACACAAGGTAATAAGACCAAATCTAAATAAATAGTGTGTGACACTTGAGTAACAGCTTTGTTACAGAAACGTCACACACTATTTATTTATTTGGATTTGGTCTTATTACCTTGTAGTTCTAAATACAAACACCTTTTTAATTCTTTTTTTTTCCAATGTTTTAAATATCTGCTATCACCCTTTTTTCAAGAAAATCGAAAATTACAAAATTTTATGAATTCAACACATAATCTAAATATCTTCAAATATCAACAAAGATATAAACATTGTTAAGTTTTGGTTTCCTTTAAAAAGAGTGACAGCTGGTCAATGAAACATAAAAAATATTAAATTAAAAAAGTTGTAATGATAAGGCACAATTTGGAATTTATATTTATAGGAATTTCTCTATTTACATAAAAGTATGTTTTCAATGCAAATTTTTTTTTCTAATTCATCAGTTGATAGCTTAAACCAACAGACCTCCTAGTATATTGATGACTTGTAGATATCTTGTTGTACTGCAGGATGTGCTTCGGTGAAACCTCACAAACCAGACATATGCAAATTTGTAAGATTAATAAATAATATATACAGTTAAACCTGTTCATAGCGCCTCCTCTAAATAGCGCCTTCCTCTCTATAGCGCCCGATTTTAAACATTAAAATGTAAACATTTTACATTAAAAGTGACCTGTCTATAGCACCCTATTTTGGTGAGTCCCAAGAGGGGGCGCTATAGACAGGTTTAACTGTATATATATATTGGTTAATATGGAATTAATTGAGAGTAATTTTAGCTTTTCTTCAGTAGATTTCAATTAATGTATTTAAGAATTCAAATGGAAACCAAAGTTAAGAGAATTTTATGGAATAAATTTCTATTCTTTTATAAACATTGTTAACAAGGATAGATTGGTAACAGCTCTGTTACTGGGTCATCATTCCCACACACTGTCTCTTACCTTTTTCTTATTTCACTTGAAAACAGCACAAATATTTTGGATTAAAAAATCTATTAAAAACAATTTTTTCTCACGATAAAGCACAATTTGGATTATAAACACAAGGTAATAAGACCAAATCCAAATAAATAAATAGTGTGTTAATGTTTATTTTTAATTTGGATTTGGTCTTATTACCTTGATAATTTTTTTCCCACATTGTAAACACCAAAACTTTCAAATATCTAGTAGAATTGATAACTATAATAACCAAGTAATCTTTTTTGTATATTGTTTTCTTTAGTGGAAAAAAAATGTTTTAATTTATTTTTTTAATTATTATAATTGCCATCTATCGTTAAAATTTTGTAATAATTTTTTTTTTTGGCAAATTGTTGTTTTTTTATATATATTTATTAATAAATATTTTATCATTATGCAGTTAAGAAAGATATGTAAATAAAATATTTAATAATAAATATTGTAAGAAACACTTTGCCAAAAATAAAAGTATTAGGATAAATTTTATTATTTTGTGCTTTTTTTTTTTGTTTTTTAGTTTCCCTCGATTTTGGAAAAAAAGAAAGTTGAGGGTGATTAAAAAGAAATTTTTTTAAATTATTATTTTTAGAATAAAAATTTGTTTATGTAAATAAAAAATTATTGTTTGCAAATGTGTGTGTGTGTGTTTTTTTTTTAGCATTATTTATAAAATATTGTTGTTGTTTCTTATGCCCTTGTGTAAAGATTACACGAATTCCATGAGTTCATGCTCCTCAAGCTGTTTTATAATGAGCAGCTGCCTCTCCCAAAGGTCCTGTTTAGTACATCTAATGCAAGCCAAAATGTGTTCTGGAGCTGCAGGTACCAAGCTACATTTTGGGAAAGTGGAAATAAAATATTATAATACAGTAGAACCTCCCTGTAAAGGACAACACCTAATTACAGAGATAAAGTGTTCTTTAGGGAGAGATGTCCTCTTACCAGAGAGTTGCTAAATAGTAAAAATGGTAATTTTTCAAATGAAAACTGTCCTTTGTAGAGAGGTGCCCACTAAAAGGAGGTTCAATTGTATTTATTTGGCCTTAGAGTGGAATTTTTAGGTGTTCAATCATTTCAGCCAAAACTTATTGTTAGTTAAAAAATGAAACAAAAATGAAATTGTTTTTTTTTTTTTTGCTTATCCCTAGTACACGTGGTACAGGCCATGATAATCATGGTGGGTAGTTAGCGACTGCTTTTACTGTAAGCGCACCACATATCTACACATGTGAAAAGCAGTTCGACTTTGCACTTACAAATGCCAGAGCCCCGTTTGGTTACTTGCACTCGCTGGTGGGGTTGGACTTTTGCAAGAATCGGGGGCCATTGGAGCATTTTTTTTTTTAAACAGAAAAAAGTGCCCAATGCGGGAATCGAACCCGGGTCCTAGTGGTCGAAAACCAAACGGTTTACCCAGCCTTCCACCGACCCCCAAAAAATGAAATTGTACCAGGATCAGTTTGATAAATTAAGAGAAAGGCATTTCCTGATTGTATAACTAATCATTGATTTTATGATTATTCCAGAATATTGGCCAAAAAAAACTTTTTATATTTTAAAAGGTAACAAGACCAAATAAATAAATAAATAGTGTGTAAAGTTTCTGTAACTGTTGTTACCACAGTCAGATAATGGTAACAATGCTGTAACCAAAACATCACTATTTATTTATTTAGGTCTTGGATTATTGATTATAAACACAAGGTAATAAGACCAAATAAATAGTATGTGACATTTCGGTAACAGTGTGTTTGGATTTGGTGTTATTACCTTGTGTTTATTTTGGTCTTGTTACCTTTTATTTCTAATCTATAATCCAAATTGTACCAAATCACCATTTAGCTTTTCTTAATTAATCAAGAAAAGGTTTATTAGGATAAATTTTATTATTTTGTGCTTTTTTTTTTTGTTTTTTAGTTTCCCTCGATTTTGGAAAAAAAGAAAGTTGAGGGTGATTAAAAAGAAATTTTTTTAAATTATTATTTTTAGAATAAAAATTTGTTTATGTAAATAAAAAATTATTGTTTGCAAATGTGTGTGTGTGTGTTTTTTTTTTAGCATTATTTATAAAATATTGTTGTTGTTTCTTATGCCCTTGTGTAAAGATTACACGAATTCCATGAGTTCATGCTCCTCAAGCTGTTTTATAATGAGCAGCTGCCTCTCCCAAAGGTCCTGTTTAGTACATCTAATGCAAGCCAAAATGTGTTCTGGAGCTGCAGGTACCAAGCTACATTTTGGGAAAGTGGAAATAAAATATTATAATACAGTAGAACCTCCCTGTAAAGGACAACACCTAATTACAGAGATAAAGTGTTCTTTAGGGAGAGATGTCCTCTTACCAGAGAGTTGCTAAATAGTAAAAATGGTAATTTTTCAAATGAAAACTGTCCTTTGTAGAGAGGTGCCCACTAAAAGGAGGTTCAATTGTATTTATTTGGCCTTAGAGTGGAATTTTTAGGTGTTCAATCATTTCAGCCAAAACTTATTGTTAGTTAAAAAATGAAACAAAAATGAAATTGTTTTTTTTTTTTTTGCTTATCCCTAGTACACGTGGTACAGGCCATGATAATCATGGTGGGTAGTTAGCGACTGCTTTTACTGTAAGCGCACCACATATCTACACATGTGAAAAGCAGTTCGACTTTGCACTTACAAATGCCAGAGCCCCGTTTGGTTACTTGCACTCGCTGGTGGGGTTGGACTTTTGCAAGAATCGGGGGCCATTGGAGCATTTTTTTTTTTAAACAGAAAAAAGTGCCCAATGCGGGAATCGAACCCGGGTCCTAGTGGTCGAAAACCAAACGGTTTACCCAGCCTTCCACCGACCCCCAAAAAATGAAATTGTACCAGGATCAGTTTGATAAATTAAGAGAAAGGCATTTCCTGATTGTATAACTAATCATTGATTTTATGATTATTCCAGAATATTGGCCAAAAAAAACTTTTTATATTTTAAAAGGTAACAAGACCAAATAAATAAATAAATAGTGTGTAAAGTTTCTGTAACTGTTGTTACCACAGTCAGATAATGGTAACAATGCTGTAACCAAAACATCACTATTTATTTATTTAGGTCTTGGATTATTGATTATAAACACAAGGTAATAAGACCAAATAAATAGTATGTGACATTTCGGTAACAGTGTGTTTGGATTTGGTGTTATTACCTTGTGTTTATTTTGGTCTTGTTACCTTTTATTTCTAATCTATAATCCAAATTGTACCAAATCACCATTTAGCTTTTCTTAATTAATCAAGAAAAGGTTATTTGGCCAAATTCTGAAATCTATATATATAAAAATGTATGTTTGTTTGTATGTCCGGTATACAAATTCGCAGTAGTTCACTAATTCAAACCAAAATTTCCATACATAGGTAAAAAAAATACGGGGAAGACGATAGGCTATTTTAAAAAAATATATAAATCAATTATTAAAACTATATATTTTTAGTCAGAAAATGATGATGACGATATTGCTGTATCATGTTTGATTATCAGATACAAAATTATATCGGGAAAAATTCCAAAAAGCAGAGACCACGGGTGAAACCAGTTCATTATTTTGTACGCAGGAACAAAACTCTAACAGAAAAACATTCATTCGAGTAGAAAACAAAAGCCAGATCATCTTTCTATAAAAATATCGCTTCTCAGACACAAAGTTTGGAGCGGGACGTTTCACAAGAGTGACATCCACGGCGCCAATTTATAATTGTAACGAATAGTATTTGAATAAAAACATTTAATCGGGTAAAACCCGGGCGTTGACCGGGTAATTCGGCTAATAAATAAATAAAAAAATCAATGATTAGTTTAAATTTATTCTGATAGATGTCGAAAGCCTAATTAAGAAAAGGTTATTTGAACAAATTCTGGAATAATTTAAAACATCAACGATAAGTTGATATTCATTTTGACAGATTGCCATCAGCAACTTTTAGTTGTGCGAGATCAAGAGATGCCTTTCTTTTAATTTACCTGTTCTATGCTCAAAACTGGGCAACTCTGTGCTTCACTTCCATCAATAATTGACAATATGACCCAGAATAAGTATATTGCTACGGCGTTTTATGGTTTCCACAAGTCCATATCTCAGAAGAAGGCCAAGTGACACTCACTCCTCACTTTCTTACTGCTACTCTTTTTGTGTTGTTTTTCTTGCTTTCCTCTTTCTCTTTCTTGTTTTTTTTTTTTTCAATTTCTTCTGTCCATATCATTATTTCCTTTGTCTCACTGCTTTGTTCTTATGCATACCTCTGGTGAATCCTGTATAGGGTCAGTGACCCTAAATAAAGGCTTTTTGTTGTTGTTGTAATTTACCTGTTCACAGCAATCTGAAGATGAGGAGATAAGCAATGACTCTTGGCTCAGGTAGTTGGTGATTAGTAAATACATTCCAGGAACCTGGGTTATTCAAATAAATAATAATAATATTTTTGCTTATCCCTAGTACATGTAGTACAGGCTATGATAATCATGGTGGGTAGAAATAGATGACTGCTTTTACTGTAAGTGCATCACATGTCTACATATGTGAAAAGAAGTTTGACTTTTACACTTAGAAATGTGCCAGAGCCCCGTTTGGTTACTTGCACTCACTGGTGGAGTTGGACTTTTGGAAGTATCAGGGGCCATTGAAGCCTTTTTTTTTTTTTTATCAGAAAAATGCGGGAATCGAACCTGGGTCGTAGCAGTTGAAAACCAACGGTTTAGACCATCCTTCCACTGACTCCCTGTAACAGTGTTGTTACATTCAGTACTTTTGTCTGATGATGGTAAGGAATTAGGAAAGACAAAACCCTCAGAATGACACAGCAGAATTTATTCGAGGCCAAACAAATTATTTCTTACTAGACGAATGGCCCGGGCAACGCCCGGGTTTTACCCGAGTGCGTATATATTTTTAAAATGTTTTAATTAAAATACTATTCATTACAATTATAAATTGGCGCCGTGGATGTCTCTCTTGTGAAACGTCCCGCCCCAAACTGTGTGTGTCTTGAAAATATAAAAATAAAAATGTGAACGGAAAAATATGTCCAGGGTAGCCTAGTGGTCATGGCATCTGCCCGGTAAGCGGAAGGTCGTGCGTTCGATTCCCATCCCTTGACACTTTTTTTATTTTATCCATTATGACCAAAATCTATCCGTGAACTTTACACAGAGAGAATAAGGCAATTATATAAGTAGATAATCCAAATTGTGCCTTATCACGCACAATTTTTTTATTTGGCCTTATTACCTTGTGTTTATAATCTATGACGTAATGCCGGCGGCGCGCGCCTGTTGGCTGCCGGCGAGCACGTGACCTCCCTGTGCGCGCGCATCCGTGACAGAACCAGCCGGCCCATGACAGTCGTGACTATATATGTTGATGGATAATAATAATAATAATATAATAATAATTATTATTATTATTATTATTATCATTAGATAATGATCATAATGATGATGCGCGCGCATCCGTGACAGAACCGGCCGGCCCATGACGGTCGTGACTATATATGTTGACTAGACGAATGGCCCGGGCAACGCCCGGGTTTTACCCGAGTGCGTATATATTTTAAAAATGTTTTAATTAAAATACTATTCGTTACAATTATAAATTGGCGCCGTGGATGTCTCTCTTGTGAAACGTCCCGCCCCAAACTGTGTGTGTCTTGAAAATATAAAAATAAAAATGTGAACGGAAAAATATGTCCAGGGTAGCCTAGTGGTCATGGCATCTGCCCGGTAAGCGGAAGGTCGTGGGTTCGATTCCCATCCCTTGACACTTTTTTTATTTTATCCATTCTGACCAAAATCTATCCGTGAACTTCACACAGTGAACTTCACACAGCGAGAATAAGGCAATTATATAAGTAGATAATCCAAATTGTGCCTTATCACACACTATTTTTTTATTTGGCCGTATTACCTTGTGTTTATAATCTATGACGTAATGCCGGCGGCGCGCGCCCGTTGGCTGTCGGCGAGCACGTGACCTCCCTGTGCGCGCGCATCCGTGACAGAACCGGCCGGCCCATGACGGTCGTGACTATATATATAATGGATAGATTATAATAATAATTATTATTATCATTAGATAATGATAATGATCATAATGATGATGCGCGCGCATCCGTGACAGAACCCATGACGGTCGTGACTATATATGTTGATAATAATAATAATAATATAATAATATAATAATTATTATTATTATCATTAGATAATGATCATAATGATGATGCGCGCGCATCCGTGACAGAACCGGCCCATGACGGTCGTGACTATATATGTTGATAATAATAATAATAATATATTAATTATTATTATTACCATTAGATAATGATAATGATCATAATGATGATGCGCGCGCATCCGTGACAGAACCGGCCCATGACGGTCGTGACTATATATGTTGATAATAATAATAATAATATAATAATAATTATTATTATTATTATCATTAGATAATGATAATGATCATAATGATGATGCGCGCGCATCCGTGACAGAACCGGCCCATGACGGTCGTGACTATTATTTCTTATTTGTTTAACTCGGGTTCTTGGAGCATGAAGACAAATTTAAAATGTATAAAACCATAGTGGCAATGAGGCAAGTTTACAGAGTAGCAAAATATAAAAATTGATATATGTGTAATAATGAAAATATAGAAAGCATATCCTGACCAGGAACACATGTGCTTTTTAGATGGCAGAGCGCCATCTAGTGAAACAGAAATCCCAGAGGCTTCCTGAGAAACCAAAAAATGGGTATTTAAGGCCAAACTTGCATAAAAACGCTTAATAATGTGAAAAAATAACTGCCAAGTTATTCAAATTTTGGGGGTATGGCCAGTAAGTGCTGTAAATGGTTACCCCCATTGTCACTAAGATGCACCATGTCTATTCTTAAAATCCAGGGTGAATTCAGGAAAAATTCGAATTAATTGTAAATTTGACCTAATTTAGGGTTAGTTTTGTTACCATTTCTATGGTGAGAAGCCTTTGTCTAACACTCAATTCTAAAATATTTTAAATATACAGTAGAACTACCTCCCTGTAAAGGACAACACCTAATTGTAGAGTCAAAATGTCCTTTAGGGAGAGGTGTTCTCTTACCGGAGAGTTGCTAAATAGTAAAAATGGTAATTTTACATATATAAACTGTCCTTTAGGGAGAGGTGTCTTCTTACCGGAGAGTTGCTAAATAGTAAAAATGGTAATTTTACATATATAAACTGTCCTTTAGGGAGAGGTGTCTTCTTACCGGAGAGTTGCTAAATAGTAAAAATGGTAATTTTACATATATAAACTGTCCTTTAGGGAGAGGTGTCCTTTTACCGGAGAGTTGCTAAATAGTAAAAATGGTAATTTTACATATATAAACTGTCCTTTAGGGAGAGGTGTCCTTTTACCGGAGAGTTGCTAAATAGTAAAAATGGTAATTTTACATATATAAACTGTCCTTTAGGGAGAGGTGTCCTTTTACCGGAGAGTTGCTAAATAGTAAAAATGGTAATTTTACATATATAAACTGTCCTTTAGGGAGAGGTGTCCTTTTACCGGAGAGTTGCTAAATAGTAAAAATGGTAATTTTACATATATAAACTGTCCATTATAGAGAGGTGTCCTCTTACCAGAGAGTTGCTAAATAGTAAAAATGGTAATTTTACATATATAAACTGTCCATTATAGAGAGGTGTCCTCTTACCAGAGAGTTGCTAAATAGTAAAAATGGTAATTTTACATATATAAACTGTCCATTATAGAGAGGTGTCCTCTTACCAGAGAGTTGCTAAATAGTAAAAATGGTAATTTTACATATATAAACTGTCCATTATAGAGAGGTGTCCTCTAGCATGAGTGTCCTCTCATGGAGGTTGTACTGTAGTTTTAACTATCTTTGTTTACAATACAAGAAAATAAGACCTAATCCAAATAATTAAATAGTGTGATGTTTCTGCAACAGCATTGTCACCATCAACAGAATAAATGATTTATTCTTTTGTCTGATGATGGTGACAATGCTGTTGCCAAAATGTCACACACGATTATATTATTTGGATTAGGTCTTATTTTCTTGTATTGTAATCTAAAATCCAAATTGTGCTTTATCATCTTTGTTTACAAATTGAAATTCTAAAGATGAAAGATAACAAGACCACATCCAAATAGTTATTTCTAATTTAAATCCAAATTATAACTTATATATTTACACAATTCTACAAATTATCTTTACATCCCAATTATATTTATTACAAGACAAGGATGATAAGGTATAATACAAGAAAATAAGACCTAATCCAAATAATTTATTAGTGTGTGACGTTTCAGCAACAACATTGTCACCATCATCAGACAAAAGAATGAATCTATTCATTTATTTCATTCTATTTTATCTATATATTTATTCTTTTGTCTGATGATGGTGACAATGTTGTTGCCGAAACGTCACACACGATTAAATTATTTGGATTTGGTCTTATTACCTTGTGTTTATAATCTATAATATAAATTGTACCTTATCATTTAATCTTTTGTCTGATGATGGTAACAACACTGTTACAGAAATGTTACACACTATTTATATATTGGTATTTGGTCTTATTACCTTGTGTTTCCAATCTATAATCCAAATTGTACCTTATCATTTAATCTTTTGTCTGATGATGGTAACAACACTGTTACAGAAATGCTACACACTATGTATTTGGTCTTATTACCTTGTGTTTCCAATCTATAATCCAAATTGTGTCTTATCATTCAATCTTTTGTCTGATGATGGTAACAACACTGTTACAGAAATGTTACACACTATGTATTTGGTCTTATTACCTTGTGTTTCTAATCTATAATCCAAATTGTACCTTATCATTCAATCTTTTGTCTGATGATGGTAACAACACTGTTACAGAAATGTCATACACTATTTGGATGTGGTCTTATTACCTTGCGTTTCTAATCTATAATCCAAATTGCACCTTATCATGGGTAAAGGATGGAAGTAAGGGTGGAGAGACATCTTCCTACCCTTTTATCAGCAAAATCAAGTGACAATTGACAATTAAACCAACTTTATTGCCATCTCGTCAATTATGTACACTCAAAGAGAGTTGTAATAGCAATAGTAGTAAATATAATAATAAGTAGATGATTAAAATATGTACAAAAATTGTGTGTTGACAATTAAACAACTTTATTGACATCTCGTCAATCTTTCCACTCAAAGGGAGCAAAATCAAGTGTCTAATCAGCATTGAGAGACCCTATAATGGCTTGTACTATCAATCTAACCAAACCAAGAAATACATATTGGGCATGATATGGCACAATTTAGATTATAAATATAAAACACAAGATATTCTTCTTCTTTCTTATATCCACTCAATCATATCAGGGTATCAAGCTTTGTAGAGCTTGAGACTTTTGATGGTGTCTGTCAGGGTTGAGTAGAGTTCATCAATGGATGAGTCAATACAGTCAATAATATTACACAAGGTAACAAGACCAAATAAATCATATATGACATTTCAGTAATAGCATTGATAAGGTACTATTTGGATTTGAGATTAAAAACATAAGGTAATAAGACACCACCAAATCCAAATAAAAAGTTTGACATTTTGGTAACAACGCTGTAACCAAAACATCACATATTATTTATTTGTATTTGGTCTTAATACCTTGTATCATTGTTGCCACTTTCAGACAAATGTACTGATAATTATCGCATTGATTTATGAATAAAGAACTTTCTGTGCGCTGAAAATGACAATGTTACTGAAAGGTCACATCACGTACAGTATAACTTCTTTATGATAAGGCACAATTAGGATTATAGATTATAAACACAAGGTAATAAGACCAAATCCATGATAAGGTACAATTTGGATTATAGATTATAAACACAAGGTAATAACACTAAATCCATGATAAGGCACAATTTGGATTATAGATTATAAACACAAGGTAATAAGACCAAATACATGATAAGGCACAATTTGGATTATAGATTATAAACACAAGGTAATAAGACCAAATCCATGATAAGGTACAATTTGAATTATAGATTATAAACACAAGGTAATAAGACCAAATCCATGATAAGGTATAATTTGTATTATAGATTATAAACACAAGGCAATAAGACCAAATAAATAGTGTGTGACGTTTTGGTAACAGCGTTGTTACCATTTTCAGACAAAAGTGCTGAACCTGGATGGTAACAACGCTGTTACCGAAATGTCACACACTATTTATTTATTTGAATTGGGTCTTATTTCCTTGTGTTTATAATAATCTATAATCCAAATTGTGCCTTATCATAAGATTAAAATAGTATTTGTAATTTTTCCCTTGTTCAAAAATTGTATTGGTGCAATTTTATCCATCACTAAAAA
The DNA here is from genome assembly GCA_030710605.1 of Cordylochernes scorpioides. NCBI lineage: Eukaryota > Metazoa > Arthropoda > Arachnida > Pseudoscorpiones > Chernetidae > Cordylochernes > Cordylochernes scorpioides. Next base: position 77,087,112 of record CP092879.1, on the reverse strand, counting down.
GTTAATTGTGAAACGTTGAATGATTAGGTACATTTTGGATTAAAGATTAGAAACAGAAGGTTATAAGACCAAATGCAAATAAATAAAATTATTTTGAGATGTTTCAGTAACAGAATTGTCACCAACAAAATTTTGAGATTGTTTTGTCTGATGATAGTAACAACGCTGTAACCGAAACATCACACAATATTTATTTAGATTTGGTGTCTTATTACCTTGTGTTTATAATCTATAATCCAAATTGTACCTTATCATGGATTTGGTCTTATTACCTTGTGTTTATCTATATATATAAAATTGAATGTCTGTGTGTGTGTGTGTGTGTCTGTGTGTCCTCTATGGATTCAAAAACCATACATCCAATCGCCGTGAAATTTTGGGATATTATTAGGTGTATCCCCGGAAAGGTTTACGAAAAATAATTTCTTGAATATCTTTAATATCCTTAGAGTTATTTGCAGATTTGTAGCTTTAACTCGCAAGCAGGCCGCCTTAGGCTTAGGTCTGCCCCCCCCCCCCCCCCGTCCGGCCGCCGGCCATTGGACAGTCCAAGTTCCCACCGACCAATCAGAGGGATCAAGAGGTCCTGGCGCTGGGGGGGGCGGGTAACCTCCGGGAACTATGTCCATCTTCCATAAACGACCATGATTCTATTCAACTTATCGAGTATTTTTCAAGGGACCGGGAAAATATGTAGATAAAACGATGATTTTGTAATGTAGAAAATTAGGAAAGACAAAATTCAGGATGACACGGCACACAGGGACCGGGAAAAAATAATCACTTTATCGAGAGATTCAAATTTACGAGTTTCAACTTATCAAAATATATCTTATTTTTTATAAGTTTATAGAGAATTGTTTTAACAAATGTTCGTTAGACAAACCTTTACTCGGGTAAAACCTCGGGCGAAGCCGGGTACGTCCGCTAGTAATCTATAATCCAAATTGTACCTTATCATGGATTTGGTCTTATTACCTTGTGTTTATAATCTATAATCCAAATTGTACCTTATCATGGATTTGGTCTTATTACCTTGTGTTTATAATCTATAATCCAAATTGTGCCTTATCATGGATTTGGTCTTATTACCTTGTGTTTATAATCTATAATCCAAATTGTGCCTTATCATGGATTTGGTCTTATTACCTTGTGTTTATAATCTATAATCCAAATTGTACCTTGTTAGGATTTTATAAGTTGTTTTTTCCTAGATTAGTTTATTTATATTTTGACCAGATGACTGGATGATTTTACATGTATATAAATTGGTTTTTAATGATGTAAATTAGTTAGTTATGAAAGGAAATTAAAGGTGTTAATATTCTGAGAGGTGTAGTGTTTTTGACTCTGCTCGATTGGTAGACTAGGAAAGAATTGGTTCCTGACAGGTTATGGGCCCAGCAGAACGCTTCCACTGCGCCGTAGAGAGAAATTAGAAGTTTAGGCTAAAGAAGAAAAAGCTAAAAGGGAAAGCCAAGAAAAAAAGTTTATGCTAGACTGAAGAAGATAAAGCTAACTAAGATAGAGAAAAGAATTTGATTATAAGAAATTTGAGTGATTTAAAGACTGAACTTTGTGCAACGAAGAAGAAGAAGAAAAGCTTTGAGTTATAATTTTTTTGTCAGATTTGCATAACTGGAAATATCGATGGCTGACGAGTTCAGAATACCTAAACTTGATGGTAATAATTATTATACCTGGGCCATAAGAACTAAATCTATTTTGATCCAGAAGGACATATGGGATGCGATTGAGCCTGGCTTTCCTAGGGAAACTACAGAAAAACAGAAGCGGAAAGATAGCTTGGCATTATCCGTCATATTATTAGCAGTTGAAGATTCATTCCTAGATGACATCGGTGATTGTAAACGAGCGATTGATGCTTGGCAGATGCTGGAGGATATCCACACAAAGTATGGATTACTGCATATATTGCAGCTACTGAGAGAATTTTTCAATATTGTCAAAAGAAATGACGAAGACATGAAGGAATATTTCGCGAGAATAATGGAATGTCATAGAAAATTAGCAAAGTGCCACCATGGATTTGGGGATGGCGAATTAGCTTTGATTATGCTATTGGGATTACCAAAGAGTTACGAGCCGCTGATTCTCAGTTTAGAACAGCAAGAAGAGAAGCTATCTACTAGTGTGGTAAAATCCAAGTTACTTTTAGAAGAAAAAAGACAGAAACAGCGTCAAATTCCTCAAGAAGATCCTAATTGCGCTTTTGCGGTAAGAAGAAAAGAGGATACATGCAAATCACCATGTCAAGAGCGAAAAATATTTGAATATGATCAACCAAGGAATTATCATAATACGTGGACGGAAGGGAAAAGGGAAAATTATAACTACCCGAGGCAGATAAGGTGTTTCAGTTGTGGCAGATTAGGGCACATAGCTAGGAATTGCAGATTTGCCAACTCCTCAAGGAGAATTAGCGAAGGTATGCTGAAACAAGGTACGCTAGACCTGACTCATAAGGTCCTATTTGCAAACAACTTTAAAAACAATAATTCGCAGAATATCTGGTTTCTGGACAGTGGAGCTACTGAACATGTGACGTCGAACAGACTGAAATTGACGAACACAAAAAGTATTTCAACTTCAGTAGAAATGGCTAACAATGAGAAAATAAAAGTATCAGAGATGGGTGATGTAACAATCAAACTCGGTCACGAATATGGAGGTGAAACCTTGTTCTTGGAAAACGTTTTATACGTTCCTGAGTTAGACGGAAATATTTTGTCTGTTGGAAGGATTGAGGAAAGAGGAAACAAAGTTTTATTCCAGAATGGCAAGGCCTCTGTTTTTGGAAGTGATGGCGGGTTAATTTTGAAATCTAATAGAAGAGGAAGAATCTATACAGTGGAAGAACTAAAGAAGGAAGACGAGGAAGGTCGAAATGAAGCTGCGATCCCAAGAGGATATTCAGGGACTGATGAAGAAGCAATACCGGTAGAGAAAGATCTGAATAACTTAGAACGAAGAGAGGATGGAGAGCAGGCCTATGAAGACGAAGCACTGAGGAGAGAAGACGAAGGCCAGAATGAAACTATAATCCCAAGAAGATCTTCAAGAATTGCGGCTAGGCAGAAGGAGTATTGTAGATCAGCCTTCCACCGTGGGATAGTTAAACATAAGAGCCATCAAGATGAAATGCCGTCATCATACGAGGAGGCGCTTAATATGCCCAAAGCACAAAATCGGCTGAGGTCTATAGAATGTGAAATGGCATCACTACGGGAACACAGAGTATGGGATGTTGACTTGCCAAATGGTGTTAAACGAAGACCTAACCAGGATCTTGACCACTCTAGGCCTCCAATGAGGGTATGAAAACAACTTTAAAATGGGGGGGCATTGTTAGGATTTTATAAGTTGTTTTTTCCTAGATTAGTTTATTTATATTTTGACCAGATGACTGGACGATTTTACATGTATATAAATTGGTTTTTAATGATGTAAATTAGTTAGTTATGAAAGGAAATTAAAGGTGTTAATATTCTGAGAGGTGTAGTGTTTTTGACTCTGCTCGATTGGTAGACTAGGAAAGAATTGGTTCCTGACACACCTTATCATGGATTTGGTCTTATTACCTTGTGTTTATAATCTATAATCCAAATTGTGCCTTATCATGGATTTGGTCTTATTACCTTGTGTTTATAATCTATAATCCACATTGTGCCTTATCATGGATTTGGTCTTATTACCTTGTGTTTATAATCTATAATCCAAATTGTGCCTTATCATGGATTTGGTCTTATTACCTTGTGTTTATAATCTATAATCCAAATTGTGCCTTATCATGGATTTGGTCTTATTACCTTGTGTTTATAATCTATAATCCAAATTGTGCCTTATCATGGATTTGGTCTTATTACCTTGTGTTTATAATCTATAATCCAAATTGTGCCTTATCATGGATTTGGTCTTATTACCTTGTGTTTATAATCTATAATCCAAATTGTACCTTATCATTCAATCTTTTGTCTGATGATGGTAACAATGCTGTTGCCAAAATGTTACACACTATTTATAGAAAAAGTGAAAAAAAATAAAAGTCCAATTGATATTTAAAAATTCACATTTATAATTAAAATATATTAGAAAATCATATTTTCTAAAAAAAAAATTAATTATATATTTGGTTATCCTAGAGGGAAATGTCTACTAGCAATGAATGTTGTGGTGAAATCATCTAACTGACTTTAATTCAACACTTACTTTAATTTAACACTGAAAGTTTTGATCCCTTGGGTGTTGAATTAAAGAGGGCAAAGTGTGTTATTTATTAATTTGAAAAATAGTACAAAAGTAAAACTGTACTGAGATCTGGTAGATAAAGAGAGAAAATATATATACATATCTCCTGATTATGCAACTAAAAGTTGCTGATGGATTGCGCCATCTGTCAGAATAAATATTATCCAATTGTAATAGGACCAAATCCAAATAAATAAATAGTGTATGACATTTCGGTAATAGCATTGTTACCATCATCAGAAAAAAAATACTGAATCAACACAAGTACATTCAGTCTGATGATGGTAACAATACTGTTACAGAAATGTCACACACTGTTTATTTGGATTTGTTGACCTTGTGTTTATAATTCATCAAATGTAAACACTGTAATCTCTGGGGATTCCTCATTGTTACATCATCTCATCATTGAAGGCAATGAAGCTGCTGATGCTCTAGCAAAAAAAGGCATAAAAGAACCCTTGTCATGTAAAAATAAACTTACTTTTAAATAAATAGAGACAGTAGCCAAAATAAACAAGAACTGGTGGATCCCACCTAAGCACAGTTGGTACAGTGGAGTGAACCCAGGAGCTCTGAACATCAGAAATATACAGCAAATAACACTAATAAGATTTAGAACAGACTATCTCTCAAGTCATTGATGATAGAAAATAACAACAAAATCTACCCCACTTGTCCATAATGTAGCTGGGGGTCGGTGGAAGGCTGGTTAAACCGTTTGGTTTTCGACCACTAGGACCCGGGTTCGATTCCCGCATTGGACACTTTTTTTCTGTTTAAAGAAAAAAAATGCTCCAATGGCCCCCGATTCTTGCAAAAGTCCAACCCCACCAGCGAGTGCAAGTACCAAACGGGGCTCTGGCATTAGTAAGTGCAAAGTCGAACTGCTTTTCACATGTGTAGACATGTGGTGCACTTACAGTAAAAGCAGTCGCTAACTACCCACCATGATTATCATGGCCTGTACCACATGTACTAGGGATAAGCAAAAAAAAAATAATAATAATAATGTAGCTTGGTACCTGCAGCTCTAGAACACATTTTGGCTTGCATTAGATGTACTAAACAGAACCTTTGGGAGAGGCCGCTGCTTATCATCAAATAGCTCCAGGAGTCTGGTGATGGTAAAAATGCTGTTAACAAAACATCACACACTCTTTATTTGGATTTGGTGTTATTACCTTGTGTTTATATTTCATCGAACACTGCTCCAATGGCCTCTTTTTCTTGCAAAAGTCTAACCCCCCAGTGAGTGCAAGTAACCAAATGGGGCTCTGGCACATTTGTAAGTGCAAAAGTTGAACTGCTTTTCATATATGTAGACATGTGGTACACTTACAGTAAAAGCAGTCGCTAACTACTCACCAAGATTATCATGGCCTGTATCACATGTACTAGGGATAATAAATACAAGAAAATAAGACCTAATCCAAATATTTATTAGTGTGTGACAATGTTGTTGCCGAAATGTCACACACTAGTAAATTATTTGGATTAAGTCTTATTTTCTTGTATTATATAATCTATAATCCAAATTGTGCTTTATCATAAGGATAATAATAAAATTCAATTGTAAACAAGGTAATCTGGGGACACCTGATTCTTACATCTCACCAATTGACAGCCATTCAAAGAAGGTGGTTCTTTGGCAAGTTGGAAGTTTAACCACCATCTTTACTACTCTCCTGCTACTGCGAAAGACCTGATTGATGAAAGCATTTGTTGTAAGAATAATCAGGGAGGCCTTTAGACCAGTTCCCCTGTTTACTAACCCTAATCTGGGGGTTAATGAACAAGTAGTCTAAACCAATGGTTCTCGACTGCTACAATCCGGGATAAAATCCCTCATTTGGCTCTTTTCACTAATTTTTTAAAAAATTGCTCTAATGACCCCAGATTCTTGCAAAAGTCCAACCCCACCAGTGAGTGCAAATAACCAAACAAGGCTCTCTGGTATAATTTGTAAATGCAAAATGTCGACCTTTTTTTTTTCATGTGTGTCTAGACATGTGGTGCACTTACAGTAAAAGCAGTCACCAACTTCTACCTAGCTATGATTATCATGGTCTGTATTACGTGTACTTGGGATAATAATTTTTTAAAAAACTAACCTTAATCTAGAAATATATGTTTAAACAAGCCATGACCAGGTAAGGTGGGAGTTATCAGAACAAGAGCTTTAATGATTTACTAAGCCTAATCTAATTAAAAGTATTTATGTCATTTATATGATATTTTAGGTATGGTTTTATTAGGTTAGGTTCAGTTAAAGGTTAATAAATCAATATGAATATCCAGATCTCTTGGTTATGGGTAGTAAACATTGGAAGAAAACCTGTCTTCTGCTATTAATAACCCTAATTAAATAAAGATCTCATAATTTTCTTTGCAACATTTCTGTATCAATTTTTAAAAGAATAAAAGCCCTATTTATATGTACAAATTCCATTGCAAATCAAGATGTATGAGTATGGAATATAAAAAAAAAAAAAGAAAGAAACATGAGCACACTTCGTTTATTTAATAAGAGAAATTACCTCTTTTTTTTATTATTTCGGTTCCATTTTATCCTTATAATATTCATAGTAATCATATTCTGTAAAGGGTACATCAAATTTGATTGTTCCATAATCTTTTGCTTTTTCCAATTCAACATTCAATTTCAAATGTTGCTCATTGCAAATATGAGTTTCCAGATGGGATTTGAGTTTTCCTGTATATTCATTGATAAATTGCTGTATAAGTTTTGAATTTTTGTAGTGAATTAATAGATGATCATCTCTACAAATTGGGCATGGGTTATTTGTATCCATTATACCTTTTTTATAACAAGCTCTTCTTGTATTTGGTATTCTCGTTCCTTTGTAATTTCTTCGGTAATGATAATACACGGGCTCATCGCCATATGTCTGTTTATACGAATCACTTTCCATGTATGCAATTGATTCTTCTGGCGATGTTTTTGGGCGTGGGTGCCGTTTTGTTGGTACGGGTCGTGAATGTTCCATAAATGAAAAAAGTTGGCCAGTAGAATAAATGTTCCTAAATTGAGGGTAAATTGTTCTAGAAATTGTAGGTAGCAATTTTAACATCTTAACCGAATTCATGTTTTCTTTTGTATTTTAAGCCCAATAAGAAACACACTTAAAAACAAATAAATCGTTTTTCTATATATAATTTTTATTGATTGTTTTTATTTATAAATATAAAAGTCTGGTTACACATTTAAAAATAAATAGAAAATTTTAAAAATATTTTTTCTGATAATTATTATTTTCAATCTATTTAAATTTAAATTAAAATTATTATTCAAATTAAAAGCGATGTATTTGAATTTTTAAAATTCAATAGGGGCATTTTTGATTTTTAGTGTTTTTTTTAAATATTATAATAATAAATAATAATAATATAAATAAACCCAGGTTCTTTATTTAAACTTTAAAAATAATAGTTCTTAGTAAATAATTATAAACATATATGTAAAGTTATATATTAAAAATAAAAAAGGCATATCCTGACCAGGAGCACATGTGCTTTTCAGAAGGCAGAGAGCCATCTGGTGGAACAGAAATCAACTATTCATTGATTTAACCTGTTCCCGATGCAGAACAATCTCTGAATAAAGCCATAAAAAATCTGCAAAAGGTAACTCAGAAACTAAAATTATCCATCAACATCGGCAAATCTGAAATCGGCCTCTTCACCATCAACAACCACCTTCGCCACTGGACCCCAAGTATTTCCTTAAATAATTCAAAACTCCAATATTCAGATTCCCCAAGATATCTTGGTGTCACACTCGACCCTGCGCTCACTTTAAAAAAACATATTGACACCATGATAATCAAAGCCAAAAATAGGCTCAAAATCCTGAAAAAAACATCAGGCTTAAACAGGTGCAAATGCCAATATCTTACGCACAACGTACCTTGCACTCGTAAGACCTATTTTGGAATATGCTACACCAGCCTGGATCAATGCAAGTAAAACTAACCTATCCAAAATAGACAGAATCCAAGCAAGCGCAGCTAAAATCATCAGCGGACTTCGAGGATCCTGCCCAAATCGCATTGCTGAACTCAATCCAACCTTCTTCCCCTGCACCAAAGGAGAAAAATCTGCTTTTCAAAATTAATAACAAAAAAGATTAACTCTCCAAAAGAACATCTTAGAGGAAAATTTATTAGAAATTGGGTCCCAAACCAAAGATCAAAACGCCCCACTCCTCTCAACCTGGCTCACAACTCTAATCTTTTAGACATCCCAATTAATCCCAAACACAGAACTTCCTATTCCCCACACAAAACTCGCAACAAACTCATCTGTTTCCCTCATCTACCAGACAATCCGCACAAACATGAAACTCAGCCAGAATTACTTAAAGCTCTTGGCCTCCAAATCATTGAGGAAAATAGCTCCCTCTTCGAAATCACAATTTACACTGATGGTAGCCAACTTGAAACTGGACTGTCTGGCAGTGGAATTGCTATCTACAAAGATAAGATCCTGGAAAAAATCTCCCTCTCCCACCCTAGACATCTTTCAGTTTATAAATCAGAACTCTCTGCTATAGATACTGGCTCTAAAAGACATCAACATCAACTCGCCAAGCAAAATAATAATCTACTCCGACTCAAGAGCAGCCATTTATACCCTTCAAAGCTGCTTCTCCAGTCAAGAACCTCTCCTCAAGAGCATTGCTAAGTCTGTAAACCGACTCCCAGCCAACAGATCAGTCACAGGGCAATGGCTTCCAGCTCACGTTGGAATTCCTGGTAATGAGCTGGCAGACTCTCTGGCAAAGGCTGGAGCTCTTGGCCTACCTGAAGCCAGATAATCTACCACTCAACTAGACGAAAGAGACCTCCTCTGGACCATCAAAACCCAATGCCTGCAGGAATGGAAATCTGATGCTGCACATGACTGATACAGAGCAGGAGGGACAAGCACCGGTTCTGTCCTCCCAAGAGAACAACAGTCTTTGATTTCCAGACTTAGGTCTGGTCATCTACGACAATGACTTTCCAGAATGGTTGCAAGGTTTTCCCACTATGTACTAAGTGCAATTCTCAGCCTGCAACCCCAAGACATATTTGACTGTATTGACTCATCCATTGATGAGCTCTACTCTTCCCGGCAGACACCATTAAAAGTCTCAAGCTTTACAAGCTTGATACCTTAGTGTGATTGAGTGGATATAAGAAAGAAGAAGAAGAAGACCTGTTCCCTGATATATGGCCAACCCAATTTCTTGATAAATCAAGAAAAGCCATCCACGAACGCGTTTCGCGCTGGTCAGCCATATATTATACTAGCGGATGTGTACCCCGCTTCGCCCAGGTTTTATCAGAGTGAAAGTTTGCCTAACGAATATTATTGATAATAATATTCCGGAACACACAGAATATTATGATAATAATATTCGTTACCTTATATATTCATATCTTCTATATATATAAAAATTAATGTTTGTATGTTTGTCTGTTTGTTGGTCTGTATGCACGGTATACAAATTCGCAGTAGTTTAATAATTCAAACCAAAATTTCCATACATAGGTAAAAAATAACGGGATGACGATAGGCTATTTTTAAAAAATATATAAATCAATTATTAAAACTATATATTCAAATTATTCTACTTAGCTCACGAGCAGCGCCCTCTAGAACGCGGGCGAAGTGCCGGCGGCGCGCGCCCGTTGGCTGCCGGCGAGCACGTGACTTCCCCGCCCCCTGCCCCCCCCCCCTCGTCGAGATAATATAATATGATCGTCCGGCTGCCGGCCGGTTGGACAGTCCAAGTTCCCACCGACCAATCAGAGGGATCAAGAGGTCCTAGCGCGCGGGGGCAGAGTTGGTGACAAGAAAAAAGCCTCGCGGGTTGTAAAATCTTTGTTTACGTAATATAATTAGCAAACGTATTATAAGATTTATTTATTGGGGTATTAGATATATTTATTTACTTACAGGATTGTTGTTAGTATTAGATAGCGTTAGTTCTTTTGTTTACATTCTATATCGAACTCAACTGTGTTGCCGAGTACGATATTAACTATATTACATCTCTCCTTTTTTATAAATCCATTCTTTTTGGTGGCTTCACCTGGCGACCGCTTCTTGTGAACTTCCGCACCTCTCTGGTCTCCTCCTCTCCAGCTGGATTATCAGTTTTCGACTGCAGCTCCATCCTGTCAGAACCTTTAGGCTGAGTTTCTTGATCTTGCTCCAGCTTCCTGAAGAGTAGTCATGACTATTTTAGTTCTTTCTCTCAGTGTTTGGATGTCTTCAGCATGGATGAGTATGTCGTCCATTGAGTTTTCTACACCAGGTATTCTCTACAATCTTGGATATGGTATTCTGGAAAATCTCCGGGGCAGTTTTAATTCCAAATGGGACTCTAAGGAAAGCATAACGCCCCCAAGGTGTGCTGAAGGTCATGTAAGGTTGTGTTTCCGCAGCGACCTTCAATTGCCAAAAGCCTTTTAAGAAGTCAAGCTTTGTGAAGTATTTTGAATTTTTGATATTGGAAGCTATGTCCTCTATCGTTCTTAGTGGGTAGTGTCTTCTTAGCAGGATCTTGTTTAAATCTGATGGATCAATGCAAATTCTATATTTCCCGCCTTGTTTCACTACCACCATGTGGCTTGAGACAGGTGTCGGTTCTTCCATTCTTTTTATCACCTTACTTTTCTCCATTAAGTCTAGTTGTTTCTTGACCTCATCTTTTATTTTAAGGGGTATTCTCCTGGGTGGTTTTATTTCCAACTTGTGGTCCCCTTTTGTGAATTCTGCTCTGTATTCAAAATTCTTTAAGCAACCATCTCCGTTGAACAGCTGGTGAAACTCTTGTTCTACTGGTTTTATTTCATTTATTCTCTTGAGTAGTCCTAGCATAAAGCAAGATTCACTGCCCAGTATTGGTGTGGTCCCTGTTTTGGTGACAATGAACTTAATGTCTGCCTTGATGTTGTTTATTATGCATGAGGCAATAATTTCTCCTTCCACCTTAATTTTGTGGCCTGAGAATGATTTTAAACTTTTCACTGAACTTCTGTTAAGTTTTGAATTTATTTTCTTGAAAATGTTCCAAGGCAAGACATTGCACTGAGCTCCAGTGTCCAATTTTATTTTGAAAGGTTCAGTGTTGTTTATTTGGATTTTTTCCATTGGTTCACTAGTGAATTCCGACAATGAATTAATTTGAAGACTAAATTCATCATTTTCTGTTCCTTCTTCTTCTAAGGTATTGATTTTCTTTTTATACCTGAAATTTGATCTGCAACATTTTGCAAAATGATTTGCTTTTTTACATTTTTTGCAAATTTTTCCATATGCGGGACATCTTCTAAGTGGATGTGTGCCGCCACATTTTTTGCAATTGTCTATTAATTTTGCAACTTCTTCCATTGTTACATTCTTTTTTGGCCTGAAGTTCTTTTTAATGACTGATACTTCTTGATCCGAACGCTGTTGCATGACCTTTATTTCTTTGTTTGTCCTTTCTGCAGCCATACATATTTGTATTGCCTTATCCAGGTCCAAATCAGGATCACTTAGAAGTTTTTCTCTTGTGTGGTCATCATGAATACCAACAACAACCCTGTCTTTGATTAGTTCATCTTCCAAACTTTCAAACTTGCACTTTAATGCTTGTAGGCGCAATCTTGTGATAAATTCTGTAATTGTTTCAACCATGCTTTGTTGTAATTTATTAAAGTTATAACGTTCCATGGTATAATTCTTTTTTGGCAAAAAGTAGTTGGTGAAACGTTTTTTGATTTCTTCAACTTTTTTAGTTTCTTCTGGAGATAGTACAAATGTACAGTAAATTTTTTGGGCTTCGCTTCCTATTATTATTGTCATGAACGACGCGACTTGAACTTCTGGTTCTTTCTTTTTCATCTCCGTAGCAGTTTCATACCAAGAATATTGTTGAAGCCAATCTTCCCACCTTTCTCTATTAGGATCAAAATGTTTTGGTGCCTCCATGGTTAGTTATTTAAATATTATTCTCAAAGCTATTTATTTTCGCTTATTTTTAAGTTTGGAACTTTTGTTAAGCCTTTCAGTTTAGAACTAGGGTTAAGCGAAATACGCTACTTTTATTTATTTTAAACTTCTGACACCATGTAAAATCTTTGTTTACGTAATATAATTAGCAAACGTATTATAAGATTTATTTATTGGGGTATTAGATATATTTATTTACTTACAGGATTGTTGTTAGTATTAGATAGCGTTAGTTCTTTTGTTTACATTCTATATCGAACTCAACTGTGTTGCCGAGTACGATATTAACTATATTACACGGGTGACCTCCAGGAACTACTTCCATCTACCATATGTAATATACATTTAATCGTGTAAACCCGGGCATTGCCCGGGTCATTCGTCTAGTAATATATAAAATATATTTTTCGAGCAAACATATCCACTCTCTCTCTACTGAATAGATTTTTAAAAGGATATATATAAATAAAAATATCTAAAGATATACTACATGACAAAGGCAGAGAAACGATATTTTATATATAGAAATGACCTGGCTTCGTGTGTCTTCTGCTCGAGTGAATGTTTCGCTGGTAGAATTTTGTTCCTGCCTACAAAAAATTATTATCTGACTTCGCCCTGGTCTGCTTTAGTGAATATTCCCCTAAAGAATTTTGTTTATGTCAATCAAGCATGATACAGCAATATTGTCATCATCATTTCTGATTTAAAAAAATATTGTTGCTCGGTACTTAGTTAATTATAATTTTTCTTGGTTAAAAGTGCGACAAAAAACTTTTCCAGATGTAACTTTCTGTCCTGTTAAAATTTCAGCGAGATTAGTTACATATTGAGGGCGTGCATAGCCGACAAACATATAATCACGGAGCAAGCTAAATAAACGTTTAGTTTATTTTTGCTCCACTAGATGGCGCTCTGCCATCTAAAAAGCACATGTGCTCGTGGTCAGGAGATGCCTTTTTATTTTTAATATCAACACCTGACCCACTCATCTTTTATTTTTTTCTATTGTTTTTTCATATCTATATATATAAAATTGAATGTCTGTCTGGAGGTTTCTTCGCCTATATATAGTTTAGATTTTGTATTATTTTTAATATATATTTGAGAAATCAGCCTGAAAGCTTGCCAAATTGCAGAATAAAAGAAACTTGTTGCAAAAATTTTTTTCTTCCTTAAACTTACAACAATACACAGACAGTATCCATCCAACAGGACGGCTCACCCACAAATCACCCACGTGACTACACGTCGTCACCCAACAAGCACAACCAGCGCAACAAGCGCGACACTCACACCAACAGACGACAACGATACCACGCAAACACATGCACAATCACTGCCAACACAACCACCCCATCTACACGAAACATAGAGATAATCCAGGCCACCCTACAACCACACAATCGCAAAACATTGCGATCTTTCGTAAGTGCTGTGAACGCTTACAAAAAGTTCATTCCGGACCAAGCCCGCTTGCGACGCCACTTGTCAACCTTCTAAAAAGGGATGTCGTGTGGGTCTGAGATGACGAATGCCAGAAAGCGTTCACTAGCCTAAAAGAAAGCCTTACAACATACCCCACGTTACACCTTTACCAGGAAGGTCTGCCATGCCAGGTGTACTGTAACACCTCAACACTTGGCATCGCAGGCGTCCTCAAACAGGTCCACCCTGATGGGGAGACCTACACAGTCCAAAATTTCAGTCGCGCTCTGCGGGCACACGAACGAAGTTATTCCATATCTGAACTACAATGCCTAGCAATTGTGGAGAGTGTGGATAATTTCCACGTCTGTTTGATGGACAGAAAATTTACAGTATTTTCTGACCATCACGCATTGCAGTGGCTGAAAGAGATCAAAAACCCGTCAGGCAGACTATTTCGATGGAGATTAAGACTATCGAGATACAAATATGAGGTCCGTAGCATAAATGGAGTACAACAATATGAAACGGTCGCCATACTTCGTAACCCGTTCTGTGGCTTCTTAGACGCCTCCCTCATTAAGAGCCATCAGCCTTCCCCATCGGGAAAGTCTAGCTTGACCATAGATCACAATGGACTGCATACCGTTTCCCGAAAAGGTGTAACTAAAATTATAGTTCCAAAACCACACTCACAATCAAACTACTTAAATCCGTCCACACACAACACAACCATCCAGACATCTCAAAGATGACGAGACTCATCTCTGTCCAATATTATTGGCAGAACATGACACAAGACATTGCAAAACAGGTAAAAACCTGTCCCACCTGCCAATTCGCAAGAAGTGTCGATGAATCCAACCAACCTCTACAAAGAGATACCGACACAGTCCACACAAACAAACTAAATCCGTACACAAGACATACCACACGCACAATACAAACAATAACAAATTTACACCATCTAAGACAGAGAGATGATTGCACGTTTCCACTTAAAACACCTACACCCGACATTTCTTCAACAGAATCCTTGACCACCAAACTGACGGACAGCGAACCTGACAGTCAATTAGATCCTACCATTTTGTCCAAAAAACGATCCACGCAATTCACCCACGGTAACAAGAAATGCGACATAGGCCAACCACAAAAACACCCCGTTCCAAATCCACCACAATCAATAAAAGTCCAACCAGATATCCCAGAGCCACATTTCATGGCAAAAACATGGAAGAAGATGTGCCAATATCCCATTTTCACCTAATCTCTGTTATATGTCTTCTTATTATACCATACAAACTCGCTCCCTATACAATTATAATTCACATACTAACATATACCCTGCCAACCAGACGATTGTTCCAGCTGCAGGAAGCAGTCTTCCATATAGGAAATTCTGTCTTAAAATCCATCTTCCATATAGGAAATTCCGTCTTAAAATCCATCTTCCATATAGGAAATTCCGTCTTAAAATCCATCTTCCATATAGGAAATTCCGTCTTAAAATCCATCTTCCATATAGGAAATTCCGTCTTAAAATCCATCTTCCATATAGGAAATTCCGTCTTAAAATCCATCTTCCATATAGGCCAAGCAATTTTAGAATTTCTAATCCTCGTAGGGGAGATTCTCGGGGAAAACTTGGAAAAACTTAAAGGGCCTCGAACCAACTCATAAAACGGCGTGCAAATTCAATTAGGAGGACAATTAGGGCACCGGGCAAGAGACAATTAGCAGACGGAAATGAAGACCGTTGAGTCGCACGACAAAGACGCCGGCAGCTACAACACAATCTAAATCAATTACACGAGGGGAGGAAGACGGTTTCAGAAACTCTCCCCCACACACACACATCTGGACATGGGTCATATTCCCCACCCCGCGGGCCCCTCTTGGCCGAAAATAAATTGAGGTCACCACGTTTCCCCGTCCACAAATTTTAACGTCACCAATCTGGGATTCCAGTTTGAACCTACATATCGACTTTTACAAAAAACACAATTCAATTACATTCTCACAAAAGACTTAATATGTTACAGACACTTCCCAATGAGTTTTTACATTTCTATTCTTATTTTTCTGTTTCTAAAGACTTCCAAAACTCTACATTTTTCCACACTAGGCACATATCCAGCTACACCTAGACACAACAGACCTTGAGATCTCGAAAAACAACACAAACACAAAGACGTAATACACATAAGGTTAATTAGATTCCCAATTCTCCTGTATACATAATATAAAGCACAATTGGGAAAGATCATGTTTCTACCCATGAGTCGCACGGGAAAGACAAAAAAATCTACGAGGTATATAAAGAGTTGATTGCGAGCGTGATATAGATTTTGGCATGTAATTGATTTACGAAACGAGTTTGCGAACCTCGCTATACATTTTTTTATATATCATTCATTTACATTATTTTCTTATTTTAAAATCAAAATACTTAATCAAATTTACCATTTTTCCCTAATTCAAATACTTATCATTTATTATAAGCAATTATTCACCATTTATATAACCACTTCTTTTATTTTATTCATTATTCAACAACTAAACAAATTTTTATCAACGAAAACTCACTGGTTTTCTTTTAAAATTAGTTATTGTTATTTTTATTTTTGAGTTACAAAAGGCATTTTTCTTTTTTTTTTCTCACCATGCAACAAAGCATTCACTTTGATTTCTTCCAACTTTTTATTTTGATTTCTCAAAAGACCTAATAGAACTCCCTCGATTTCATACCCAATCTCGAGTAGAATATGGTTAGGCATTTTTATTCTTTTTTTCTCACCATGCAACAAAGCATTAACTTTGATTTCTTCCAACTTTTTATTTTTTTTTGATTTCGCAAAAAGACCTAGTAGAATTCCCTCGATTTTGTTCCCCATCTCGAGTAGAATATCGTTTAGGCGCATTGTCTTTTCTTTTTTCCCCCCACTATGTACCAAAGCATTCATTTTGATGTCTTACAATTAAAAATTTTTTGATTTCTATTAATTATACG
Source organism: Cordylochernes scorpioides (assembly GCA_030710605.1). Taxonomy (NCBI): domain Eukaryota; kingdom Metazoa; phylum Arthropoda; class Arachnida; order Pseudoscorpiones; family Chernetidae; genus Cordylochernes; species Cordylochernes scorpioides. Next base: position 77,070,392 of record CP092879.1, on the reverse strand, counting down.
CAATCTATGTATCCTCAACACCATTCTCTTTTATCTCTTATATCACTACCAATGCTTGTATATAGCCTCTATATAACCACAACTAATTTTCCCACAAAAATTATTTTTTCCCTTTACAGAACTCACTCAGGTTTACCCCTTCTTGAATTCTTCACATGTAGGGGGCGCATCTGTCATAATTTGTACATAACTGGATGTAATCCCACCACAATATGTATGCAATGTATGTTTTAAAAGATTTTAATAAAAACAAGGCTTAGAAATCTGGGAGAAAGATTTAGAGAAAGGCCATCAAAGAGGAAGCAATCATTAGCAGGTTTTATTATCCAGGAACTCATAAAACTGGGTTCAAGAACCTAGTATTTCCTGGATCAGGTCAGAACAAGTCCAGAACAAAAGGATAGCTAAGGCCCAATCAGAGAATAGGGAATTAGCTAGGAACCAATAGAAAGCTTACACGTCTCAAACACCAGCCAATCAAAACCCTGAATAGTGTTTGTGTTAAATCGGGAACGGAGTTTAGTCAGTTAAGAACGTGGCACCATAGAGACCAGTTGGGACCTGGACAGCATCGAGTTAGCACCTGGACCGACCAAGGAACCGGTTAGGAGCCAGCCACCATCCTTTCAACGATCAGATAAGTCCCATCCTTCAATAATGTGAACAGCCATAGAATAGTCAAATCCGCAACTAGCTTCAACCCCTTTCTCCCTAGATCGCTAGCCTTTTCCAATCCAAATCCTGTGTTTTTCGTTATTTTCCCCTGTGAGAACACCTTACAATCTCAGCCCACACGACTGCGCCCATCAATTCAATCAATCACCAATCAACCCAACCCATCAATCCCAAAAGGTAATCGTCCCGACGTTACAGTGAGTAGACAGGATTCTACAGTGTAATACATCAAATATTACAGTGGTAACTTTCGACGTTACAGAGAGTCGACGGGATTCTACAGTGGAATACATCAAATATTACAGTGGTAACTTCCAACGTTATACATATACCAATCATTAATTCAATATATGCAAAACAAACCCAAACAAAATCTAAAACTTAATTATGTAAAACAATACAACAAATAACGCTACAATATCTGGTTGGCTTCCCTGGTTTTTACCAGAGTAAAAATTTGCCTAAAAAACAATTGTTAAAACGATTCTAGAAAATTCCAATCCACCTATATATAGATTTATAAATGTATATAAATATGAATATACAAATATTGTTATATGCGTTCAAATATATTTTTGAAACAATTTTTTTTTAAACATTTATTAAATTTGAAATGATATTTAAATATATATTAATATTGAAATGCCAAGTTTTTTTACAACGTAATTGGAATATTATATTACTAAATTCTCAAATTAAATTTATTATACTTGGAACACATTTCAGCATTTTTAAAATTTATAAATGTAATTTCATCAGATACCGCGAGAGGCGCTGCTTGCGAGTGAAAATTGCAACGAATATTTAAATACAATAAAAATTCAAACCAGAAACCTTCCCAGTAGTATAGTAAATAACTTACTAAAGTTTCACGGCGATTCGATAATCTTACCTTTTAAAAACATTCATCCTGTAAACAAACTAACAGGTGCAAAATTATTAACCAATCAAATTCACTTATCTTCGCGACCAGTGCGGCACCAAGCGGTAAAAGGCTGAAACTAGCGCTTTTTGGTTTTACATTAAAAAAAAATCACATTAACCTTTTTAGTTTTTTTGAATAGCCTATATGTTAAACGAAATCTTCAGCTACCTACATGCAAAATTTCATAATGATTGATTCTATAGATTTTGCGCAACGTGATAACAAACATCGATTTTGGATTTCATTTTTATAGATATATAATAATAATTGTGCTGAGAACATGTAAGAAAACCTTTACGTATGTTTTCCCACGTGACGCAGCGGAGCGTGACCTTGCCTGCACGGGTGAGTCAGTTGTTGTTTTGAACTCTGTATGGATGGACATTAAAACATGGTGGCAGCTGTGGGATGGCAGAAGCAGGTGTGAAAATTGCTAAGTTGATCCTCAAGAAAAATCAAGACCCATCGCTTGGACTCCTGGAGTATCGATCGACCCCTTTGGAGAACGGTTACAGCCCTGCTGAGCTTCTCATGGGACGTAAACTCCGAACGACCTTGCCAATTGCACCAGAGAATCTTAATCCAAAGTTGGTGGACTCTCAGACCATGAAAAGAAAGGAGGGGAGAAGGAGAAAGGATATGAAATCCAGATATGATCGACGCTGCGGAGCTACGGACATAGAGGAGCTATCCGAAGGTGACACGGTTTGGATTACAGATATGCGAACCTGGGGGATTGTAAAGCAGAAAGCATCGACACCAAGGTCATATATGGTTGATACTCCAGTTGGGACTTTACGTCGAAACAGGTTCCATCTACGAAAAGGAGTTACAGTGCAATATCCAGCCGACCCATCGACGCCGACCTTTTCGGGGGAGGAACTGGTTGAAAATGAAAAGACCCCAGTTGTGGATTATCCCTCTAACGACTCAGAAGACGGCCAGATAAGAACCCGGAGTGGACGAATTGTTAAACCTGTGGATCGCCTTCAATATTAATTATATTATGCATTTAAAGTTTGTAATGTATATATATATATTTCAAGTCTTAAAAAGGGGGATGTGCTGAGAACATGTAAGAAAACCTTTACGTATGTTTTCCCACGTGACGCAGCGGAGCGTGACCTTGCCTGCACGGGTGAGTCAGTTGTTGTTTTGAACTCTGTATGGATGGACATTAAAACAATAATATATATAAAAAGGAAGGATAAGGAATTATAGATATAAGGAAGGATAAGGATTATATCCTAATTTTAATGAGCGGTATATATATATATGGTAATTTAAACCAACAACCCCATATTGTATATAATTTATAACAAGATTTTTATGTTGTATAATTTAAACACATCTGTAAATGATTATACGCAAGATTGACATGTGTCATTACATCATCATATGTTATTGTAATTTGTATAAACTGAGGATAAATAAATAAAACTCTGTAATAGATTAAGAGTTGAGCTAAAGAGATAGAAGTCATAACGTCTAAAATCGAGATAGATGGAAGTCACAAAACAACAAGGTCTAAAGATAGATTGGAAACTGTCAGGACGGCGCCAGTAGAATTTTACCCAGACGATCCACGCCCCTGTCGCATAAGGCCCCCGTCTTAACCTATAAATACAGTCACTTTTAGCCAAAAATACAGTCAGTTCACCATCCTCGCGAGCCCGCGCCAGTTGTACCCCAGGTCCATCTCATCCATCATGTAGACCAGTAAGAAATCTTCTATCTCTCCATCTTTCGCTCCTAGCTCAACTTTTATCTGTTCACGGAACTTTCTTAGTGCAACTGCGTCTTCGTTTTTTGTGTATGGACATTCCCAAGCTTTCCACTCTGCCTCGACCACGACTGCCTGTACTCTGTGAGAACTTTTAAAAGCCTACAAGGTGCAGAGAGGTACTGGAAAACTTCCCGTCCTGACTGTTTCTCTCAGTTAACACAGTATAACGAGAGTTACAGGGACTCACACCATAGATTAAGTTGACTGGATACTTCACCACAGTTTTAGTCGACAGGATGCTACAAGAGACTACCAGACCTTCATCACACCACATATATATACTCATTAAAATTAGGAGTGCTTGCAAATATTGAATATATGAGACAGTTCACATTTCAATATCTATACCTTTAGGAAATAGATATTGTTGACAGAAAAATATCAAAAGAATATTTAAAAACATAATCGCACACATGCTCTCTTTATAATAATAACTTTTGTTATTCGTTGAAAACAATTCTTTATAGGTTCATCTAGGCTCTGTATAGAAATTTTTCAGACAAGATTTCAACATAAAGTTGTGAGAGGATTATATTATATTGAGAGGCATTATAACCCCCTCGTAGAATGTTATGAAATGAAGATGCCCCTGTACCTATGAGGGCTACAGCCCGAAACCATGGTATACAGGTATACTTTTTGTCTAAATTTGCCAAAAATGGTGTTGTGGTTCATTCTTTATCATCATTAGTAAAGTTTATTTACTGGGGTGATGTACAGTGCCATCGTTCTGGAACACAATTAAAAGGAGTGATGTCTCTTTGTATACATGAATATAATTCTACCGCAACATTGTTATATATATATCTGAGATATTTACCTTTTTGATTGTTGTTGTTGTTTATATATAAGACCCTGTTGACTTACTGTAGGATTGGTGACTTGTGGTGGTTGAAGATTGATGGCGCAGTCGTAGTTGAATGGTAGGGTTCCACACAGGGGAAATAACGAGACAAAACCAGGATGGGATTGAATCTAAGACTTCGCGATAAAGGGAGAGAATAGGGACTGATTGAGGTACCTTCCTTTCACATGGTCGAAGAGACTTTTACCTTGGTTGCAGTTGGAGTTGGTACGCCTTGCTCCTAGCCTGGTTGCCTG